>JAQJVK010000012.1:13410312-14010312 GCA_035578135.1 Flexamia atlantica | reverse complement strand
ATCGTGGTCCACTCGAAAACACACATCGCCACAAAAATCACACAATGCCCCTGAATTTTGGACGCTCCGGCAGACTTCAGCGATCAGATTCCTTGATTTCACGAGCAACTGTCCCCATTATCGCGATACCGCGGATCTTATCTGCCCGCCGCGCGCGCCCCCGGCCCAGCCGCCCAGCAGCTTGCCCAAAGACCTTTTTTCTTATTCATTTACCGGAGTAGTGGTCCAGACCCGAGGGGCCTCTCAAAAAACCGGATGCTGAGAGGCTTAGCTTCTTTTTGATTTCGCGGTCATTGAGTGAACATTGCGCGTGCTTCTTTCTTTCGATCTTTGTCGGGCGAGGGGCGAAAGTAAGACCAAGAAAGGGAAGATGGACTGAATGGACCTGTGGGCGAAGTCTGGGGTGTAGGCACTGAGTGATGTTGGATAAATACTTTTGACGAGTGGCCACCTTAACAGTGGTGCAACAGTTTTCTTTATGAAAATAACAATGCTTATTATGCTTTCTCAGACATTTTGCTAGCATAAAAATGGGGATAAAAGAGAAAATGGTCTAAGTAGGCCTAAGGTTAAATATTTTTGTAATGGAAATGGTTTGAACAATTTCACATCAACTAACAAACTTAGATGAATAAAAAACCAATTTAAAAAAAGTATTATTATTAATTATTTACTTTCACTAGGGAAAATACTTGGGCATAGCTTAATACGTATAGTATGTCATTTTAAATATGTTTGATCCAAATGAAGTTTAACTGGAAACTGTGCTTTAAGGTTCATCTCCTACAAAATGGCGGCTCTTCAAAGATCTGGGGAAAATACCGGTAGGTCCCCCTTAAATGGCCTTGGTAAATATTGAATACAAAACTACTTACACTTACAGCACAGTGTTTAGAGAGTTTAAATATTATTAGAAATTGATTTTGGAATTTGGAAGCTATTTCTCAAAGCTTAACGCATTTATGTGAAGAATCGGATCTGTCTGAATTCATTGAGTGTAGATTCTCCCGCTTTCGTTAAATGTTTGTTATGGATAGTAATATTTTTATAGTATTTATAAAAATATTCCTAACCATAAAATTATTATTTACCATCGTAATTAATGGAAGTGTTTGAATTATTTATTAAATTACCTTACGTATTATTCCAGTTCAGGGGCAAAATAACAACATTAACATTGTTAATGTTCTTAGTTACATGTCGAAATTGTTTGGGTATCGAAAAGAGAACTGGAGGATCCACACTCGTTTCCTCTCACTACAAAAAACTAGATCATTCTCTCTTTAATCAAACACTATTGTCGAGTGTGGAAAAAAACGCGACAAAAGTGCATGACATCAAATGAGCATTCTATAATGTCAGCATTATCCAGATATTTCGCCGGTCACGGCTGTTTTTGAGCAAAATGGTTCGAAGTCGCGGCTCCTCTCCCGCACAATCGCTGCTCTCGCAAGTCACGCCATCGATATGTTGAAGTCGCGAGGAGACGTTCGATCCATCATCTTTCGAAGTTTTTTGGTCCGAAGTTATACAAACAAATGCGAAAAGAATTTCGGTCAATGGAAAACAGCTGTGGGAGAAAAATCCGTGCGTCTTGAATAATACATTCCGGTGTTGTGGACCTGGGTTTACCAGATGGAGAGCCAGTGTGGGAAGAGTGCTTGTTTAATATGTCGGATTTTATGATTACATCTTTGAGTAAAATAGTTATAAATTTTAATTAATTGTTCCATACGGTATGTATACTTGGCTAAATGTACAATTACCGATTTAAAAAAATATTTTAAATTTAAAACTGTCTGTCATATACTAATTTTGCGACGGATTTGCCATTTAAAAGAGTTAGCTATTTTAATATGAAGAAATTCATTTCATATTGAATGATACGTATCTCCTGATTATTTTTTAAAGTAGTTTACTTTCTGTTTTCCTCCAGAGAAAATGTTCTTTTTTACTAATATTTATTTTTTCAAATTTATTTTCTCCTAAGGTTGATTGTTATTACTGTCTAAAACCGCACGTTCATAAAAAAAATTTAGTTTTACATTTTGATCTACCGTTTTAAAACCAAAAAATGGGTATTTAAGAGGTATACTTAAAAAGGAGAATGGCAATGCTCTAAAATGTGTATGCATCATAGATTGCGTGTTAGTTTTAAGTATACTTTATTTTACTGAGATTTTTAAGACCAAAGAAGGAAAATCCAGATTACTGAGAAGAACTCTTTATACTTAAAATAATTTCCGCATTCCACTAGGTTCTTCCACTTTCCTCAACTTCTAAACAATACTGCCCGGAACAATGACAGAGACAGTCATAACAGACTCGTTAAAAAGTTTAGCGCCAGACCGCAGCACTGGAGGCGACTGAACCCCTGAACAGTTCATTGAACGGTCAAGTCGCCAGTCTGAACTCATCTTTCAGTCTGCTGAACACGGAGAGTTCAATGTTTTGGGTAAACCCGGACCACCTAACATGAGCTGCTTTTGTCCAACACTGGTTATGACTAACTAGGACAGAGGTAAGGAGGGAAAGTTTAGTAATTAGTGTAGATTCTGCTCATGATAAAAGGATGCTAATACTTAATTAATTTTTAATTGCGAGGTTTACATTACAAGTAAGTCCTTTTACAAGATATTGCAAACACTTAATAAAATATTATTTTTTACATACAAAAATATGTTTCAGTTCAAAAGTAAAAAAAAACATAAGTACCATATTATTAATAATAAATAATAAACTTTATTCCCCAAAAAAATACATAGTGTACAAATTCAGGTTCTGAAACATTCATATAAAATAAAACACTAATTACTATATAACTAAAACTATACCATACTTAAGATGAATAAAATTAGGTTCCCCCTAGGCAATGCCCGTTTGGGGTCACCCTCACAATATTATTAAAAATTAAGAAAAGGAAGAAAATGGAAACCGGACTATCAGCAAAATTATAGAATTTTTCAAACAAAAACAAAAGATGTAAAACTTGCTTGAACTAATGAATACTACCATATTTAACGTAAAATATATCTTATCAAACAAAAAATATAAATAAAGGAAAATATGCTTTGTAAACTAAAATCTGTTTGACACACAAAAACATTTTAAAGTATTTTCTACTTATTATTAATAACAGTGTTATTTGGTAATGTATAGTTTTTTGTACAGTAAAATGACAATATTTTCCATTACATTTTCATGGTGGATTAGTAAACATTCACTAGAAATATCTGGAATATAATGTGGGGTTTTCAAAAGTTATTTTATTATAAAGCTGGAAGTTCGAAGCATTTAATTTTGTGAATAAGAATTATTGAAATTTATTCGACTTTTTTGAATAATCGTTTTATTATTCTATTTTGTCCAATTCCGTGAAATCTAGGAAAATATATTACGTTGCATATTTCATAAGAAATAAAAAATTAATTCGTCTCTAAAATGTATTTTAATGCGGTTTACACCAGTCGTTTTGACATGACAATGTAACAAACTTGACAATCTGCCATCACCTCAGACCTGTGGGCCCCGGTATATTCAAAAGTCTAACGAGCAAATAATACAAAAACCTCCGCAAAAGTAAAAACACCCAGTCCTGGCGGTGCGTTGTGTATGTGGGGGGGGGGGGGTGATCCGTCAGTTTTGACAGTCGTCCCCCGGGCAGCGGGTGGGTTTTTTTACCGGGGAGGTTGGCGGTATTTGTCGTGGCCGGAGATATTCATAGCCGCGTAAGCAGGATCGCCACCACCCGGACTGCAAAAAAATAAAATTTTGTTCCTTGACCCTAATCTCAGCCAGCTGCCCGGGATAGAAGATCTTGAGGATTTACAAAATATAGAGGCTTTGAGGAGGTTTTTTTAAGATATAGGTTTTAAAGAAGAATAGCTGATGACTCCTTTGTTTAAATTGCCATTACCAACATGGTATACCACAACACCCCAAGTTAGAAATTGTTTATACTAAATTCATTTTTAATTGAGGTTTTATAATAAAAGAGGTGATGTTACAAATCGTAACTTGACTTCATCTAATTCAAAATGTCATTAAAATCGTCAAGGCCGCGTCACATTTGTCGAGTTGGGAACCGAGTTAGACGGGCGAGTTAGACTCGACCGTCAACTCGACCAATGTGACGCGGCCTTGACAAATGGCTGAATCGAGAGCAGGCGAGTTGACAATTCTAAAGTGTAGGAATCAGCTGATCCTATATAGCAACTCGGCCGAGTTACTCGACCAGTGTGAGCCGTTTCCGCGATAAGCAAAAAATGTAGGCTATAGATACAAGAGTTACCCATTTAAAGTAATAGTATTTTCAGCTTTTAAGATGGTATGTGAGACATTTTCCAGGTTTGAACATTTAGTAAAACGAAATTCAGTTTCCTGGAAAACCTTTACGGCCAGAAGAAAACAAATGTGGTGAATCGAAAACTTTACCGGAGGGCCATAATTTTAGAGTGGCCTTGGGAGGGTTCATTAGAGTGCGTTGAAGACATGGAAGACACATAAAAAACGCTCGGTATAACAAGTAAATACTCGTATTTGGTATCAAAACTCGAAATTCTTATAGACAATTCTTCAAAAAAGGAGAATACTACCAACAGGACATCTATACTTATGAAAAAAAAACATTTAATTTATTCATAACGCACATTAATTAAAACAACGAAGACACATAAAATGATACCAATCACATTTATGAGGAGTTTAACCAGTGACAGACAAAACTCAGATTTCTTCGATACCCAAGTAACATAACATCAATAATGCTAAATGATAATTATTCATATTACAGCACAAAAATCCCAACAAAATAAAAAAGTGTTATTTAACAAATTATTTTATTGTCATCTGTATAAGTTGAAGATTTTAAAATTTATTAAAAGCTTCTAGTGAACAAGAAAAGTTTTCTTAATTTAGCACTTCACTTGAAACTATTTACAACTGCTATGAACCAAAAAAATTATATATTTTATGAACACAGGCATACTGATAATTGATGGTTGAATAGTAAACATTATGGTAATCCTGCCAGGTCTTTCCCGTGAATTCGAAACACATTACGTGCACACTTAAATTGCATGACTGTATACTTTATTTCTGCAAGCAATATCGGCCAGTTCGCCAATTAATCAATCAGCCGGTGCCGCACGTGGCCAGTTTTGTTTTCCCTAATTGCCCGGCAGCTGCGCCCCCGGCCGTAGCCCCGCCAGGTGCCGCGGACCCCCTTGCCCTTTACTCGGACACCAGAATTATTGTTGCACTCGGACCGCCGAGGGAATTTTTTGCCAGATTTTTTCCTCTCCCCTCTCCCGGAGCCGGAATAGCCCTAAAATAACCGAACTTAGTCCTTTGTGCGGCCAGTGAGTTATAGGCTACTTGGCGTCTCCATTGAGCGCCAACGGCCAACTTTGATCCACATCCCCTCACACGTGCGCGAGGTATGAATACGTGGTGGGGATTCCGGGGTCACCCAGGATAACACTTTGAAAAATTAAGCCTGTGTAAGTGTGTTTGGAATGATTTTTTTCTATAAAATGTTTAATTATGGGTTCCTTGATCGCAGTCTTTAATTGTTTGTAAATGTGCAGCACATTAAGCTGATGTTGAGAATATAAAAGCCAGAATGTATATGCCTAATCGTTATGGTTTATTATTCTTTGTATAATTCATGTAGATACTTCAAAGCTGCCTGAATAAACTTGGTTTTGAAGTTAATCTGCCGTTTTTATCATCTATAGGAAACTGAAACTACAAATAGTTTGTTTATTAAATTTTCATATTTATATAAACTAAAAATTCAAAACAAATAAAGATCAGCAACAATGAAGCAGTAGGTGGGTTGACACTGATAAGCACGGGTTCACAGACTTCCCAATGAACAATATCAACTAGGAAAAGTTTTATTCACTTGTATACCTGTACTAATTTAATCGTTTTTTGTTTTCGTACACGATAACCTTTTAAAACGCCCTATGTTTTCCAGTTTGACGCAATCTGATCTAGACTCTCCAACTCTCGACTGAAGTGGGATAGGCATATCTCCGACCTATGCCAACGAATTTCTTTTGTGCTCCACTCTGTAAACTGATGAAAAAACAGTAGACACACAGATACGTTGGAGCGAAGGTCCCTAGCCTAAGTCAACGAGATACCACTATCACACTGACGACGATAAAAAAATAAAATAAACATTTGAAACACCCTATCTACGCGAATCCAGCGACTCAACCTCCCTAAGCGGAGGCTTGTGACAAACAAAATAGGAAAATTAAGTTTTCTACACCCCAGGCTCATAAACTTGGCTATAACATTTATTTGTATTGACTTTTTTTGCTTGTATTACCTTATGTAGTTATTGCTGCTTTATGAGTCCTGATGCATTTCCGTACAATGTGTGGAACAGTATAAAGACGAGAACGAAATTATCACATGACAGAAAATACACTATTTTATGTTTTGAGTTACGGATCATTATTTACATAATGTTCACTAAAGGCGCAATGTTATTGGGGTTCAAAATGCAACAAGAACTTCGTAATAACAATAAGGTAATGAACAAATAGGAAAATTACATATCTTCCATCTAATTTGTTTTGTGTTACTTTGTTCTTTGTTTTAATTTAAATATTGTTTTTAAGTTTATAAAACATCTTGACACAAACTTGTCTAATACCGCTCCCTAAAAAAAAATTGGTTTATTAATTTTAAGTACAAGGTTTTTGAAAACTGAAAAAACTATACATATTCTTAACAGGTTTCCTGGACCATAAAGACTGTTAATTCCTGAACATATTTGGTAAACTTTCTTAGACTAGATTTTTATTTAAGTTGATGTTGTCTTCGAAGAAAAGCTGACCAAAGCTACATTAACATTTTACTTCAGAAGCCACTTTTTCTAGTGTTCCAGTGAATCGCTTTTTAGATATAGTTTCTCTGATGGTGGAAACACTTTAATATTATTATTTAGACTTTTATAAGTATACCCCATATGAGAAACTATCGCCAAATAGACGTGTGCAACATAAATGCTGCACCCACACGTTAAATATATTCGTAATGACAGAACAAGAATCCGTGAGAAGAGATTGTCCCTTTCCGAAGTTTCTTGTCCCAAAATAACACAAACGCCCCTTGTTTTAGCATGTCCCGCCGTCGCCGATGCAGTGTATACATTGACTTTCGTGCCGAGTTAAATCTGTGACATGATAGTTAATAATTTGCCTTCATGATATTCAACTCCAATTAAAGAAATAGAATTTCCTCGATTCGGTCATATAATTACAATTCGCTATTAATGAAAATAAACTGATAAGATTTATTTCTTTCATCGCATATTTTATAATAGTAAAATCATCGAAATAATCCTATTAATATTATAAGTCTGAAGATTTGTGTGTTTATTTGCTTGTTTAGGCTCCATCACGCCTGAGCTACTGTAAGCTGACATAATATTTGATAAGTAGCTGGATAACTTCGTGTAACCGCACCGGCACATTCTCAAACTCAACTCAGGCCACGTCCTATAGGCTTCTAAAACTTCTACCGAAATTGCTTTTATTTACAAAGATTTTAAATTGGTCTGCATGACAATTATTATTACTTAACCTGGGTGTAAAATTGGTTTTAAGTCTATGTTACTCAGGAACCTTTTAAAAAAACCATATGATACCCCATATTATACTTGAATACGGTAACGGAGACAAAATTGGAGGAAACATATTATTCTTTTGTCATAAAACTCACCCTAAGATCACAAATATAAATAAAAGAGCAAATCAGTAGATATATAGGGCAATTAGTGCTATAATTATAATAATTAATTATATAGGGATAAATTTGCTATTATTTAAAATTATTTATTTACTTTTCTCCAACGAAGCACACTATCAGCAAGTGCTTTTTTATAGCACCTCGCACTAAATAGATGTACAGTATATCGCTTTTAGAGCCATTAAACCAATCGACCAACAGGGTTCACAGATTTTTAATTTATACAGGAGGAAACGTAATTATGTCCCACCTCAATAAATAATTTACCATTTTGGAAAAAAGCGATATAATGGCGCGTCTCTGACATTTGATCTCCTTTAAAATAAATTTTTTGTCACTTCGACACAAACCCCCGTTTGTATTGCAAGGTTACACGGTGGAAGTATTGAATAAACTGAGGAAGAGCGAGGAGCCCGGCGCAGGTCATTGTGGCAGTCCTGATAACATCTCACGATAACAAGGTGTCCTGTCGCCCCCCTCCCCGATCACACCCTCGTCCTCAACATCTTGATATTTCGCTAAATGAAGCAGTTTCACGCCTGTCCGTCAATCTTTCGGCTGTTCCGATCTTGGCCTTTAGGATCCTCATCCAGATTTTATCCAAGTACTCAATAGATATTTTTCCTCTTTGGAATTCTATATTTTCTTTTTAAATCTCATCACATTCCGGTGGTGCATAAACAAACCTCTGGGCATTCTCTCACTTCATTGGTTGGTAGTTTTTAATTATAATGATTGAATTTCTCGTGTTTCAAAGAATCACATATGTTTATCCTTTGATGTATGCCATTTTAATTAAAGGTATTGGATTCTACAAAGGATTTATACGTTTGATTATTTGTCTTTGGATAATTTAATGGGAATTGACATCGATCAAACACATAGTATAACAAACATGAGCACATACTTGCAGTACAGAATATATCCGTGCAATCAATGTACGACATCTTCAATATCTTGCACATCTAGGCCTACAAACAGCCGATGTTGAAATATATTAAACTAAACTTCAACTATAACTAAATTTAAACATAATTTTCATCATTCTGTATACGAAAATTGCCCGTTGCCGTACAACTGAGGTCTACGAAAACCCTCGATTTCCTTACATCAAAACAAATAATGATCAGCTGATTTTTCGGTACCCAAACATTGCATTTCCGTACCCAAACAAACTATCTCCATACCAAAACAAAATGTCGCCGGACCCAAACGAACGAAATTCCAATTCCGTCACTTCAACCAGCTGACTTTAAAATCGAGCAAAAAATCATTTATTAAAAGAATAAAGAATAAACAGCCTACTAAGATACTTTCAAAATTTAATCAAAGAGCTAAACTCAATAACAAAATTATGGTTAAACCATTGAAAGTCTAAAAGTTCATTTGATTTACCGCAGGAGTTTCCGGTTAAAGATTTTGTGGGAAACACCTTTATTTTCTAAGTAAAATACCGCCTCGCAAGTAAAACACTATCTTGCCCCGAAGTAGGCTACTTTCGTGACTAGTAGTGAAATATACTATTTCATTCTAACGTTTTTTTTTTACTTCTCGATTTATGAATTCAATGTAAACTAAACAAACAGCATCTTATCCTTGTTATTACAAGCTAAAGGTATGTTCTAATTGAAAACCCAAATAATTTTATGTCTATATTTATAATACAGAAATATTTATTATAAACGATCAAAGTGAAATCAAAATCTTGAACTAATGATTCTGAAAAAAAATTAAGACTTATTTTGTGAACTAAAATTAGATAAGACAATTTTATACATTCTTTAAGATAGATGGGTGAATTAGGGCTACAATTAAATCTCGAATATACAATTAAATTACAGTACTTTTATCAATGAATCACTTACGTTGCAAAATGTGTATCAATAAGTAGAAGTAATTTAATGTTTTATGTATGTATATACATCATACAGCGCTAAATAAAAATAAAACATTTTAAATATTACAGTATGGTTCTCATTTATTCTATCAAATATTATAAGGCAATGATATTAAACTACATATAACAGTCCAAAGAAATAAATTATCATGTTGATGCTATAGAAGATTTCATATTTGATTCAATGTTACGAATATAGCATTCTCCTATGCATAAATTCTGTTCTATACAGTATATAATGACTCTCTAATCAAGGCCGAAGGCTGGAATATATTTTTTATACATAAAAGAATTTAATTACGACCCTTTTTGTAAAATTATCACACGAAACTATTATGTTCGTGAATAGCGTCAGTGAAACATAAAGAATCGTTTAAACAACTTTATTTGTCGATTATTGTTCCCATTGAGTCCACAATTATGATTTCATGGTCTTTAAAAAAAATAACAAAAAAACATCAAGTTAAAAGGTATTCATTGTAGGGAATAGGCGTTTTATTTGCCGAATGACGCAAAAAACCGGCGAGTGTTCTCTCGCGTGGCGACCACGTTCTCGGCGGCGCGCGGCAGAAAAAACCGAGGGGAGGGTAAAACACTCCCCTCTGATGAAAAAAGACCCCAGCGCGACAAAATGGCGGCGTTTTGTTGTGTAATATATATGGGGAACAGTTATGTCAATCGGACGCTCGCAGATGCCGAATTGATCCAGATGGCCAGAGATTTATCTTCCGTTTAGAATCTCTGGAAGAACGCGTTTTCTGCAACAATATGGGCGTTGTGTGGCTATGTGGTCTGCAAAAAAATCTTCGTGAACTAAAATAATTTTATACTGTATGTGAATTTTTCTCAGATTTAGTTTGAAAACAATGATTAGGATGTAAAATATATATTGTTAAAAAATATCTTGTAAACAGGAAAGTATAATTTAAAAATATGTGCGGCCTGTAAGGTAGGAGGAAAATGTGTTAGAATGATTGCTGACGAATTGTTAATAATATTTGTGATCTTTAGCCTTCCAGGTATTATAGGAGTCAGAATGATAATATTAAAACAGACTATTGAAGTCACTGGAGTTTCTTGAACGGTCTCATAGACTTTGATATACTCCATGATATTATTTGTAAACTGAAAACAAAAATTGTTAAAAAATCACCTGCAATCCCTAAACTTGAACCGCTGTCGATTATTATAATGTAGTCCTACAATTACGACGTTGGAAAGAGATCGAGCAACAAACACAAAATATCATTACACTCAATTCTATACGTTCACCTTTCATTACAGGCCTTATGGGAGATAGCGATTCTATTACCTTTGCTGAGCGCATTTGTTTAGGCTACTGAATCCGTATCATGTGATGGTAAAGGTAAAGTCATCAGCTGATTATTATTTCAAATGGGTAGTACAACCTAAATTGCCATTTGAAATACATGGCTTTTGAAAATTCCATTCTGAAAGGTGAATGTGGAATTTAGTATAGAATAATAAATAAATAAAGGAAATAATAATTAAATTTAAAAATAATCATTGCTCGGAGCTTCAGAGGCTTAAGGTTTTCTCGATTCAGAATAGTTAGTTTAGGTAACAAATACTAGCGTAAGAATCGACAAAGTAGAATTGACATGGAATTTATTCCAGCGACGTTTTCAGTAACTAATTTAGCAGAACCAAAACAAATGTTATTGTTATAAAATTTGCTAAAGACTGACACGAGATTAGTGGCAAAGTTGCTGTAAAATGATAATAGGGTTCGGTAAACAACTGGAATGTTCTTTGAAGATAAAAGTAGAAACAAGTAGGCCGCGTTCTGTAGAGAGATTGACGTAGAATAAATAGATAAATAAATAAATGAAAATATGGTGAACCACATCGCTGGGTATTTACGTTAAAGAACATTAAACAAGAGGCAACCAACTGCCAAACAAGAATCAAAACAAGTACTCTCAATAAACACGTACGCACAAATTTTGACCCTCTGGGTACGCCAGAGCTCATCTATGGGAATTTCGAAATATTTTCTTTATTGAGTGCCTAAGTTTTAGTAGGAGTATATTTGCAAATTTCCGCGCTTCTTGGTGAAACGTTTGGGCCAAGATCGTTTTTATAAATGAAGATAAATACGTAACATACTTACTGCAGTCGACAACATAGTATATTGCTTTGAAAAAATCAATAATACTATCACGTTATAAAGTCAATTTTTCCATATCGAGTTGCTTGGGAGAAAATCAATAATGTACTCACGTTGCAAAGTCCATTTTCCCTACCAACGCAAATTTTTTATGACAATGTATAGTATATAATTTGTTGATCGTAATAAGCTTTGTCATCGCCTCACTTAACAAATTTCCGTCTCTTTACTTCGCTATAAATCATTTAATAATTAATTACTCTTTCCATAAAATCAAGTCAGTGACAATGGATTTCTTGTTTCTGAACTCAGATTAAAATAATACTTGAATGGATCTAAAAGTAATCAGCCACGAAAACCTAAGATAACATGCATCCTTTTATTTCAAAACGCATCTAATAAATGAATCAGTAAGAGAAAGCTGGGTAAATAATTTCAGGTACATAACCCCGAGTTATTGTTTTTTTGTTCTGTTCTGTTTTAAAGAGAACCTTTTCAATCTTAAGTTTACGGGTCACGATCACATTAAGCGTATCAGGACGAATCCGGCTTGCCCAAATATGGCGAGCAATTTGCCGCATGAGTCCAAGAGCGACGAAATGCGGCGAAAGTGATCTGGATAATCAAAACACATCACACATTTGATATATTGAGGCTCCTAATTCAAAATGTCGACAGAGAATATTTGTTAAACTAAAAACTTATCAAATTCTTGTCTGTAGAAGAGGAATCGACACAACTTTTTTACCATGAAAACCCATGTGACCTAATTAAAAATTATGGCCGTTTAATTTACACTAATGGGGGCAAAAACTGGCCTGTTTACTTTAATATTTCCACCACCTGGGGCGCCAGCGGCGCCTGTGATACCCTCAACAAGGACGCGCTAATTACAGGGCGCGCGTGCTATTGGATCCGCACCTGCCAGCTGATTGACTGTGTTCGGTTTAACAGATGATTGCTTATCAGCTGATTTTGCAATATAATTCCCGCAAAATCTAAATTATATTTGTTTTAGTTTTCTTGGATTAGATATGCTACAACATTTTTCAGTAAGGCCCGAATTACACTATCATAGTAGTTTAAGCAACGATTGTATAATGAATGTCTTTGAGCCACGAGTGAGATGTAAGTCTAAATATCTCACGAGTGGCTTAAAGGCATAATACAATCGTTGCATACACTACTTTATCTACGACCAACAATATACGACAAAATTTTCCCCGAAGTTAAACAAAACTCATGACTTTTACTAATGATGGAATAGGTCAACTCAAATTTGAGGTTAGACACATGAGCAGACTGAACCATGAATTGTTGTGGAACAATCAGCTGATGATGTAAGTCAACTCAAACATGAATCGTAATGCAACAATCAGCTGATGTGCGAATTGCGTTATTGTCATTATGCCACTACTTTCGTCAAATGCCGCGCTCCCATTGGTTTAATAATAGACCTCATTATGACATTAGTTGTAATATCGTTATTGGTGATTATTGCAATGGTCGTAGATAAAATATTTTATAAAAGATCTTTTATAAAAGATTTTAATTGACCAATCAAAATTTAAGCCAGCTGATTTTCAAAACAAAATCTTTAATTCTGATTGGACAAATAAATCTTTTATACAAGAATCTTTTATAAAATATTTGATAGTGTAATGCGGGTCTAATATATTTTGTGAGATGCTAGACCTAAATGTAAAATAAGGCAGCGAAGGGATAAAGTAATTTTGTTGAGCTGCTAGACGATTAAAAATTTATTTCAACACAGCCTATCAAATTAAATAGGTTATCGGTTATATGGCTTATTTTGCAATAATACGTTTCAGGTAAAAAATAAAAACTAAATAAGGGAATAATATTTTAATTATTTTATCCCTTAGCATATATTTTAATGGTACTTGGTTTAAGATTAGGGGTTACGAATGACTTTCCGCAAAACGTGGTGGTTTAAATGATTTATTTATTTACACAATTATTACGATTATTTATCGTTGGGAATTATAAAAACTATTCAACGTCCAGTTTCCTGATTATTCTTCGCGATCAATAGTGTGTATTTAATCGCATGCTTTATTTTTCGTAGTCTCCTTCCACAACCTAGTTTTCCCGATTTTCTTTTATTTACAAGACTACGTTCTAAAATCAAAGACATTGCCAACAGCTGTTTCAAGAACTAGGCGATTTCACACGTTTACAACAATGGGTAAATGTTTAAATGGCAGATGTCCAGGGATAACACGGCGGGTGGGAGGAACAGGAAGTGGTCACCAGTGTTGCCAACAAAAGAAACCAAAATACGACATCCGTGGGTGGACGTAAGCAGTGCTGTCCTAATCCCGGGTGAATGAGATATCATTGCGTTGTTCGCACCCTTTAAAATGTGTCCATTTGGATTCCCAGATTCAATTTCTGAAAGGGGCTGACCAACGGTTTTCTAAATTTCACGCGCCGGGGCAAATTGTCCAGATGTTACTGGATCATTGTGAAGTAAACGTATTTTCCACAATTATTATCAAGTATGACAAGGTCATAACAAACTGAACGCTCTGTATATAATAATCATTGAAATCGCATTAAAATTGGTATGACATCGCCTATACCACTTTGAGGTTATCATAAAAGACTTAGTAATTTAAAAAAACTGATTTCCAAGTTTATACGTCATTTCGCAGTATACAGTATTTCATTTATCTGTGTATCCTTCGTAGGTGATAATGCAAGACTACAGAGAAAAATATCTAGCAAGCAACAAATACAATTTAGTTAAGACATTACTTCCTCTTATGAAGGATTTCTTCAATATTTCCAAATCTTTTTTGGATTAAAACAATTGCAAATTCAATAAAACGATGTATTATTTTAAAAAGGTTTAAGGAATAATTAATTTATAAGTAATTTAATGAAACTTTTTCTGAGATAATTTTTTACTGATGAACATTTTTTTAGCAACGTTTTATTTTGTAATTAATTGTTCCAGGTACCGAATAAAATATAAAATACATAAAATTAAAAAAATAAATATCTTAGAAAACATGGTTATTATAAAATGAAGGAAGAAAAGCGACTGAATTGAAGAGAACAACATAATCACTTTTTCTTGGGGAAAAAACATAGGTATCCAACGCAGATTGCACAGTCTACACAAGCTAAGAAGTTGTCAAACAAGATTGTTGAATTAATTAATTGATTAAGTTTGTAAAACAAAATTTCCAGTATAATAGTACTTTATTATTCACAATAAAATTTGGAGGAAATAGTTATTTGTGTGTTGATGAAGTAAAACCGCACAAATGCTATCTATGTGTAGAGTAGGATTCACGTAAGTTGGCCAAAGCATGTACTAATCATCTCATCAAAAATTTTTATACAAGTCACATTGAAAACATAGTTGGTTACACATGGTGTCTGTTTACATTTTCTCAGAACTGTCAAATCGCCACGTTGCGTTTGTTTACAAGTTGTTATAGGTTATAGAATGTTTACAATATCGCCTATTTTTAGAAGTTTTTATTTCCATTTAACCTTTTTACATAACTGCCAAAGTTTAATTTGATTATATATTTCTTGATTTACAAATATTTTAGTTTGTTTAACTGCTTGTTTATTTTTCCTGGGCCAATTTTAATAAGTTTCGACCGCAATATGAAACAATCTCTCTTTTCAGATACTGACTTGCAGCAAGTAGTACTGGCTATTCAAAAACTCGCCTATATTTCTTTGTAAATATTATTTCATTACCAAATCTTAGGCTATTAACAATGCCGCATCCATGACACATCATCTCCCTGTTAATACATAATTTATTTGGAAAAGCCCCTTAGTAATATTTTAAGCCGCGCAAGTGAACCTCCAGTTGCAAATTGCATCAGAACTTTCCCTTTATTGCAAGTGCTATACTAAACAGATGTTCGTTGACAATGTTTTCAGCACAGCTGGAATTTATGGTTAAGTTCGTAAGAAGATAATAGTTTGTTTACTTTCGTTTTGGCCAACTTAGGTGAATCCTACGGGCGCGTTCAGCCGTACACACCGGTGAGTAACCTATGGCACTATAGTACAACATTGCAGACAAAATCTCTACAGTGCAGAGCAAAAAGCTATCTGAAATATTCGTGAAATACCTTGGAGATTACTCTAGTAGATTACTAATACCACTCTTAAATTAATAAATTAAGTTTTGTTAATTTATTAATTTTCAGAAAGTCTAATTTTATGAAAACATGTATAAATTTCCTTTCTATTGCTCGCTCTTAAACACAATACGAATAGCACAGTATCATTTCACCTGCAACATTGCCCTAAGAGATGGATTTTTCACCAGCTGGTTCAACCATTCATGTTATGCACCCATCAACAAATTGTTATGGATTCACGGACTACGGTAACCGGTTAGTCATCTGTGAGTGTGGCTGAATGCGCCCAATGTTGTACGTTGTAATTGACTCCATCAACACACATAAAGACCTATTTCTTTCAAATTTTGTTTTAAAAATGACAAAGCACTATTTGATTAGAAATACTTCATAGGAAAATGTTGGCGCCCGAGCTTGCAGAGAGCCACAATTAATTTTCACGAGAAAAATGTGCTCTACGCCCGCGTTCAACATTTTCTTCCCCACCTGTACGGATGAATTATGAATATATACGCAACACAGTTGATTTTATTGTATTGATTAATATAACCTCTAAACCTTGATTTATTTGTCATAAGCTGAGCCTCTCTTCCGATTCCGCTCTAAGTCAAAGTTGGCGCCTCATTCGTTGATCTGCAACACATTTACGTGTCTGCGTGGACAGTTAGTTGAAGGCGCTCGACTTTTGAATTATTTATTTCAATGTTAAATTTCAATTCTTATGGATTTATCTTATCTCCTGCCGGGATACAAAAGTAATCACTTTACTCCCATTGGAAGAAAAGTATTATTTTACCCCCTCTTTACAAGAAATAAAAATTGTCCATAAACATAGCAGGTGGGGAAAAATTTTTTGTCTTGGGAAAATGTGTATACCTACTGTGCTGTGCTTCCGAATAATACAATGACACTCTGCCATATTGTAATAATGGAAAAACTGAATTATATTAACATATAAAAAATATATATATATATATAAATAATCTGAGAGAAAGAATTCCAAATTAAAAATAGTGATGATGATGATGGAATCAATTTAAAAAAGTTAACGGATCGCGGTCATAGATAGATATACGATCGCAGTCATAGATATAGGTATATCGTATATCTATGATCGCGGTAGAACCAAAGGCAGAACAAAAATTAATTGCATTGGAACATATTCACCACGCGATCTCACAATGGCCGTCCTGTCGTCTACAGTACGGACATAATGTAGTGCCTACTGCTTTCACGAGCGCTCGCCAGGAGCTTGGGCGTACAATGTTGATATATATTGTCATAAGGTTTAGAATTGATGTTCTATCTGACAATTGGTAGACGTCAGATAATAAATTTTGGTTTTGGTCAAGAGTCGGCATTGGTTTGACTGTGAGTAGAATGAAGAAAGTTCTCTGGACTATTAAATTCTCTAACATAAAAATGTGGGCACAAAATTAAGCGAGCGACTGAATCTGTAAACTCATCAAATCGTCTGCTAAAACCAACGACCACATAGTACAAATGGTCGCTGTATAAATGGTTTGTACTATGTGGTCGCTGGCTAAAACTCAGATAAAAACAGTTTTTCCCCATCTGCTATCAGTAGCCGTTTTGCACTCTGGAAAGAATGAATGAAGTAATATTTTCAAAATAAAAATCCATCTGCTGCCGTTAAACAGCATATCATGTTGTAGTCATATTAGTCAAAGTCAGATATTATAGCCAGAATTACGTTTTACAAAAAATGATAACCAACTCAAAAGAGATTGCAAACCTACCATCAAAACATAGTGAATTCCTACATTAGCGTCATTAAAAATCTTGAACTCTGTAAAAGCAATTTTAAAGTAGCTACTTTCCACTGTCCTCTAGAATAGAATCTAATGATCGGTGCAGTCCCTGCACAAGTTGGCTACTATACAATTTAACCTCAGTGGCTAAAAAATTTCTTTGCGTCTTCCAGTTTAAACTGCCGGAGATTTCCCTCTATTTATTAGGTATTACCATGGACTTTAACTATGACACTGTATAGTATTAATCAGTAATAATTGTTTTAAGTGATTTGCAGAAAGCCAGGGAAGAAACAGGAACTTTTTAAAACGTCCAGGTGGAAAACGTCCAGATATGTCACAAAAACGATAAAAATTGTCTAACTTAAACTAAACTATCTAAATATAACCTAATGTAACCTAACCCAACTTAATCTGGACGTTTTGAAACGTTCCTATGGAAGCATGTATTGACTGTACAAAATGAGAATGAACTAATGAACATCGTAATATTGTAATGAACTTGATAAATTATGTCCTTTAAGTGTAAAGTACCAAAGTATTTCAATCATGGATGGGTAATTAATTAATCGTTATGCACGATTCCTTTTGTCTAATTATTTTTTATATAGTGTTGACAAAACACTTCCTAGGAATTTTTAGCAGTAAAGTTCAGGTTGGTAGCCCGGGTTTTAAGTAAAATGTGTCGGGTAGATGACGTCACGCCCTGGCGTTGATAAGTAGGTGTGGACAAAGAATGTGAAACAAAGTGACAAGTGTTATAAAATTTATTATGTTTATCAATTATGTGTAGTGCGTCTAGGTAGCATAAAAGCCAAGGGAGAAGATCTGTCCTTGGCTTCTTAGTTGAATTTTACTTTTGATTTTTAGTGATTTTGCCGTGTTAATTCCCATAACTAGTTGTTGTGCTCAAGATGGCGCATAATAACTTGGCCCCTAGTGTGAATTGTTCATTAGACGACATCGACTTAAATGCATTAAAGGTAAATGGTTTTCTCTCTGTAATTAGAAAACTGTTTGAATATCACGTTTTCGTGTTAAGAAATATCAGCATTCAAAATATGAAAAATAGTTGAAACGATTCATAGCTAACTTAGCCTACGTCTTCCAGTTCCCGTCTGCATTGACAATTTGTTGACGGCCTTTCCCTTTTTAGTGAATGCTTTTGTAATTATAATTCAAGTACATTCTTATTGCACTGAAGTCAGCATTTTGAGCGTCTCAGCATATACTAAGAGGAAATTTGTAAGGATAAAATCTTGGTTTACTCTTCAATGATATGGTTTGGATTTTGCCAGATTCCTAGCTTATGAAGTCACTAGGCCTGTGCTTTGTTGATAAATTCAACACACTGGAGATTGGTTTTCAGGGAATTTAGAAATAAACATGACCTTGAGCCTAGTTGTAAATGCAGAAAAAAATTCCCATTGATTTAGCCTATATTCTTACTCAGATAAGTTAGTAAGGTACAAATCAATGGCACGTTAGGCTAGCAATGTTAAGCCAGCAAAACATAATGGCATCTTAAAAGTTGGCCTCACTGCGTAGATAAAATTTTAATATTACCTCATTACAAATATTAAAAGTTAAAAAAAATGCCTGTAATGCAATTTTTGGTCCTCGCACTCAGTAAGCCTAAGCCTAAAGGCCCTAAATAACATTGCACATGTGAACAGATTTGATACATGCAAATAGAATAAATAACAAAAACTACAAGGAGGTTGCAGCCAATATGATTTTGTTGATTTTTATCATCACCATTTTAACCTACCGTCAGGCTAGGCTAGTCTTAATCAGTAACCTACTGCTCACTAAAACTTTGAAAGTTGGTCTAGTTACCCAGAGTTTTTGATTTTCACTGAAATGTCAGTCAATATTAATCGAGAGTGTAGGCTTCCATGATAGTTTTAAATCTATGTTAACTTAATTCATAGTCCTCTGGCATGGAGAGAACTGCAATGTCTCTGAAATAACAGCATTGAACATTACGGTTTATCCCTGAAACCACTAATTAGTATTGAATGTTGCTTTTTGAACTTAAGTTTGAATGGTAAGACAAACATGACCTAGGCCTAGTTTGATTTACAGGCGGTGAATCACTGATCATTTTGACATTGTAGGCCTCTTAATGCTTCTCTCCCAAAATGGCTTTAACTGCAACGAGGCCTAGGCTTTACCAACTGAGTTTCTATACATTTATACCTACCTTAATGGTTTTTGTTTCTAGCCTAGAAGTTTTATAGACTTACAAAGGCCTAATGATGGGAATTTCGTCGACTCTTCTCACTAAAACCTCAGTCCTCTCATCCCTGGATAGATCTCTCGTAAGACAATGGGGAAGCGCCCACTGTAAAAGACTCAGGCTAACCAGAGTGTTTCTGATTGAACAGTGCCTGGGTTTAAACTGGGCTACTGTTTTACCAGAGAACTATGCGTCCAAACCTTCCCTCACAAAAATAGTTATTCCTTAGTTGATGTTTGAATCAATATGGTTTATTCACGAACTATACACCTAGCTATTTGTAGATCTTACTTAATTTAATGATAAGTTTCATTCATTCCTTATAAACCCTTGTTTCCTTACTGCTCTCCCTATTGTGTGCCCTAATGCACAAAACCTCAATGGCATTCAGTTACCAGTAGACAACTGTTAATCTAAGAGGGGGCTCTAGTCTAGAAAATTATTGTGTTTCTACCTGCTCCTCCCATAAGGCCAATATTAGATCTAACTAAATTCAATACAGCCCCAACCGCTTGACCAAAATCGTTGATTCATAGCTCATTTAAAATAGGAGGAAATTATAAATTGTGATTCTAGTTTGAGTAAAAGTTTGATACCATTACTACAATTCAAATGTTTCTTAAATCCCTAAAAATTTTTTGAGTTTTTTACCCTTTTGGTGCTAGAAAAAAATTTAATGTAGGTGCAAGAAATGCCGGGCCTTTTCAATGTTTCCTGCAAGAAGTGCCAAGCCTTTTTGCAAAAATGTAAGCGTTTGGGAACAAATTCATTAAAAATTTATTTATTAAGTTAACCATTTTTTGCCAAATATTTTTTTCTTTGTTTCTAAGCACTTAGGCCCTATACTATTTAAAAATGAGAAGAGGAAACAAAAACGTCATGTTACTCGTACAAATAAATAGGCTAAGTTTAAAAAAAATGTTTGCATTATATTCATTTTTAGCGAATTTCCCCTATAGGGAAGAAGCTATTACCGTAGGTCTCATGGTAAGACCTAAGCTCGGGACCACTATAACTTTTCGTTTTAGGGCCCCCAGAAGCAAAAAACACTATTCGTTCGAATTTATATATATATATATCTATGTGTCTGTTAGCACGATAGCGGCCGCAAAAATGGTCCGATCTTTATGAAATTTGGTACGGACATGTAAAGTGGTAATCAATTGGACGAGTTCGTGAACCAGCCCGATCGGACCACCGGAAGGGGGGGTAAAGGGGGATAAACCCCCCCAAAAATGGGTTTTTTGAGTTTTTTACATAGAAAAATAAAGTTAATCAAATTTTTGTGGGCACCATTGAATTCAGCTCAAAAAAAAAATAATTTAGTATTTTGAATCACTGCTCTATGCCCATTGGTTACCGAGATATTGAAAGTGGTAAACACAGTACGTTGTCCCAATGTTAACCTTATGGGAAATAAGTAAAATTCTATATCTCGCTTATTTCTCAACATATCTTGATAGAACTTGGTAAATGGCTTCTTCTAGTTCAGATCTACTAAATATTGAATTAAAACCATCCAGTTTTAATATACCTGTAGCAGCAAACCTGCATAGGCCTACTCATTTCTCATGTTATTCTTATGGAGCTTAACAAAACATGTCAAATCTTGCTATGTTTGCTTGAAATACGTTGTTTTGCATTTGAAATTCGCTGAGTATGCAGGTCTGCTGCAACGGGGGTATTTATGTTTATACTAAAAAAGCATAGTATTTAGGTTTTACTCTGATGCAATTTTTATTAGTTTTGTGTGAAACTACGTAAAAAAAAGTAAAAACCATGTATAAAACATCAATTTACTGTAACAGGTTATATGAATTTACAAAATAAAATGATAACCTTGCAATAATGCAGAGTTGAACAACGTCGCTAAGCAACCTACTTCAAACAGTAGGCCTATTCGTATTCCATATATACCTAGAAACATCATTTAACGTATAAAAAGATCCACAAAATTATAATACAAGCTATGTTTTAATAATAAACCTATAGGTAATACAAAAACATAGCCTAAAATTACACAGACAAAGTTGCATCTTCGCCATACAAAATGCATGGTTTATTTGTCTGCCAACAGCTGTTTGCATTTTAATATGTCATTTCAGCTAATCATAAAGACAGTTCAGGAGAAAAGTAACATGAAACGAAAGATTTGATTGTAGAAAGGCATTTGGCTCGAATTCCAGCCAGTAAAAACGAAAAAATATATTTTATTTGTATAAAAATGTAAACATCTCGCTACGAGATCCCGGTATTTAATGCAATTGGACCCAGGATCTCGCTACGAGTTCCCGGCACTAGCGGTACCGTACCTAGTAGGCGCGTCTCACCACGAGATCCCGACACTAAAAGGGTTACCTAATAAAAAAAATTGATATCAAAATTCTGATCACTAGTTATTGCTAGAAAAGTTTTTTTAGCGAATTTCCCCTATAGGGAAGAAGCTTTTACCGTATGTCTCATGGTAAGACCTAAGCCAAAGAACATGATAACTTTTTGTTTTGGGGCCCTCAGAAGCAAAAAACACCATTCTTTCAAATTTCTAGATATATATTCAGGGTGTATCCGAAATACACCAACAAACTTTGGGATATTGCTCCTGAGGTCAAAAAAAATAAAAATGTCATAAATAAGTATATATCCTATCTCGCTCCGTTTGCTGTCTGTCGGTCTGAATGTGTTTTTCACAAGATTAATCATAACTTTTGAACTACTTGAGGTACCAACTTCAAACTCGGTACACATATGTTGGCAAATAGGACCTATCTTTGTGCTGAGTATCAAGTTTCTACTTTGTACCATTTCAAAATGGTGGCCGTTTTAATTTTTCAAACCTTAATATCTCAGGAACTAAAAATTTTCATGAAAAATAACAAGAGACAAAAAAGATGCAAAATGTAATTTCCTTTCAGAAAATGTACAATTTTAACAGGGTCATACCACCAATAACGGAGATAAATAAATTTTTCTGAAGTTTTAACCATAAATTTGGGCAAATTTAATAATTTATCAAGTTGTAACTATATAAAGATTGAATTTATGCTAGATTTACCTCGTCAATCTCCTGATAACTCAAAAACCTGTAGGCTAAATTAGTCACGACCTCAGTTGATACAAAGCCCTCAAAATCCAGACTGTCTGGGGAAAACCAGGATGTTTGGTAACCTTGTGTATCTCTCCCCTTATCTATCAGTTTAATCATGTAGGGCTAAGCTTTAAAATTTTATCATATGTCTTTTTTTCTAGGATCCTGCGGGCATTTTTGAACTTATTGAAGTAGTTGGCAATGGAACTTATGGACAAGTGTACAAGGTAAGTTCAACCCAACTTTACACTTAGAATTGAATTAAAACTCAAAACCTCATTAATTTAACTTGACACTTTGTGAACCCAGAGACCCCAGGTTAAGTTTGGGAATGGTACACTTTGTTTGCACTATTATCCAGATCGTTTGTACACCTGACGCATTATATCTTGACACTTGGGAACCCTTTACACCTGAAGCAATTGGAATGGATTGAAATTCATCAGGAGACCACAGCTGATACAAAATGCTAACACACTAGCCTGATGTGTTAGCATTTTCCATCAGTTGTCAGTGTATATCATAATTGTCATTTGTAAACAAAATACAGTTGATTTTTGTAGAAATTTGTTTTTTTATTGTTTGTTGTCCAAAATCATTGACAGTAAACAATATCTGACAGCTCCAGCAATGGACTAGGCCAAGGGTCAAGATATAATGCGCCAAGTGTAATGTTTTATGAATTTTAATTTAAGCTGAGTTGTACTCATCCCTACTTGAGTTTAAGTATGTTAGTTATATAAAAAATCAATAATTGCACAACTTATTGTTAGCCATTGCATTTTCTCTGTTAAGAGTCTTTATTTAAATGTTTTATGCGTAGTTCTTGTTCTAAATATACAGTCAACAAGTAAATCTCTTTGTGGCCTGATAATTATCAACTGTCTTTCTTTTGATCAATGGAAACATATTTCTATACTTAAATTAATAAAACTATGAATCGCGAGAGGGAGGGAAATTATCATTTGCCAGCGACAGGCCAACCCATCAAAAGGCAGACGAAAACACTACAATAACACTATGTTTATTGATATATGCTTATTGATAGTGGCCCTAGGCCTAAATCAGTATGTGGCCCCCAGAGGTCCCTGCGGCCTCGCAAAAGTGGGGACCTTTTTTTTAGTAACTAACTACGTTTTCAAGCCTGATCCCCTCAAATCCACTGCCGCGCGGCCCTAGGCCACTGCCTAGTCGACCTAGTGGTAAATCCGCCGCTGGAGGAATACGATCACTTTTATTCCTATGCTTAAGGGGATTCTCTACTGAAAATGACAAAAATTTTATTCTTTTTCAAAACATTTTTTATTACATATTTTTGTTCCATGATATGTGTTCTTTCAGAAAAACCATACATAACAAGGTATAAGTGATTTTATATATGAAAAAAAAATTATATTAGGCTCTGCATGCCGCCGTCCCAATAAAATAGCCTAGCCAGGATAACGTTCGCGAACTTTCAATGCGCGATTCCCGCAAGTTTGGTTTTTCTGTGTTTTTCAACACTAAAATTGATATAACTCATAAAGTACTTGTAGTACAAGGTTGAAATTTTTACCCAATATTCCTTATTAGTGTATCTAAAAAGTTAGTTAAAATTATGCCTGTATCACAACTAGAAATTGAAAAAAGAAAATTTTTTGTTTTTAATCAAAATATTTAAATTTTTTTTGTTATTTTCTTATAATTTTTTTCCTAAACAGATACAAATCTAATTTTACCTAACTTTTTAGAAGACTAAAAACCGTACAAAATGACACTTTGATCATTAATTTATAGCCAATAGAACCAGAGTTATATCAATTTTTATATGACCATTATATTTAGGTATATTTATACCTAAAAAAATACCTAAAACTGCAAATTAAAAATTTTGACCCCACAAGTTTCTTTTTGTGACAAGTACAAACTAGAAAAACCTTCTTCAGAAAAGAAGAATATTAACAAACTTAGCATTTTCAGTAGGGAATCCCCTTAAGAAAACTAAAAAGGCCTCTTTGGTATTCTACTGATTGATAAAATGTCCTTCTAATTCTCTAGATATTATGACTCTTTCTCTCGGGGAGGGGATCTTGTACCGGGATAATCTTTGCTCTTGATAGAAACATAATAATGATTTCAAATTTGGATGAATTTTGATTCAAAATTACCAATGCCAACTGTCTCAAATTGCAATATGGCCTATAGGCCAGTCATTCTATGGAACGTAACATGGGGAACCTCAAAAAAACTGCAAGAAAACGTTTTTTGATGGAATTCTACTTAAAAAAATATGAATTTATAACATATCCAAAGTTTACCAAAATCGGACCATGGGAACCTCACTAAAATCACGTTTCAAAATGGCGGCTTTTCCCACCATACAAAAATTTTTGAAAAAAGACATTCAACTGCATTTTGTATTAATGTTTTTCGAGATATTGACTTAGGACCACCACCAATCATCGTTGGGTGATTGGTTCTAAATTTTGACAGAGTTTACATTTTCGGCTGCCATCTTGGATCCGCCATATTGGATATAAATATTTTTTTTCAAATGTAAAGATGGTGTTGTGACGCATCATTATGGACTAGATTTTTACTCAGAACACAATGCTGAAATCCGTTTTTGAAAATATGCATTCGTTAAAAAGATGCTCAAATAAAAATTATCCCTATACATTTCTTATGGACGTTTAATTTTTTTTAAGAATTATCTTTTATATCTCCAGTTCTAATTAAGGTATATAGTTCGTTTTGGTCTTAAAATATTCAGTCATTTAACGGCTTTTATATTAGCCGTGGATTAGTGGTATTATTGGGTTAACCTTATAGAAAATAAATAATTTGCGATCATTAAAATTGGACGACTGCTGGACGAGCAATAAGGCTAAATTTGACACGAAAATCCATTTTTTAGAAATTTGTTTTTTGTCAAAGATGATATAAAAGAATATAACTCATCCTATTTTTGTCAGATTTCAATTATCAATATGTCAAATGAAAGCTAGTAGATCAGCGCGTGTTTCAAAACCAATCCAAATTGCAGGCTATGTTTGGGACTTGAGATACAAATCTTTAAATAATTACGAAATTTTGAAAAAATTGACTTTTATGTTGGTTTGAGGTCTATATCTCACCTCAAACTTAACCAATTTAAATGATTAAGAGCTTAAATGAAAGCCAATAATGTACTGAGTTAATTAAAACATAAAACTGTTTTGAATATCTGTTAGTTTTCTATGTATGAATCATTAATTTTATTCAATTTACGAAATGGAACAGATTTTATGGTAAATAAAGGTTCATAACTCAAATTAAGTAAGTCCGATTTTAATTAGCTATAGCTCATATGAAAGCCCAGAATCTTCTGAGTAATTTGAGGGGAGAACGAGCTTTTTAATCCATTTAGGACCTGCGCTACGAATTTTTGACAAAAAACAAATTTCTAAAAAATGGATTTTCGTGTCGATTTTAGCCTTATAGCTCGTCCAGCAATCGTCCGATTTTAATGATCAATAGCTCATATAAAAGCCGTTAAATGACTGAGTATTTTAAGACCAAAACGAGCTACATACCTTAATTAGAACTAGAGATATAAGAGATGATAATTCTTAAAAAAATCTTTAAAAAAATTAAACGTCCATAAGAAATGTATAGGGATGAATTTTTATTTGAGCATATCTTTTTAACGAATGCATATTTTCAAAAACGGATTTCAGCATTGTGTTCTGAGTAAAAATCTAGTCCATAATGATTAGTCACAACACCATCTTTACATTTGAAAAAAAATATTTATATCCAATATGGCGGATCCAAGATGGCGGCCGAAAATGTAAACTCTGTCAAAATTTAGAACCAATCACCCAACGATGATTGGGGGCAGTCCTAAGTCAATATCTCGAAAAACATTGATACAAAATGCAGTTGAATGTCTTTTTTCAAAAATTGTTGTACGGTGGGAAAAGCCGCCATTTTCATACGTGATTTTAGTGAGGTTCCCATGGTCCGATTTTGGTAAACTTTGGATATGTCAAAATTCATATTTTTTTAAGTAGAATTCCATCAAAAAATGTTTTCTTGCAGTTTTTTTGAGGTCATCGCGTAAATTGACTGGACTACTAGTAAAAGGTTTTATTAAAGTTCTGATATACTGCTTTGAATAAAACAAAGTTTTTTTATGTCTTTACAAGGGACCTAAAGCTGCAAGGGGACTCAAATTCGGCAAGAAATCTAAAGCTGACACTTAAGGAACCTTAACCTGAGACATATATTTGTACAATAAATTATGTTGGTGAAATGTTTTTTAATATTTTATGTTTTGAAATGCCACTCACCTTTAAAAATAAAGAAATAAGTTTATAATTAATTGACGATTTAAATTCCTTATTTAGGCCTAACTTAATTTATTTATTTAGCTTAACTAACTTATTTGAGGAAAATCAATATCCTCAATATGGTGAAAGCTATTATTGGGTTAACCTTATGGAAAATAAATAATTTGCGATATTTGGCTTGTATTTCTCAACGTAACTTAATAAAACTTTGTAAGTGGCTTCTTCTAAAGGAGATTGAATAGGTTAAGGGTGAAAGTAAGCAATTTGTTGAATTAATGTGACAAGAAATCTGCATACTCAAATTTTATGTCATTGTTATGGAGGATATTTTTAACTCGTCTATTTAAGAAAATATGTTGATGAAAAACTATACTCCAAAATAAGGATTCAACTTGTATTGAAATTTGAGCTTATAATTTCTAACTTCGCCGATTATGAGGTCAGCTGCAAAGGGGTTGTTATCTTTTAATATTCTTAAACTTTTACAATTTCTTTAATTAAGATTAGGGCATTGAAATTGGAATGGCTGGGTAGCCAAAAATATAGGGCCTATTATTGGCCCAATAATTTATTCTCATTTATTGGATGTAGCCATAAATATAATTTATCAAAATTAAAAATGAGTATCGGGTTAGGGTCAACAAGACTGCAGGTGTTCCACTTAAGTGTCAGGTTTAGCGGCGGAGCTAAAGGATTGCAACCTAAACCTGACATCCACTGTGTAGTCCGTAATTTCAGGACGCAGCATCCAAATCACAAATTATTGGTTGAAGGATAATATGAAGCTTGATTAATTTGTTCACAAAAAACATAGCCTTATGCAAAATGAAGTTACCCACCCCTTAACGTTTTGATCAATGTGATAGTATATTCAGAAAGGACTAAGATATAGCCAGAGAAAATTTCCCTCCAAAAGAAAAATAACAAAAGTAGCTTGCTGGACAGGTTAAAAACTGTTCAGCAGAACCTTATAAAGAGATGTGAGCAACCTAGGGCTCTTAAAATACTTTAAACTAGTGAAAGCGTCAGCTTTAGGTGCTGTGTCAGGATTAGGTGCACTTAACTAAGTTGGAAAATAATGTTGATTTAAAGAATAAAATTGATTATAAGGAGACAAGAAAGTTCATGGACACCGTGCTCATAAATCTAATTAACAGGCTTTACCAGTACTCAATTACCTCCAAAAAGTTTTTTTGATAGAAACACACATAGCCTATTGAATTTAAGTTATTATAAGTAGGACTTTCAAGTTAATTCAAGTACTTTCAAGTTAATTCAAGTACAGGAACCCTTCTGTTTATTGTGAACAATAAGTTTGGGAGCTTTATCAAAAGATTAGAAATTTTAACAGATACTAAACTCTAGGAAATGCACATATTACCACCTATCCTATAAATGTTGTGCATACACATAAGCCAGAAAATTTTAATTTCGTATGTAATTTTTAATAAGCCTACCTCCTTAAAAATGTTTGAGAGTTTTTACTTACACAACATAAGAGCATACATAATAGGCTAAATGGATAGCCTTATGCAAAATGAAGTATTGTTTTTGTCAAAATGTTTGAATTTGAGTTGTTAGGGGATGAATCCATTTTAGTATTCCCCGAATCCAAAAAAGTGGTTTATGGAGTGGAATCTGTTCTTGTGTGTGGATGTATGTAAACACAACTAGAGACGACTCCATTGGAGAAAATTTACATTTAAAATAGTGCACCTCGGGTTATCCGGACCCCACATTATCGGGATCCCGGATTATCCGGACTGGTACATCTGAGAAATTAAAAAAATATAAATCACTGCTAAAACATGTTTTTATTGAGTTTAGGGGTGAAATGCGCCTTCTAAAAGTAAAATTCAAATGTAATACATCACTATTCGCCTTTAGAATCACATTAATTAAAGGACTAGCACTGCCTAAACAGTACATTACAGCATTTTCAAGAACGTAGTTAACTGGATTGCTACTTGCGGCGCTAGCAATAATCAACAAAGGCCAATGTATTGCAAAGGCGTAGCCTACGGTAATTTTGCGAGTTTGATTGTTCCTGCCATTTCATGTGTTACGTTATTTCTTAAGAATAGTTATTGTATTAAGTTTTGAGATAAATTAAATTTCGACATGATTATTTCAAGTTTGAGTAATTTTTCGTTATGATTATTTAATCTTAATGAATTAAATATTTAAAAATATTTTAATCTCTTTTAATTTTGGGTGTTTTATTCCAAATCTAAACCGTAAGTACATTAAAAGTTAACATTACATACATATGATTAATAATAAAATTAAGTTCTTAAATTTGTTTCAAAATTGAATCCCTGTAAAATTTTAAAGACTTATATGTTATACAGTCTTGACACGCCATTTTGTAGCATCAGTTTTGCAGGGGCTAAGATATGCGATCGCTATTTAGGTGATATTGTAATGACCTCGGATTATCCGGATTTTTTGTCATCGGGATCAGTGTTCCGCCACATTAATTCGGATAATCCGAGGTGTACTGTACTTTTGGTGGTAAGCACACTACGTTTTCCTTACATTATTCTGATGGAAGATATTTAAAATCCGTCATCTCCCTTAGGCCCATTTAATAACAGATTTTGGTAAAACTTAGTATGTTGCGTATTTAATAATTGTACCCGAAGGTTTATTTGCTTTAATTGTTTTTAAGGGAGTAATAATGCCTCAGTTTTCTGAGACCGTTTATTGGTTATTTTTTAATTATTAAATTGAAACTTTTATTTTCTGTCAACAATCCAACCTGAGGAACAGTTTTCACCTCAGTCTGATTCCCCTGTGGAGGACAGGTTGATGAGAAGTTTGCCATGTTCTTGTGCAAAGTCGGCCGCCAAACGACCTCATATACAAAGTTGTCTAACAGCTTCATCGGCGGAGATGGGACAAGTTGCTAATGAAGTGCCTGCACTCGCTTGCACGTACCTCGGGTCAGGAAGTGCTCAATTAGCTTGTCATGCAACTGTTCCGCATATCGTTGCATTTTTCCAAGAATTAAGCAGGACTCAAAGATAGCCTAGTTTGTATTAAGGGATCAATGAGTCACTGCTTAGTTTATTCCTTTATTCAAGATAAATAAACACAATTATTTTTAAGAGTACAGTGTATCTCGGATTATCCAGATTAATGTGGCGAAACACAGATCCAGATAACAAAAAATTCCGGATAATCAGAGGTCATTACAATATTGCCTAAATAGCAATCGCATACTTTACCCCCTGCTAAATTGATGTTGCAAACGGCGTATCAAGACTCTACAACATATTAATCTTTCAAATTTTACAGAGGTTTAATTTTGAAACAAATATAATAACTAAACTTCATTATTAATCATACGAATATAATGTTAACTTTTACCGTTCTTACGGTTTTGGTTTGAAATGAAACGCCAGATTGAAATATTTAATTTATTGAGATTAAATAATCACAAATCAAAATAACTCAAACTTAAATAATGACTTTAAATAATCATGACAAAACGTAAAGTAATTCAAAATTTATTAAGTAAGTAACTCTTCTTAAGAAATAACGTTACACATCAAATGACAGCAATAAACAAACTCGCAAAATTGCTGTAGCCTACACCTTTGTTGATTACTGCTAGCGCCCCAGCTATCAATCCAGAAAATTACGTTCACGAAAATGCTGTAATTTACTGTTTTGTGCAATGCGGTTCCTTCAATTATTGTGATTCCAAATGCGCATTTGCGTTTTACTTTCAGAAGGCGCATTTCCCCATAAACTCGCTAAAATCATGTTTTTGCCGTGATTTTAATTTTTTAATTTCTCAGATGGACCGGTCCAGATAATCCGGGATCCGAATAATGTCGGGTCCGGATAATCCGAGGTGTATTGTACTAAAACCATTGACACTTCCAAAATATATTTTGCCTTTCTTAATCTTTTCATTTCATCAGAACATAACCTGTTTGATGTAATAACTAAAAAAAGTCTTTTATAAAATGAAACTGTTTTAGGCAAAATTGAGTGTTGTAGCTAATATTCCTTATCTTTTAACTTTCCTAGGATTTTCGAAAACGTATTTGTGACAATAAAGATTTTATTTAAATTTTTTCTGATCTAAAAATAAAAACCGTTTGTAATTACTCATTGTAAACCGTTTGTCATTGTTTAATAAACTGTCATTATTGTACTTCAGTAATAGAATTTTGGTAAGAATTAAGAGTTGTTATTATTGTATTCTTCAGTTAGGATTTTTGTAAGTTACAAACACAGTTGCTTAGTAGTTGTCAACTATGCCCAAGTTGATGTTCAGTCAGCCGACCTAGACAGCAGGAGTCGCTTCTCTCTGTTGAACAACGCACTTTCAGTCCCATTGTTTGCAACTTCCAGCCACTTTGTTATTTTTAAACGTTGCCCAACATCAGTAGTCTGTCGTCTTGACTCCCGACTTCAATAATTGATGTGTGATTCACTGATAGCAGCTCCTTGCGGGGAACTGTTGCATCACACGTCTCTTTCTGGAACTAGTTTCACACATATCTTGCTTACCTCTGTTTGTTGTTTCTGAAAATAAGCCTTTTCTCTTTTCTCACAATCAACTACAGAAAAAAAGTGGTTTTTAAAAAGTGGTTCAGTAATTTTATTGTAAAACACTTAAAGAACTGAGTAAAAGCATGACATTTACTCAATGGCTAATGGTTCTGTTGGCTGTGTTGACTTTTGCGTCCTTATAAGTAATTTTGTTTTCATTATGATGCCTGCCCATTTGGTTTTGTGGAGCAATTATCTATTATAAATTGTTCTTTTATCATGTTTACATTTGGTATGAAATTGTTCTTTTATCATGTTTACATTTGGTATAATGAGAAAAAGGTACCTAAATTTAAGTCATCTAGCAACATTCCTAAGGGTTTTCCTCTTCAAAATAACTTTTTGATGTAAATTCTTAGTAAATGTTTTTGTCAAAGAAACTTAGTATTTCAACAATATATTGAACAAAAACCACAATTATTGAAAGAGAGCATAAGCTTGTTTACTGACGAAATTCTATTATTGCCCCAAGAACCGAATTCATTATTTAAAAAAACATTCGTGTTATTGTCTAATTAGTTGGACTTCATTCTCCTTACAAAGTTCATCAGTCATCTAATCGGAAAGGAAAAAACAAATAAATTCAGTATTAGGTTCTTTTAACTTGGATTAATAAAGTTCTACGAATGATAACTGATTTTTTTTAGTAAATAATTGTAAACAGAAATTATAGCTAGCTGAACCAAAACTTTAATTAATAATAAAAAATAACGGGGTAGCTTGTTGGTGTTTTGTGGCATGACAGACAAACAGACTCAAAGATGAATTTCCAGATGTTGAATTAATGAACGAATTCACAAACTTGCTGCTTTGCTTCCTGAAATTAACATATGCCACCGTAACATTTCTTTGAAATCATAATTGTTGCGAGCAGTATAAATTTACCGTTTTCCTGTTGTATTACTTTTCCATTGTCTCTAAACGGTTATGCAGATGCGAGTGTGTGGCTCCTTGTGAGAGAGTAATGACCTTATTGGCCACCACTCACCGGACCAGTTTCACAACCATTAACTGTCTCGCATTCAAACAGACATCAGGTATTTTTTTACCTGTGTTTAGTTTTTGAGAAAGAGAATAAAGTAGGATTTCGCATCAGTTTATCAGAATATGTAGGATTCTTTGTTTTCTCCAATTACACCACCTAAACATTTGTCATTTATCATGCTGTAGTCAAAGAACTGGTTCATTAAGAATTTTTGTTTAATTTGTTGAAGCAGTATTTATAAAATAAATAATTTAAATAGTGGGAGAGCAACTCAAAAGTAGGTGGAAAATAATTTGTCACAGAAGATTTTATAATAAATCTTGGAATTAATCTGTTGAAAATATTGTGTTTTATTCCTTTAAAAATAGCTGTTAAGGTACTTTCCAGTAATGAAAGATTACTACTTGGGCTGCCATCAGTCTTTATGCTAATTTAATGTTAATGAGCTCCAAAATCCTTACCAGTGTACAACTTGAAAGAAATATTTAAATTTCTAATTCAGGAATAGTATAATTGTTTTCTTGAAAGGAATATCCTTTTCAATATCCTTTTGTTATGAAAGTTAAAAAACTATTTTGATAAGAATGCCAACAATAAAGAGAAATAGCGTAAATTTTTAAACAGATTGTTGAATTTAGACTGTTAGCAGCCAAGGAGTGAGGCTGGACCTCATGCAGCTACCTGCCCTCGTACATACAAATGATTTACTAGCTTATTTCATTTCAAGAAGGTGATAAATTTTCAATCATTCCAATTATGAGGAACATGGATAATATGTCAATATTTGTGGGCGGCTCTCTCAGGGATTCTAAAGAGACATTTCTCTAGGTTATATATTAATTAGGATTCTTAAATTCTTGAGATCAAATTAAGATTTCAAAACAGTATTGTAGAATTATTGTAATAAATGAAACAAATAATTTAAATTTAGAGGGTCGAATATCATCCTAACAATCAATTTCTATTTAAGATGGCAGCAAAGTATTAGTGCCTTGAAAAATGGAATGAAACTCCTTGTTATTACTCCTTGAAATCAACCAATATTTTTTTTCAATACGGAAATAAATTTAAAACAAAAACAATTCAGGAGAACACATTTCAAGCTTCCTCTTAACTTTAACCTTTGAAATCACATTTAGACACACAGATCCTCCAGTGTCAGCTCTGATTTCCTCCTCCAATGTTTTATTGCGCGTTTTCCTAAAATCCATCAACCGTTCAAATTCCCGGTAAGGGGTGAAAGCCGTGCCAGAAGAGTGGCTGTTGGCGGTGGGCCAGGCGCTCGCAGGCGGGTGCTGAGCCACCTGTGCGGGCGACACCTGGGCTGCACAGGTGCTGACTCCCGAGAGTAAACACTGTTTGATAAGCACACTTTGTAGGCCCGGCGATCTCTGCCTAACTGCTTGACAAGCAGGGGGAGGGGGTTAAAAGTTTTGAGGGATCTGTCTTCTGTCTTTCATCACTGTTTGTAAACATTCAACAAATTTAGTTCCTGTTAATCATTGGTTTTTGTTGTATGTAATATTGTTGGTCGTTCTTATATGATTCTATTTGTTTGATTTTGTTAAAAATAAAAAATAATTGCCCTATGGTTAAAAATTGTTATTATAACACTTACAAAAGTTAGTTGTTCAGGGATTTGTTTTGAGAAACAAAAGGAGATTAATTGCAAAATAATTTTATTCAAAAATTGTGGTTAAACTGCAGTGCAAACAAATACTGGGTTCATCCAAACCTTTCTTTTGGCCAGTGACTTCAAACCTTAAAATAGTCTCAGACCAATTCAGCATTTAACGAAAAAAGTTTTGCCTAGTTCAACCTGTTTTTTAAGAAGAAGGCCATGATAGCAATTGTTTGCTAACATTGAAAGTAATCTTGCAGGACTAAACTACAACTCTGGACAATCCATATAAAAAATCACAGAGTGCATACAACTGATCAATTAAATATAGCAACGCTATTAAATATTTAGCCAACAGTTTTCTACATGAAACATCTCTGAGGTTTGAGGCCTCGGCAGGAAGCCCGTTCCACTCCATTGTACACATTGGAGCCTCTGGCTAAATTACAATAATTAAACATCTGCCCTGCCGACCACTTCTTTGATGTGAAGAATTCCACTGCTGTTCCCACCGTTACGTGGGGCTCCTCCTATTGTTATTCAATCGCGCACTCCTTGAGAAGCTGGGTGTTGTGTAATTTGTGTAACGTAGTAAAATTAAGGATTAAAAATAAATATTTTCTCCAAAATAAGAATTAGTATTTTTTATGATTTAAGTTTAAAAATTTATTACACTGTTAAAAATGTATTAATTTATTTACAGATCATATTTAATCTGTAAATTAATTAATATTGTTTCATTCCTGTGCTCTGGATTTCTTAGGAACTACCAATACTAGTTTAAAATTTAAAATGATTAAATTTTTAAAAACTTAAGTGCTTTTTCATTTTATTGTCCTCAGTGCTTCTTAAAATAGAAAAACAATAATGATAAATGATTTTTGAAATATTTACATAATGTAAATATCTCTAGGTTGTACAAAAATCCAAAAATCGACCATAAACTCATATAAACTGTCATAAACCATCAACTAAGTTGTTTTTCTGTTTTATGGAATACACACTTGATGCTATTCAAATCTAACGATTTATGTTATTTAAAAACATATTTTCAGATCATAGATTCTACTTTTATTTTTCCTCTAACAACAGGGATTTCTTTTGCATCAACAACTTTTTTTAGAGGTTCTTTGTGTTTTTTAACATGTGTTGGCTACAGGCAAACAAGCTGACCAGTTCATATTTTATAAGGCCCATTCAGTGAGATGGTGGTTTTAGATAAGTGCAGATTTGATGCCGAGTAGGCACTGGTGATACTATCAGTAATTATTTGATAAGACCAGGACCAGCCGGCCAGTGGTGTCGTAAAGTTAATGTGGCAATTGTCTGTTCCAGGGTCGACATACCAAGACCGGCCAACTGGCTGCCATCAAAGTTATGGACGTCACGGAGGTAAGATTCTGATATTTTTTTACAGTTTCTCATCTATGTAAATTTGATCTCCTATGAAGAGTCATTATCCTCAACAAAATTCATCAACTTCTCCACAATATATGTGGATCAATAACCTCTATTCAGTTTAGATCATTATTTTTTACCAAGTAATATTTTTTAACATAAATTAACACAAATTAATATAAATTTTAACGTAAATTTAAAAAATACGTGTAAAAAAATTGCAAAAATTGCAATAATGAAATTAAATAGAACTCTTAAAGTTTTTCATTCAGTAATATATGTTTTACTTTTATTTTTTTAAATTTTTTGTTAGAGCAGTTGACTTTTAAGTTTGGTCTAGCTTATTTTTTTAGATGGCCACAATTATTCAAAATTTAAGTTTGATTGTCTTTTTTAGGATGAAGAAGAAGAGATTAAACTGGAGATCAATGTTCTTAAAAAGGTAAGACAGGATTCTTTGAAAGCACGTTCTAGTTGTTGTACTAGGCCTACTTGGAATTCAGCACATTTATAGTATAAAATAAAACTTATGTAGAAAACTTTCTTAAGTGTTGAATATTTTTTAGGCTTAGGGTTTTATAAATCCTTAATACTGTACTAGGGGTTGAAATAAATAATAGTCGTTCATTTGCACAAATTAAATTTTCATCGTTCTGTTTAAAAATAAATACAGTATGAATATATTCTTGTTACAAATAAAGAATTTTATTACACATGTGAAACATTTCCGGTTTCTCTATGAGTAGACGACGCGAGAAGTTAGTGATTAGTTGAGATCAAACGATCTATTTATATTAACATAAACCGGGATGTGAGAGGAAGGCCAATATTGTGAGCTTCTGGACCGAACTGAACAGGGCAGCCAACCATGAATAACAGGGCTTGTGTTTACAATGTCAAACCTACTAGTCCCTCTATCTGCATAAAGGCTTTGTGAACTGAAAGTTAATTATAATTCTGTTTAAATAGTAACAATTTTTTTCATGGCTTATGAACATACTATATTTTGTTAAAGGGAATGTAATATGTTTTCATTAAATTAATATTTTTATTCATGTAAAACCCAAAAAACGTTTTTATCTGAAAATTTGTTGGTAATTTAATTTTGGTGAATAGTTAATAAATATGATTTATTTTATGATATAAAGCAAGTAGATTCATAGTTCAATCGGTTGAAACTGTGTAATACTGAGGAAACCTTACTCTGACAGAAAGTTAATAGTACCTATTTATTTGTACCGTAATCAAAAGTTTTGTTTTATTCCACCTGTGTCATTTATGAAATGATTAATCCAATTGTCTTATTTTTACAAAAATATTTTGAAGAAAAAAATAAAGTTCCCCTATTCCTTTTAAGAGGGAAATATACAGCATATAATTATACTTTTTTTCCAATAATCATGAAAATGTGACTTAAACATTATCATACAAAAACAGTTTTACTCGTTCTTTGATTCTGAAGTTGAATTTTGATTTAATTAAAACGGTAGCGGAAGGTGAAACAGGAAGATTGAATGGTGTTGCCGCCACAGCCGAGCGAGCAGGGAGTTCAGCCCTGTATTGTTATCTGTCTGTCCGTCTGTGAAGCCTCTCCTATCATCAAGGTCACACTCACACACTGACATTAGTCATCCGCTTATCTGGCCTCTGATAAAAAATGCCCACTGGTTTTTATAATTGTTGTTTGTATGTGTAAGACAACTGGGTCTTTAAAATGGATTATGTTTTCTTACTGGGATTTGTATGAAAAAATATGATTCATAGCTTAGTGTGAACAGACTGTTTCTCAGTATGGTAGTTGGAGACGACTTTGTGATTTGTCTTCTGAGTAAATATACGGTACTTCATTATCGAAAGATTAGATTTAAATTCAAAACTTAATTTCTAATTAATCACATGTATTTTTCTCAAGTTTTGATCTTAGTTTTTTAACCATGTTTAGGGCTCTCAGAAACAATATTAAAACTTAACCCCTTAACCGCGACGCACGAGTTAGCTCGTGGTAGTATTCTTTGCACTTAAGCGCAAGGCATCTCGTGGAACATCTAAGTGCCTTCCGCACGATGCCAGAGTTTACTCGGATTTGCTGTTCTCAGCTGATTTATTTCATTATTTTGATGGTACACCTGTTCTGCTAGGTTTTTTTTATTCTACATCTGTACAGTTGACCCTGACAAGTTGCAGACCGTTTGGTGCTGCACTCTAGTGGATGTTTATGGAACTACGTCCATGCCATGAGTTCTGCTGTATTGCCTTCATCGCGTTGAGGCTAAACCCCGCGCGCTGGTGTTGATTGTGTAATTAAACTCCGCGCTACAGATCACGCAGAGAGCAAATCACTCCGTGCTTAAGGGGTTAAGGGGATTCTTAATTTAACATGTTTTTTTATGCTATCACTGAAGCAGTAGTACTAAAAATACTTCTTACCAAAAACTTCTTTCTTATTTCATGGATAACGGGAAAAATCACAGTCAAAACTTGCAAATTATATGTATCTAGATATGCATTAGTGCGTAGTTTCTGATATAGTAAAATGTTTACTCAGAAGTAACTAATTTTATTTTAGAGTAGACTCTCTATAGTTTGACATGTAGTGGACTTCGGAGGTGTCGAATTATTGAAAAGTTGGAACTATAGGGAGTATATGGGATTTCACATTAATAGAAGCATTAAAATATAGGTTGTACATACACATATCCTAAATGTATTAAATACCATAAACTAAAAACACTGCACTGTAAATTCATCAACTTTTATCGAAATATAGATCCAAATAAATTTCACTGGGCAAAATATTTGGTAGTCTTTGAATGTAATTTTGTAATCAATAACTGACTTGTGTCTATTGCATTATATCAATGTTTAACGACATCAATAAATCTTATTGAATCTTATTGAATGTTTCTTGAGTTTCAGCTCTTGTTGAACTATACAGTGTTGAAGTATTGATTGCCTAGTTCTATACTTCTGAATCGTTATTCTCTTTCTTTATCGTCATTTGACCATGTTTTGATTCCATACCTGTTGGACACGCCATGTATATGCTGGTTTTTTGGATCCACCGCTGTACAATTTTAACAGTTTTTTTTAATATGTCATCAAAACCTCTACAACCACTCTGTCTAACCCGTGTGGATGTCCTGCAGTACTCGAACCACCGCAACATTGCCACGTACTACGGCGCTTTCATCAAGAAGTCGCCGCCGGGCAAGGACGACCAACTGTGGCTGGTGATGGAGTACTGCGGCGCCGGCAGCGTCACCGACCTCGTCAAGAGCACCAAGGTAACGCTAACTCGACTGTAGGCTTAACTAACCACTGCAACATTATCACGTACTACGGCGCGTTCATCAAAAAGTTGCCGCCGGGCAAGGACGACCAGCTGTGGCTGGTGATGGAGTACTGCGGGGCTGGCAGCGTCACCGACTGAGCACCAAGGTAACAGAAGAGCACCAAGCGTCAAGACCAAGAGCAACAGCCAAGAGCAAGAGCAACAGCGTCAAGAGCACCAAGGTAACAGAAACTCGACTGTAGGCCTAACGTCATGTGCTACTTAGTGTTCATCAAGAAGTCGCCGCCGAGCAAGGACGACCAACTCTGGCTGGTGATGGAGTACTGAGGCGCCGGCAGCGTCACCGACCTCTTCAAAAGCACCAAGGTAACGGAAACTCAACTGTAGGCTTTCTAACTCGAGAGTACCAAGGTAACGGAAACTAGACTGTAGGTTGTCTAACTCGAGAGCACCAAGGTAATCAAAACTCCTCTGTGGGCCTAACTCGAGAGCACCAAGGTAACCAGAACTCTGTAGGCCTAACTCTAGAGCACCAAGGCAAAGAGAACTCAATTGTAGGCAAGAGCATCAATGTAGCAGAAACTCAACTGTAGGCCTAACTCTAGAACTTTAAAAAATATATATTTGTTTCGCTTATGTTTATTCTTATTTAGGCATTGTTTTGTTTTGTAGTATCACATGGTTCTTCAGGAAAAAATTTTCCAGATATTAGTCTCTGTTTTAAAAGAGTTATCAGATTGATAACAGATTATGTTGACGTGCTCTAATTAAATTCTAGGCATAAAAAACACTCAATTAATTAACCATACAACCACTTTATCTGCATTTCACATTTATTGTAGGCATACTTTTAAAATATTATCTGTTATACCTTTTTCTGTATCTGTTTCACTTGTTTCTTTTATGTATTAATAACAACTTGTGAGATAAAGATGTGCATAGCAATGGAACTAGAATTTGAAATAAAACTAGAGCTAGAGACAAAAATTGTGCCTTAACATAAACACTGAAGTCAGTTTTAAATACACTGCATTCAAGATGTATAATAAGTAGAGATGTATACAAGAGTTACTATCAAAAGACTTCAAAGTAGCCATTAAGAAATATTTTCTTGAATACTAGTTTTGTAAGACAGAGGAATATTTGGAGATAACTTCTTGAGAAGTCTTAATCAAAGTTAACTTGATTAGAACTCAAGTTCTAATCATTGTTCTATTTTTCCCTCTTTGGCTCAGTCAGTACTGTTTGTATAGTGTTTTGAACAATCACGTGGATAGTGTGAAGAACGATCGGTTTGCTGTGCAGGGCCAGTCGCTGAAGGAAGAGTGGATCGCGTACATCTGCCGCGAGATCCTGCGCGGGCTGAGCTATCTGCACAGCAACAAGGTGATCCACCGCGACATCAAGGGCCAGAACGTGCTGTTGACGGACAACGCCGAGGTCAAACTGGGTGAGTGGTTTATTTATATTTTTTCCCCTTTCTAAAATCTTCTAAGAGTTTCAAATGTATTCTACTCCCCTCCCCTTTCCGTTCATTACCATGCCTTGCCTCTCTTCAGTGAAATCGGTTCTCATTGGGCGCGTCCAGCCGCAGTCACCAGTGACTAATCGGTTACCAGTCACTAATAGGCAAATCCACCGCATCTTAACATTCAACATTGTCCGGTTACTTACCGAATCCACCGTGAACACAACATCGGTGGATGCACAACAATGTAGGTGGTACATCCACCACTACTGTTCACTTATTACAGGTTGGGAGATTACCCACCGGTGAATGCGACTGAACGCGCCCATTCAAAAATATCAGCTCTGAGTGCTGTTTCACAATAATTCACAATCGAAATATTTCTTAAACCAATCATCACGCATTCCTCTCTTCCTTAATCTTGTCTGAACCCTTAAATTCTGTGACAATTCCTTCTTTAATTATAAAAAAGGGTAAAGTTGGTGAAAATGTTTGTTTTTGGCCTGCAGTGGACTTTGGCGTGTCGGCTCAGTTGGACCGCACGATTGGCCGCCGCAACACCTTCATCGGCACTCCGTACTGGATGGCGCCCGAGGTGATCGCTTGCGACGAGAACCCCGACGCCACTTACGACAACAGGAGCGACCTCTGGAGCTTGGGTCAGTAAACTCCACCTGATATCTTTTGCTTAATATTATTCATTTCATGTACAGTTTGGATTCTGTTTGTTATTTTATTATTTTAATACCACTCTATGGAATTGAATTATGATAAATATTGCTTGTGGTAACAATTTTAATCGATTTTTGTCATCAATAAGCAAAAAACTTTAATCTCTGTTAGGTAAAATCAGGTTTTAAACGGTTTAATATCTAATCCCTTTTACTTATCACAAAATGTATATATTGACTTTCACCATCAATGAATCTCAAATTTTTAGTTGCCATTTTTTATAAAAATTGTTTTAGGTTATTTTTTAGTATATGAAACCAATTATGTAATTTGCCAAGAGTATTTATATTAGGCAATACAAACAACATAAACACAAGTGCAAGTTTATTGTGTACACACAAAATACACCTCTCTGACAACAGCACTCATGAATTTCTCCTTTGCATCCTATTTATGCATAGAATGTTTAACTTTTTTAAGTCATCAAGCTTGAAATGCAAATATACACATTCTTAGTGAGGTTTATTCAGAAAAAATCATTTAGCCTTGTATATATATTTTAACAGAGTTTTGTGTTTTTTTCCCATTTGTTTATCAGGTATCACAGCCCTGGAGATGGCGGAATCCCAACCCCCGCTGTGCGACCTCCACCCCATGAGGGCTCTGTTCCTCATTCCCCGCAACCCCCCGCCTCGACTCAAGTCCAAGAAGTGGGCCAAGAAGTTTCATGGTACAAAATCGCATGATTATTATCAAAGTTAATCAAGAAAGAATTCATTTTTTTCTTTGTTATAACAATTTTTTAAATAAAAAATGAGATTGATAAGTGGTTAGTGAAACTGATAAGCGCAAAACATGAGGCTTAATCATCTGCCTACTGGACGAGTGAGCTTCTTGTAAGCTCCTATGAAATTACTTGTATTAGTTTTATAAGTTTATGATATTTTTCTCATATTTCAACTTTTACTCATACTTATGTTCATACGTGTTTCCTCAATAGAAACATTTAATCACTTTTACTACTTATTTTGAAATGATTCATTTAATCATTTATGTCCATTCATACATAACTTGAATGCAACTGAATTATTATTTTCATGAGAGGAAAATTAGTCACAAATTTTGTATGGATCAGAAAAAAACCCTGTCTCTTTTTTAATTCTATATGTTTGGAACTGGTCCTAATTACAATCAGCTGTTTGATAAATCGTAATGTATTTTGAATTTTTCCAGTTATTGATTACAGAATAAATGTAGTGTTCTTCTACTTGCTTCTTCTTCTGATGAATCTTGACAGAAGTAACCATCAGACAAGAACTAATAAAAATAATTGTCAACAGGTTTCATCGAGACGGTATTGGTGAAAGACTACCACCAGCGGCCATACACAGAGCAGTTGCTGAAACATCCATTCATACGTGACCAGCCGACGGAACGCAACGTGCGCATCCAGCTCAAGGACCACATCGACCGCTGCAAGAAACGCAAGCAGGAGAAAGGTGAGATTTTCCAAAATATCTTCATTATGATATATTTTTTCTATTGGATGACTTACAAAGAACGATCCTGGTTTTTTATTGATATATTTTTGGGGCTTCCCCAAAATGCGTTAAATATTGTGTTGTGTTACTTCTGTACCTACTTCTTCCATAAGACCGTTTGTTAATTTTCTAGCCTAACAATTGTACATTTTTGAATATATTTTAAAGAGCCAAAAAATCTAGCAACATTAATGAGCAAACAGTGATGTAAATAGTTTAACAATATAATGCTAAAACTTTTACTTAAATATTACAGTAGCTGGATTACCTGCAGTTGAGTATGCAATCATAACATAGTTAGGAAAAAGGGTCTAACATTCCGGTCCAATTTGTGTGGAGAATAAAACACTCCTTTGTCAAGAACATGACTGTTTTTTTCCAATCTTTTGGAGGATGATAGAATTGTACTGCTTTATACAACAATCCAGGAGCCTGGCTTTATCAGGATTAATGTGATTGTAGATTATTTGTTGACTTTATGTCAAAAAAAATAAGATCTTGAGTTTCAGCTGTCTAAATATGTTATGGGAGAAAGCAAAATACTTTTCACAAGTAAAATATTAGGATTGAATAGCAGAATCAGCAGGCATATCTGGTGGTTAAAACTGCTAAATAGCGAAAAAAAGTATGTAAAAACAAAATACCAATTTTTTAGAGCCTCTGGCTCTTTCTTCAGATAGGAGGTATCTGTATGAACTACCAACGGAGCCAGTGGCCCCGAAAAGTCACATTTAGTTTTTGTGTCTTTATGTGTGCTCTTCAGCTGCTTTAGCCACCAGTTAAGCCTGCAGATTCTCCTATCCAACCTTGGTATCTTAAACTTTGGCCTTGAGCCCAACCTTCACCAAAATGATATATTTTCACAAGTTCGGGTGTTTTACCATTGACAATCCACCTGTAGTAGACTGCTAACCCAATGGACAAGAATAGACGCAAATTTTTGATGTAGTTCTGACAGTCCTCATTAGTTAGCGCCAATAGTAAACACATGTATTCGGACAGGGTGTAGTTAAATATATAGTTACTGAGTAACTAAAATTTACTTGTACCATATCCAAGTTTCTGCTGCGGTTTTTGAAAATAAACCGCATATCCATCCTCTGTTTGTAAGTAGAAATAATTAGGATGAGTCTATCACATTATTTTTTGCGATAATGGTATAATGATTCTGTCTGATTCAGACATCGCTCACTGGCGACCAGCTGCACAACACTGTTTACCTCCTCTGTTTCCTAGCAGCTCTTGCCAGGTAACTCTAGCGTCTTTGCTCACAGGAATCACCATCAGGTTTTACATCTATTAATCAATGGTCTTACTGACATAACATCCCTGACTCGTCACTTGTTGGTTGCAGAACGTGAGGACTACAGATACAGCGGTAGTGAGAACGAGGAGGAAGAGCCGGCCATCGCGGGCGAGCCGAGCAGCATCGTACAGGCTCCCGGCGACAACACCCTGCGCAGGAACTTCCAGCAGATACAGGTACTGTCGAGTTCGCTGACCAAATACGGTTCAGGGGGAAGATCGGGTTTTTACACACTCAAAAAAACTTAAGGATGTTCAATTTTTTGCAACTTTGATACAGAATGAAGCTTTGTTTATGTCACCATCACAGGTTTTGAGTGATAATGTAGTTTTTCAACCTACATGCCTACAGTAGAACTCCAATTATCCGAATTCATTAGGGATCAGGCTTTTTCAGATAAACAGAAATATTGATGTTTGGATACAATTTGAAAATCAAGAAATTAAGAAATTTCTTAATATTATAGTTTCCACAAATTATATAATATACTCAAGTGTGTGTTTTTGGAATATACTGCTAACCATGTACAGAATAACATAATGAACACAACAGTCCATAAAATGTGATTCTAAATATTTTTTATTTCGCTGAAAATTGATTCAGATAATTTGGGTTTGATTAATTGGAATTCTACTGTATTAAAAAGACATTCAAACTTTTTTGAAGAAATTTCAGTCGGCTTTCTTGTTTTGAGAGGATTGAAAATGTATGTGCAGACCCATGTCTGGCAAAGTTTTTATTTTTAGTGTTGACATGCTCATTGACATGTTTTTTTTTTTAATTTTATGTGAAAGAAATTAACGCCCTAATATAGTTCATGTCCTAAAATAACAATTTAACATTAATCTTTATTTTTTTATATAGAATTATTCGCAACACCACCATTATCCACCACCACTTTCATTTTTTGAGTTGTCGCAAATAATTGATCTTTGGTGGTAGTTATTTTGTCATTTTCCGTGATTAAGGAGGGAAGGACTTTGACACAGAATGAGCAGAAGGATGATAACCACGGGCGGAAGAAGGGAGAGAGGGAAGAGATTCCGGAACCGGGACCACCGGCGCGGCCGCCGATACCACCTCAGCGGCTGATAGGTGAGTGCGCATCCATGACTGTCACTTCTCTAAGTTATTTTCATTTGTGGATTTTATTATAAAAGACTATAATTAATCAAAACTTATTAATCAAGGTAAATGCAGCAAATCATTTGAGTTAAAGAGACATAATAGCATGGTAAAATAACATTTTCCCTTCATTAAAGCTTAAGTAAGAAATAATAAATAAAGTTTCTGTAATTATTACATAACTGTTCTTCTAAGAAAATTGTTTTCAATTTCCAGGCGTGCCTATGCTTATAAATGCCAAATAAGGCTTGTAATTTGCCAACACTAAATATAAACCTCTCGTGAAATAACTTGTATAATCTAACATGTCAAAAACAATTCTAGTGTTTATACAGAAGAACCCACAATCGTGAACCCCGGTAATTTGATGTTCCGGTTTATTCTAACTAGATTTCAGAAGTAAAATGTACTAATTGTTACGTTAAAGGAATTTTACCAAAGAAAATGTGTAGAAATGCAGGGAACACCATTTAAAAGATGATCTCTTGTGATCAGCAGGAGTAATTTTGCCAAAGAAGGTTATCGTGTCAACACAGCGCACGTAATTTTGCCGTTCTCAGTTCTGAACTAGGTTTGGTCCCATTTATTTGGTATTAACAAGGTTTTGCTGGAAAATAATGTCTTAATAAATGAAGGAGAAAGTAATTAGTTTAGAAAAGGCCTCAATCTGAGTATAATTGAGATAAGGTAGGATTATACAAAAAGTAAAGCGAACATTTCAAATCTGACTTTTGTCTTTCTTGTAGACTCTTTACAAAATGCCTAATTTTTTCTATTTTATTTAAAGAAGACTATCCTTTACATAAACATAACCTCTGGAGGAGGGTAGGTTAGATTACCTTTCGTTCTGTACTGTATCTCCCGTGACGTAACCGACACGTTGCAGTGGTGCCAGACCCCCATCCGCCGTCGCGCCCGCTGCCGCCGCCGCCGCGAGAGGAGCGCCAGCAGAAGCCGGGGCCGCCCACGCAGGCCCAACCGTCCTCTCAGCAGCAGCAGCGCAACTCCCACGTCTTCAAACCCATGGTCAGTACCCGGCAGCGGCGACTCTGTTGGTGTCATGTAGCTGAACATTCTACTCGTGGTTACATACACATTATTACATACATGTTAACAAATATCTGTTCCAAATTAATTGATCATAAGAGGAGATTGCACAATGATCAATATTTTAAAATTTTAGCAGATGGAAAATAGGCTAGAAAATTATTTTAATATCAAATTATATAATTTGTTCTTTTTTCAAACATAGAAAAAAAAGTAAAAGGTATGTACAGTATTAAGAATTAAACTCTTAATTCTTTACCTTCACACAAATCATTATTTGTTTAGACAAACAATAAGGAACAGATAAACTGATTTTAATCACTCGTTAAAAATATTACTACCTCATACTACACTCATGTTACTAATTAAAATATGAGAGTAGTGTAGGATGTATGAATACATTGTATCCATTAAAATGGTATTACCTATTTGTTTTTCTATTTTAATTTTAACATGTATCAAAACCAGTATCAAAATTATACTTAAATTTAAGAATAACTTTAAATTCCTTTGAGTTAATTCCTTTCAGTTAAAAGTTTTTTGTCACCTTTTTCACTGAACAAAAGTTTTTCTATCCATACTTCACCAAAGCAGCTGTTAATATAGATTCAACCATGGTTGATTTTGCCTGGAAATAAAATTCAATATATTACTTGGGAGGTCCAAAAGAATTTCAGGAAAGTTATGTAACTATAAGCAGATTAATTCAACACTATTGTAACTTATTCATTTTTTTTCTCCTGAACCGTGTATATTAAAATACAGGTATACATCCTCCAGTCAACAAACCCTATTAATGTAGATTCCTACGTGTTTCAAAGCACTAGGTTCTATCTTCAGCAAACAAAAACAAAAATGTCTTGATAGCCACTAAAGCTTTAAAATAATTCAAATAGTTTAAGAATACATATTGCATTGAATAGTCACAACCAACATAGAACATAGGAACTTGTGCTAGACAACAAGAGACACGGATTCAAGGAGCAGTGTTTTATTTTAGACACAACTATTAGCTGTAAACTATTTTAATGTATTTTGTCAAGCATTGGTGGCTAAAGAGACAATTACAAATTGTTTCCTGATGTATTCTTTGTACATAATATGCATTCCCTGAAGTATTGTTTCCCTAATGTATTCTTTGTTGTGAACTTTTGAAACAACAACTTTTGAACATGTGAAGGAATCAATACTTAATAGGACTGTAGACATATTTACATATAGTCTAATAAAATACCAGGTTTACATACTTCCATTATAGCGCACTAGGCACTAAATCCAATCCCTTTTCTGCCATATCCAAGGGCTACCCTTTTCTTTGGAAGACAGACCATCCATTGGACACAGACCATGTCATTTTACATGAATGCAATGCAGACCATAATACATGTCTCGAGGCCGTTTTTATTTTTTACATCTTTGTCTTGTGCTTCTCAGAAATAGCCTTAGGTCTCAGATGGATGAAGTAGTAAATTTAATTTGTAAATAAGTAGTTTTGTTTCCACTTTTGAACCCCCCACTGCTTCGCCCACTTCTCTTGTTTTGCCCCCCGTCTGTCTCACTGCTTGTTCACCCTCAGTTGTATTTTTGTTTTGTTTTCATGTTTCCTGTTTCCCCCTGTTCTGCAGCTGCCGCCAAGACGTCCCGAGGTAAGAATGATTCTGACCCTTCTTTATTTTACCTAATTAAATCTCTCACTAGCTATTCTGTGCTGTAAATCCTTTTGTTTTTCACCTTAAACTGCTTTGTATCGTATTTTTTCTCTGACAATGTTGTTTTTCAGCTCTAAAAAGTATCTACTCACAAGCAGACTAATACTAAAACATATTCATCATTTGATTTTCTACACGATTTACCAAAGCTTGTTAATCCAGCGGTTACAAACAATGAAGGATATATTTCTAAGAGTGATGAAACAATAACAAAGATTTTGATTGTGTTTTAAAGATTTATTCAAAAACTAAATATTTTTTTAGTTTTTACTCAACTTAACTCATGTTGAAAAACCACTGCTTCCACCCCCTATAAGCTGGCTTTCACTTGAGGTCTAAAATGAAGCTATAAATTCAGATGAGTCGCAGTAAAAAAAGGCTTGGCTTGAATTTAAAAATCACTATCTGCACGACCTTAATTTTAAACCTCAGTTCATACAATATTCCTTCCCCTCACCTTTTTATTTCCTTAAATCTTTATGGAAAATGAAAGTTAAAGCAGACTGATGGTTTTTTAAGCTGTCATCATTTGCTTACCATATTTTAATATTACACGGTACTTTTTGTATTTTTTTTAAAAAGCCCTCAATTTCATCAGCTTCTTCTCATAAAACCGCTCTTTCACTTGTAACTACATTTTTCATTGCCTTCAATGAACACATTTAACTATTATATGAAGTCATCCACTCCATCTAGATACTGATAATTTATTACTTTATAAACAGTTTGTACACAGTTATCTGTTATTTGTTACAACTACCAAATTTTAAACCAATCTTTGAATTGGTTAGTTTAGGTTTTCGAAATATTTATCCCTCTTTTATTGTTCTCTTTCGTGTTTACTCGCACCATAAGCTGAATCGTCGATTTCTCCACAGGACCTGGACATGCTAGCGGCCCAGCTGAACGAGCTGGGAGTGCGGGGCAGTGGCGGTGGGGGCGGCGGTGGGGGTGGGGGCGGAGGCGGGGCCAGCCGACAGAACGGGGCCACCAAGCCCCCCGCCACCTCCGTGCTGGACTCAGACAGTGACGACAGTGACGAGGAGGAAGAAGAAGGCGGCGCCGGGCCCGGCCGCCAGGCCAATGATGGAACACTGCTGGCCAGCGACCCGCCCAAGCCACTGTGAGTCATAACTGCGCTGACATGGTCGTTGCTTTTGATAAGGTTAATTGGTACGGTAGTGTGGCGAGGGGTTTTCAAATTGGAGGATTTTTGAGGTAGTTGAGAAGAGCTGTAGGACAGTGTAAAATAACTTAAACAATATTTCCATGTTGTAGACTGAAAAAAACTTTACAACTATTAACATGACAATCTGATAATGTTTTTAAGGTACAAGGTACAGCAGACTCTGGATAGTTTTACACTTAGTGGACTTCAGGGGTGTCAACATTTCAAAATATCAAACTTTAGTGAGTATGGGATTTTTCATTAATGGAATTATTAAAACAGGTTGTACATCTCCAGAATTTATTAAACACCGGGAACCTAAACCATTGCACAGCTCTTTAATTTACATTTATCTCAATATAGGTTCCAATAAAATTACCTGGACAAAATATTTGGTAGTCTTTTGTGTTTATTGAGTGTCAGCCCGTGTCAAAACTAACAAGAGTCTACTGCATTTGAGGTTCCTTTGACCCGGATCAGACAGTTTTTAAACCATTGGAAAATCATCTTTTATTAACCTAATAATTTTTTTATTAGTTTTTGTACGAGTTTCTTTACCTTTTTTTAGTTATATTTTCCTCCTTTTTTCAAGGGTAGAAGCATGGTTGTTCATAGAAATTATGCAATTTCAACTCCGTACTTTAAGTAATTTTGCACTTTGGGGATGTGTGAGTACCAGTGATTTTCGAACCAATACCGATATCTAAGAAAATTTATTATTTTTACTGGTACCATTGGTTTGTTACAGTACTATTGGTACTTACCATTTGTTACAATGTTTTTTGTTTAAAAAGTTTGGCCAAAGACAACATTTTTTTATGATAGCCAAGAAATTACAGTACATTGCTTTAAGTTTTTATTTGGCCTACTCTGAGGCCTCAGCATCAGCTCACAACATTAGGTTATAAATATAAACTTAGTAATTTTATTTTTGGGAATAAAAAATTAGACTTGGAAAGAAAGTGAAACAAAAATAAAGAAAAGTAATATTTCTCTTCTTAGGCATAGTGAACAAATTGTTTACTTCCTCAGGAATGTTATCAATTTCATGCAATGCTGAATAAGTTAGAGGTCATACAAAACACAAATTAAAAAATATAAATTAAGTAAAGTACATAAAGTGTATTTGTCCCCCTTTAAAACTTTCCAGCACACATTAAAAAAAAGATTAATTCTTTTAAATGTTTTATAATCCTTATTATTTATTTTTACATTCCATTTGGTAATTGTTATACTTATAATTTTAACACAATGCAATGAAAGTTTCATTTGTTAACATGCAGCCCGGAATTTTCTCCTTACAGGCCGGCAGACGCAGCCCCAAGCGGCCTGATCCACGAGGGGAAAGGTGAGTCCAATTAGCTAATGTTAATGAAACTAATATTAGTATATAAAAATTTTAATCAAATACAGTACACCTCTGGATTATATGGACATGTTTGAGATACAGAGTTAAGGTGACAATGTTGCTTTTTCATAAGTTTATTGTTTTTAAGTCTTAAAACAACCACCAGTTCTGTAATTTTCATGCTAAGGTTTTATTGACTGTGAAATTCTAGTGACGCTATGAATATGATACTTCAAAAAAGGACCTCTGAAATTCATTATTAGAATCACAAGTCTTCCAAGACTTTTGTTGATGCTTGATGGCGAGACTCATTTTTCACGAAACATCAACAAGATTCATCTACCGCGATACAATAACGAGATTAAATGGCAAACGAATCTAGTTTCATGATGCATTCTGTGGTGTAGTGCCTTGAGAAGATGATCATATTTGCTTGTCTCGATTTAACAATGACATTTCAACTTTATCACAGAGATCCCAGGTGAAACAAATAAATGAGAGTCATGTGTAGCGGTGGGATGATAATGATAATCACGATGATAGCACTATCTTGGAGAAATTAGTTCTGCGGTTGCTATTTATAAAATGCACTATTGTTATAGCAACTTCGGATTATCAGGATCAAATCTTCATCTCATTAAACTAGATTAACTAAATGTACTGTACTCCAAGTTTATTTAAGAAAGTGTAAGAACTTCAAAGGGCAAGACGAAGAGCATCTATAGATTACCAAATGTTTTATATTTATTTTATGATATATTTGAAGACTGAGGTTAACAAGTCCAATGACTTGGAATGAATTAGAATTTTATAATAAGAAACCAACACATATAGGGTCAAAATTTTTTCGGAACCTACCAAATAATTTCAAGTCAGAAGGTGATGTTGACAAATTTAAAAATGATGTTAAAAATTATTTATCAGAGAAACCATTGTATTTGAAGAATTTTATAAATTGTAGAGTTAGTTGTATTTTCCACCTTTAGATTATAAGTTAACTGACACTATTTTCAGAGATTTTGAGTTTGAGTTTGACACATTTTGAGTATGATAAATATGCACGATTTTCAGTTGTAAAAATTTTTTTCATGTCAAACTTTTGAAAAATATCTGTTGCCTTATTGTTACGCTTTTTCCAGCGCCAGTGACCTCTGGCGGGGCCCCCAACAGGCCGTTGCCCCCCACCCCTGACGAGGAGGAGAGTGGGGACCGAACATTGGTCATGCGAAGGGTAAGTGTTCTCCCGTCCTTGGATGTGTTACATAGATCGTTATTGTATTGGTATCAGTCTGTTACGGCTTTGGTGGTTGGCTTCAATGGGGAATTTAAGATAACATGGAGAGGTTATTTTCCTTTTTTAGATTTTGCCTATAGTACAATGATTATTTATTCATAGTAGGTTGTACCAAGGGGTTTTATGGTGTAATTTTCATCTCTTTAAAATGTTATGTTATCAATTTAGCTAATTAAAAAATTAGCTAAATTTAGCTAATTAAAAAATATATTTTCATTTCCATGCAGGTGAAAAATTGTTCTCGCTTAAGTCATCATTTAATAATACACTTCTTCCATTAATATTTCACCATAATCAATCTTTTTGTTATCGTAAAACACATCGATTTACTAATCACATGTTAATTACCCACGTATATAAAATCAATTTGTGAGTAGTACTCGACTAACATCCACACCGGTAAACTGTACATACTAGCTAACCACCGACGTCTGTCTGTTAGTGTGCTTGTGCGTGCTTGTTGTCTGTATCTGTATGCACTTGTACTGTATGCACTAGAGACAAAAACAGGAGGAGGAGTCGTTGTTGAAGAAGTGGGACCTGACCCACATATTGCAGCGGCTGGACCGCATGAAAGGCGACGCGGAGGAGAAGGCCAAACAGGAGGAGAAAGAGAAGGAAACTGGGCATAAGAGGAACGGCTCAGACGGGGCAAGAGTGTTCCGTAGAGAGAACTCTGACTTTTTCCTGCCCTCGTCGAGACACTCGGCCGTGTTTCTGGAGGCGAAAAGCGTCCGGCAGAACCCGTTCAATTCCAGTTCCCGAAGAGGTTCCGATGTCGCGGGGCTCGTAGGGAAGTACGCCAACCCGAAGCCGGGCGAACCGGTCTTGACAGACTTCAACCTGACCGGGTCCGGCGGAGGGGGAGGGGCAGGGGGGGAGTGGCAGCCTGTGAGACCGAGGCGGGAGCGCACCGAGGGAGACATCGTGCTGCAGAAGTCGAGGCAGGAGCTGCGCGAAAACCTGGAGGCTCGGAGGATCGATGTGGAGATGAGGTTCTCGAGGGAGGCCGAGCGGATGAGGAAGCGAAACCCTCGACCCATGACGGAGACGGGCACCAGTGGGACACAGGACAGACAGGTACGCCCCGAGGGTGCTGTAGATTCCGTTGTTCGACAGATTTTCCTTCTAGCCTTGATTTTACTGTAACAAAAATTCAAATTTTACTTAGCAACTTGTATTTTACATAACTAATCAAATGAGGTCAAATTTAATTCATTCTTTATCGCTTAGTTTTTGTTAGTTTTTTAATACTTGTCTTAGTTAGCTTTTCTACTCGCTATTTCTGTTCTTTTATGGGGTAAATGATTGCATATAGTTTGCATTGTTTCTTTATTTCATAGATTTTGTTAAGTTGAGTAAAAAATTTTTGTTTTGTTAAGTAAGTTTCTAGTGTTACATTCAAATCAAGGCTTCAAACTTAGCATAATACTTGAAAATTGAGACATTGCATTTGACAAGGGGGACAAACAGTTTTCATAAAGCACAGACGTGTATTAGCTCTAAATATGCAATCTTTTGATGGGTTTTGAAGTAAATGTTTTTGAGAATTTTTCCTGAAAGTTACTAAAGATCTTGGATCAGCACAATTTAATCAGATGTCACATTATAAATTTAAGATGCCAAAACGACTAAAAGAAATTGTGACATTTTATCAATTTGGCTTTCTGGGTCATTTTAATAACTCAGTGGACTTCTAACTAACCTCACTCAAATCAATTTTTGGGGTATTAAGTATAAGTTTTTTTGTTTCAAATACATAAATTGTTCAAATATTAAATTAAGTAATTCTGCATTGACCTATTCGTTAAAGTTAACACAATCTGTAGTTTAAGGCAAAAACTTTCTTAACCATATAATTTAAAAAGTCATTGTGAAATATTTTCACCAGACCAGCAAAACAAAATTGTCTAAACAATTTGTTATAGTTCAAATTAAAAGGAATTTTTAACTAATTGAAATCGCCGACAGACTCAGAAAGGTTTAATATTGTACCTGTTTTATTTGTTTGAGGCAGTAACTTTTTTGGAAAATATTCTCAATTATGACAGTTTTTCAAATTACACTCTTTCAGTACTTTTCTTTTGGTTAGTTTTATAGCCACTGGTGTCCTTGTGCATTTTTCAAATATTGTATGTAGGTTTTATCACTGATTATGAAGAGAGAAAAAATATAGTCCAGGGAGTATTAATATTGAAGCAAAATATTTGATCATATGTTACAAATTAGCAAATTCTGGTAGACAATTTTGTTATTAAAGAAATTAAAAATACCTTTTTTATCCTCTTTAGTACTCCTAGTTAAGACGTATAACAATAAAATCCCTTTTATAACCCTGTACTATACTTTAGCCCGGTAAAAGCAAAAATGTTCCATTTCAGGGATAAACATCTTTAGTGTGAAATCACACTCCAGGCGCAATCTCTAGTAACAAGTGCCAAACTAATTTTGCGAGTGCTCAATTTCTGGCTTCAAAACGTCTGTTAGAACGAGCTGTCTTCTTTTAGTTATAAATTCAATGGTTTTATAAAATATGACTTTTCTACCAGAAATTTTGATCGGTCCGTTTTTTTTCCAAGTCAAATCAATAAATAAATTTTAAGCAGAAATTTTGTATCTTTCTCGTGTGAAATAATGATATTCAACACCACAAGAGATTATGTTGTTTAACATTGTTATTTGTGTTTTTCGTGATACATTAACCTTTATTTTTTCTGTACATTTTCAAGCAAACCAATTAAACTTAACTTGCAACCACACTAAAAAATTTCACACATCAGAAATTTGTAAAAAAAGAAAAGGGTTTTGCTCTTCATTAAAATGTTGGTCCAGTTTTCTTTTGGTAGTATATGCGACAACAGCTTTCGAAAAATAAATAAATATCCGTCTTTATCTTTTAGTCAAATTGCTTTAATTGAGATAGGCCACAAAAATTACTGTTGTGGTAAAATATTGCATTGTGAATTTTCTGAAGCCCAAAAAATCTGTGAGTATGTTATCAATTCCAAAAGTTGGAAATAAGGAAAGATATTGTTGGACACCCTTGTGAAGAAAGGGCAAATTCTATCAATTTCTGGCAACCTAAGATCAATGTTGAAGGGGAAATAATTGGAAGTTTACTCACTCTTCCCCTTCTTTCCGATTATCAGATTGGGCTTGTCCTTGAACTCATCCGAGTAATTACTACTTTTCATGATCGTGCCAAATTTATTTGAGATCGCACCACTTTTTGGAGAGTTGTGCTTAAAGAACTAAATACAGTGTATCTACATGAACAAATGGTGTTTTTGGCATCTGGTGACCTGAAAAATTAAAGTTATAATGGTCCCTGGCTTTGGTTTTACCATGAGACCTACACTAATCGCTCAATCCCTATTTAAAGTTGATAAAATCTGAGGTAGCTTTTGGGATGTTTGAAAAATGCACAAGGACCTGTTGAACGTACATATTGCTAGAAGATGTCATGGTAGAGAAAGCTCATTTCTTGAAATACAACCCATGTTGTTACAAGTTAGGGCTGTGACTCTATGTTGGAAGCATTTTGTTCTGTAGAAGTTTTAGACTACAATTCAGTGATCATATTTAAATTGAGAAGCCATATGAATGTGAGCTGGTATTGTGTATTTTGTCAAGTTGTGGTATGACTTGTCACACTTTTGGGTTTATTTCTGCAAATGAGCCGTGATGTGTTAGAATAGCCAGGTTATGTATCTTATCATCCAATTTCTGAGGGATTTAAGCAGGGAATTACATACATCAAATTCAAGCTGACTGTAATTTTATTTACTTAATCCAATTACAACCTGCTAAAATGAATTCCTGAGATGTTGGATTTTAAGTACATACTCGTTAGTTATGTAGAATGGTGACGGGGACACAAGCCACGAGTGAGCAATTGCATTTGTCTGAATCAATCACTGGTACAGTTAAGAATTAATTTTAATTTATTTAATAGTGTGAAATTAGCAATGCAAATTCTACGTAGAGAACGAGTTCAGTATTAATTTATGACTAACTATTGAAAATCCGTGCTTTGGAACAGGGCTTCAGCTTATTTATAGTAATACAGGTTCTCTAAGAATGGTTATTATTTCATTGTTTCTTTACTTTTACTTTATCAAAGGTTTATTTTAGGTATATTCCCCTGAAATTAAAATATTATCATATACAATGAGCTTAAAAGTTCAGATATAAAGTATCACATTGAATTTATAAGATAGCTCTTTAAAATAAAGCTCTAAAAAATCCATCATACGAACTTTATTGTAAGAGTAATTATACTGCCATTGTTAATCACGAATATCATAGTGGTTATAAGGTTTATGGTATTAAGTGTTAATTTTATTTATATCCTAGTAAAAAGTATTTGTTTTTAAAATCACTTAATAGATAAATAACAGGCCCCTAGTAGAAATTTACATTAGAAGTATTTCTATGTTAAATTAATACTGCTTTATTTGCAGTAAAAAGTGTGAAACATACATTAATTTTAAATTCATTAGTTATAGATGTTTATTATTATTTACTGAAAATAATCATGTATAACTAAGGCCGAGTAATTAACTTTCTCAAATATCTGGAAATGTTGCAAATATCAATGAAACATAAACTAATACATAAGTCACGATATATAAAGTATTATTTATTTTCCTTTATATTTTAAGTAACAATTATTATAAAAGATTTGTTAGATTATATTTGTCTATTTGATAGCCTGCTGATTCTCCTCCACAAAATATCAACTCTTATGATATCAGCATTTATACACTGTTTTGTATCTTTTGCACTACAGTATTTTACATTAAACAAAACATCAGAGTTGTATCAGGGTTTAAATTATAACTCAAAATTTGTCTGTTTTTTTTTTATTTTTTTTAAGTCGAGAGGTTATTCTACTTGCAGAAACGGTTACCTAGCAATAAGTACGTTCAGCAGTTGCTACCTGAGATGTTTCTGTTGCCTTTTACTCAGTCCCGACTTCCCGTGTGATAACTAACCATGTATGTGTCTTCTGTGTTGTGTTGTCACTAACATTTCTTCGAGGGCCGTGCGTCGTAAACCGTAACCAGTCCGGCGTAAGTCTCCGTGCGTCCGAGCTGCTCTCCCCACCATGTTCTAGCTGCATGCAGTATCAGCATGGTCGGTTTTGTGTTTGTGTGTTGTGTCCGCTTCATTGTGATTTTGTTGCCCAAGAACTCTTTTTGTTTGACAGATCGCAGGTAAGCGTTGTGCTTAAGATTTCATTGAATTTAATTCGCTGCTGTAAGTGTGTCGAAGTTTTTCACTGTTGAGGTTTTTGTATTATTTAGTGATGCATAAAAAATTTCAATGTTGTTACATCATTACCAAGGCAATGTGAATGACGAAACCACCTGGCAATTGCAGTACCACTTAAAATAACAACAACCAAAAAATGCATTGCATTCCAACCTGCATTAGTTCTTCATTTATGTTAACAGTTACTTTCTGTTGGTATAACCTACTTCTTGAAGATCAAATAAAATTTATTAAATTTCCTTAAATGGTTTTAAAATAATTCTCCTAACAAGATTCCAAAGGTTCAACTTAATAACTTGCTATTTTTTGTTTTGTTTGCCTTTATAAGCATAACCTAACATTGAGGTCCAGTTCTAATTAAACAGAACGTTACACTCTTTATACTATAAAAGAGAAGATTTACATCATGAGTGACTCTAGGTAGTTGTTAACTTTAATTACTTTTTGAATCCATCATTTAATGTTTTCCAAGATCTTATCAAGGCTCCATAAAAATTTAGTTCACTCTGATTTTTCCAGGTATGTAAATTAATTGTTTCTCTATATGGATTTTTAAGTGTTTTATTGTACTGCATTTTGTGTTTTCTAATGCTAACATTCTTCTTGCATCCGCTTCCTCAAGACAGCTTTCTCTCTTCGCTTTGTGTGTTGCATGTATGTGTTTCTATTTTTTTATAACTTAGACTAATGTAGCTTTGACTAATGTAGCTTTTACTTTGACTATGTTAACATAACGAGCCAAACACCTAATTACACTTAAACTAGGGCGTTAATACTGTTTGGACTCAGTTAGCAATATATTTGTACAGTTTGTATCATTTTACTGTTATAAAGACAAAGCTATTTCAATTCAAACCTATCACAAATTGTGTGGTACTTGAACCCTCATAAACTTAGTATGAAAATAGTTAATGTTACCACTTTAAAATATACAAAATAGTTAACTTTTTGTAATGTAATTTTTGTTAAATTTATTTAAAGCTATATAAGGAAAACCAGTTTGAAATATTTTGCTTTGTCCGCATTGTGTTATTTTACCGATACAGCGATTTTAAAAACCATTGTGAAAAAGCACACATAACCTTATCAAGCTCACCCTAAGCTGTTCATAGATACCTTGTACAATTTACGAAATAAAGATCTTTTGATTAATCAATTGGTTGATTCACATTGATTTTAAAAAGCCAACAAGCAGTTTTACTTTTAACAGTCAGATAGTGCATTAGCTTTTAAAACTGATAAGACCATCTTGTAACTGAGAATTATAGTTGAGTTGGCAACATGTTAACGTCGGTCGTGTTGGCAGAACCGCGAGGAGCGTCGCGGCGACTTCCACCGCATGGACTCATCGCCGGGACAGTTGGCGACGCCCGGCTCCCGCACCAGCTCCGTACTGCCCGACCTCCTCACGCAGGTGAATGAGAGTAAAGGTTGTGTCAAATCCCATGGCCCAGTCCACCCGTAAGTCTTGCAGGGTTTGTGGCCAGCCTGGGCCATATCGTTTGATTCTGACTTGATTTGTGGCAAAAAAATTTATATCACTGTCAGACTCTACTCTAAAGGAATGTAATAATTTTTTGTACTGCTTGATCTTCTCATGCAGGTTAGAGCCATACAGGTCTTGTCAAATCACGTGGCCCAGTCCGTCCATAAGTCTGGTGGTATTTTAGCATTGTGCTTGCGGAAAGCCTGGGCCATGTCATTTGATTCAAGCTATAATTATGTTGTAATTACATATACCACTGTAAGACTCCACTTATAACAATTTGTTATTGCTTTGGAGAAAAATAATTACCGGATAACTGCATCTTATATTCAGTTATGTCTTTATGTCTCTTAAAATTATATTGTCAGGAACTTTTTTTAAATTGCATTTATGTGTTCCAAAAATCAAGAATTTGCATTTTTGTATAACTGGGAGTTTAGCAAGCAAAAAAAGTATAACTATTCAAGAAGCGAAACGAAAACGTTTTTATTGATTACTGTGCAAAGATTGAATTTAGATAAGTCAGGCAAAAACAAAAATGATTATATCACCACCATTTAGTTTCAGAATTGAAATTTCAAAGTAAAAGTAACCTCATAGCTATACCCATATACATAGCCCCCAGTATTAATACCCCCAGTGTTTTATCATTTTTGGCTTCATGAAGCCCAAAGGTCTCGTTTGATCAGAACTGGTTACATTACAGTTGTTTGTAGTCATGCAACACTACCAGTAATTTAACTGTCCAAATGTTCAACATGCCCAAATGTTCATCATATTAACTGCATACCTACGTTATTATAATTGCACCACCAACGTTCTGTTAATTGTATATATGTTTATGATGTTCACAGATTTTATTGCCCTTTAAATACCAAATAAAAAAATATAATTAAGTTATTCTTACTATCATAATTTTGTCATGTGAAAAAAAATCATTTGTAAAATAAAAATCATTCTAAATGTAGTTATTTTGTTTATAAAATGGAAATATTTTGAAGAAATCAAAAGTTGATACAACTGGATTTGTTGCAGACTTCCTCCTCCCCTGGCACTCCCAACCAGCGCCAGGACAAGTCTACCAGTGAAGAGGTGCGTAGTTGTCCAGTAAATCTTTCCGTTTTCTTGTATTTCCTTTTTTTTATGAGTCTAGTGGCTTTTACCTCGAAACGTGATTACTTGGAGTTTCAGTCCTTTTTTGTGAGTTTCAACAATTTAGTGTTACTTTTCTCCCTATGATTAATGATGTTCCTGGGTGATTTTAATATTGTGTCAATATTTTAATTTATAAATAACACCTATTATATTTTTACTTTACAAAAACACCAATATTAACATTATCATACATAGGAAGCTTCACTGAAACATAATCTTAACTACTTTCATTTTTATAGCTGTGCAGGTAATTAAATTTTTCCCCTTATATTAATTCAAATTAGAAAAGTAAAGTATTTAATGCCCGTAATTGTGTTAACATGAGCACATATTTACTTTTATGAAAATATTTTCCCTTTAATTTTTTTTCTCCAAATCTAAAGGTATGATTTATGTCATATTTTATGATTATGTATGATTCTGTACAATTTGTAAAAGTTTGAGCAAGACAAGAAAATAGAAATAAATATTTTAAATTTTAATGCAAACACCTGTTCTTGTGATTTTAGGATTCAAAACTGAAAGAATAATATTTGCCTGCACTACTGCCTTAATTAGGGTGAAGATGAACATAATTTGTTAGCTTTTTGCTTCAAAAGAGAAATGTGTGATATGTGTGTAATATGCTTTGCAGAACTTGCTTACAGCCTACCTTATTCAAGTACTACCAAATAATAAAAAATATTTACTCAATCTTTAACAAAGTTACGGTGAAAGACCAATATAATGTATAATAGTAGTCAACCTCTTAATCAAATAAGAGTTTTTAAAATTTTATTAATTTAATAATTAGGCCTATTGTAAATATTGCATTAATAAAATATTTCAGTTAAAGCAATCTAATTTTGTCATTCAAAGTTAGAGTTATCTAGAAACGTAGAGCTTTATCATCAGCACTGTCACAATTTAGGCTAACATAATCATAATATTTAGCATTGACCAAAATATATTTACTATCTATTTTCCTCTACTTTTTATTGAAGGTCTTGAGGAATGATGTTCCAATAAAACATTTCCAGATAGAAGCAATGAATTTGAAACACATAGTGCCTTATTTCACCCAAAAACAGCCCCCAACACAAATGAGCTATCACAAAGAAGAAAGAAAGTATTTTAATCATAGTGGCCCCAGAACATAATATCCTCTCAACTCCTTTTAACATTTACCTACCAAAATAGACAACATCAAGTATTTTGATCAATGATAAATATAATGATTATAATATTAGCCTAGACTGTGGTCTTACTGATGATGAAGCCATGAGCTTTGAGGCAACTTAGTTCATTAATAATAAAATTGGGTTGCTTTGATACTTTGATGACAATTTCATTAATTCAATATTATAGCAATTCCTAACAGATATTTTATTTATTGTAAATAGTGTAAACTTTAATTTTGCTGGCTACAATCCTCATTTTGAAAATACTGTAAATCTTAGTTAATTGTTCCAATTCAGAGGGGATAACCATATAAGTTAAGTTCTTATTAACTTTAGAGGCTTTTTATGATATTAACAATTTTTTAATATTTATTTTTCTAGATAGGTCCCACCGCTATGCGGTTTTCATTTTATTGTTGTTGAGCTAAGCTTTGTAAACTTTGCTTGAGTCTAATACTGTGTAAAAATTTCACACAATAGCTAGCTAACTTTTTTAAATTCAAAATAATCTAATGTAGGTGATGTGATAGATATGATATGATAAGTGTTTTAAGAGGGGGCTCTACTCACAAAAAAATTGCATTTCTATCTGCTTCTCCCATAAGACCAAAGACAAGTGACTTACAAATTCAGTACAGGCTTAACATTTCGTCCAAAATTGGTTATTTATGCTTATTTGGAAGAGCAGTGAGTGTAATTTTGATATTAAACTATTAAATGTTAATAACATTGTAAAGTTTGAGATTTTTTTATTAATAACTAAACTGACCCTGATATCAAAATTTTGCCCACCGAAATCGCTTGGAAGTTTTCCTGTCTCTTTCAAATTAATTATATTCTCCTTGAAAAACATCCAATGTCACAATTCTATTTTGCCCACAAATTGTTTTACACCTTCCCATGACCAGTAGGGTGGGGTTGCCCAGGGGTAGAAGGGTGGGGGGGGTTGTAGCCAGCAGCCAGCGGTTTTGAAGAGTTTACTAATGAGGCTGTGTTGTTGTTGCGGCCGTCTAACTGCGAGGCCCTCTCCGTTGTTGTTGTAAGTATTCCCCCTCTGTTGTTGTTGCTTGGTATTGCGGTTGCTCTCTCATCCCATCGTCTGTAATGTGTCGTAAACATCACCGCACTTTAGGCTTGCTGTAGGCGGGTTTGCATGGTATATGGTTGGTGCCGACAAGGATGGAGTGTGGGGGCATTGACTTTGGATACAGAAGGAGATTTCCCATCCTCATGACCCAGCTGTACCTATTTTTTGTCAACCAGGATTTGAAGTGGATATAGTTAACTGGATAGTGCTGCTATAAATGATTATTTCGGCTTTTAAAAAAGTTTTGACAACTTTGCGTACCAGAAAACAAGAGTTCTTTTGCTGTGTTTTCTCCCTGAATACTTAATTGCCTAAATAACTCCTACTGAAAGTATAATTACTAGTTGAAAGCAGTTCACCCTGTTGGAGAAATCTGCAACTGCGTCCTCTTTCAAATCCTGCCTGACACAAACGTTGGTACACTTTTTACTGTGGCGATGAAAAGTCTACTTCTGTACCCAAAATCAATGGTGGAGGTGAAGATTCACTAGTAAGTGAATCATTATTGACCTTTTTAAAGTAAATTTACTAACTGTGGCAGGAAAATCTTAACATCTCAGTCTTTGCTTCATCTTTGTTGGCACAATCTATACAGTTTAATCTGTAGGCTCACTCACTTGTTAGTCAATTATGTAATTGTATTTTTTCTGTTTAGTTACATTTTTCTCATCCAATTTGTAATTTCACTTAGTTATGGTATTAGGCTGTTGTATAATTGAAACCCTTCACCACGGTTAAAAAAATTGTGAATAACATAATTTGGTTCATATTTTCAAGCAACATTGATCAAGAATAAAGGTCTTGCTTAATCAAAATGTCCATTTGACATTTCATCACATTGCTTTATGTGTAGAATGGTTGTACGCTTAATTTAGAAACAGTTCTTTTGATTTTGAAATTTTTATCATGACCATTTAATTATGATTCGTTCACGGACAATTTTCAATTAATTTAAATATCATAAAATGATGACTAGTTTGTTTTAAACTTCTAGCCTGCCATTAAGTGGCTACCTAGGGTTGTATGACACTAGTGCAACTTTAGTTGTGCAACATTCCTGAAACCAAGTTATGTATATCTATACAAAAGATATTGTGAAATTTTTCGGCAAGAAAGACGAAATCAAGGCCCCACTAAGTATATTGTTTTACGGTAAATTGCAGAAATGTTTCAGACGTTTTTGTGTTTCGGCTGATATACAGGGTGTCCCACAAGTAAAGTGCCAAACTTCGGGAATAGGTTATATAGGTGAAAATAAAGATAAAATGAAGAATAATTTTGTTTCCAAAAACGCTTTGTTTACCAGATATCCGCCATTTTGTATTTTTAACAAAATATTTTTTATCTCCCAAGTTTTTGAATCGATCTTTTTGAAACTCGGTATGCACCTGTATCTAGTCAAGGTTAGTTTATGAAAAAATAATCAGCATGATTGAATTGTAAATTTCAAAATGGCTGCCGTTTAAAATCTTTAAATTTAAATACCAAAAAAATGGTACATTTTACAAAAAAATATAATGAACAATAATATTTAGGAAATTTTATTTACATTCCAACGATATCAAAATTATGAAAATCAATTCACAAACAACTGAGTTATGGTCGAATTAGCGCATGGCTCAGCGCAACAATGGACTATTTTGCTTCAAAAAATGCTGCCTCATTAGCTAAATACGATCATGATTTAGTTGTTTATTAACCGATTTGCATAAATTTGGTGTCATTAGATGGGAAATAAAATTTTCTAAAAATTGTTATCCCTTATTTTTTTTTTTTTTTGTAAAACGTATCCTTTTTTTGTGATTTTAACTTAAAGATTTTAAACGGCCGCCATTTTGAAATTTATTATTTAATCATGCTCATTATTTTTTCATAAACTAATCTTGACTAGATACAGGTGCATACCGAGTTTCAAAAAAATCGATACAAAAACTTAGGAGATAAAAAATATTTTGTTAAAAATACAAAATGGCGGATATCTGGTAAACAAAGCGTTTTTGGAAAAAATTGTATTCTTCATTTCATCTTTATTTTGACCCATATAACTATTCCCGAAGTTTGGCACTTTACTTATGGGACACCCTGTATATTTCACCTGAAATATTGCACTTTCACCTGAAATATTGCACTAATGACATAAGACCCTTGTAAAAAGTGGAATGTTAGAAGTAGTCAGTTCATATCCTCTTTTGCTCATTGAAATCTAACAATTTCATTTTATTTCAAATTAAAAAATACAATGGGTTTTTTAGTCAAAGGAATCAAACTACTGGAATGTACTGTCCAGCTTTTGGTGGTTGTATAGTTGTTTGTCTGTATGGTTGTTTATTCATTTTAAGAATATACTCTTCAATGAAAAAGGTATAACCGTCCTGCAAGAACATTAGATGTTGTATTTTGCAAATATTGTAGTCTTTGACAGCCATTAAGTTTCTGCATTGTATGTTAAGGCCCATTTTCACGATGCCAACTGAAGAGCCAACCAGCACAAGACAGTCTAATAGCTAAAATCTATTAGCAGCAAGTGCACATTTCAGTCATGATGACACAATGCCAAAAATGACTATAAATAATATTAGATCAATTTACAGTTAGTTTTTAAATTTTCATTAACAAATATTAGGTTAGAAGTGTACACACGCTGCAAGTACGTTTTTGGCATTGGATTGTTTTATGCCGATTAGCTCTTCAGTAGGCATCGTGAAAACGGGCCTTTACTGTTTGGCACATGGATGACAAACATAATTCCTTAACTTCACACATGGTTCAACACACCACATGTTTCACACATGGTTCAAACATGGTTCCTTAACTTAATTATCAATTTTCTTTTTGATCAAATTAAATTTTCTTCATGTTTGTTTTTTAGTACTTCTAATTACATGTTATGTAATACTTAGAATATTTATCAAACAAAGTATTTATAACTAACTAGGCTATGATATAATATTTTCAAAATTAGTACTGAAGGCTTTAGCTTGCTGGCCACAAGATAACCTAACTTTATTATGAATCGATCTCATCTTATTGAGCCATTTTGGTTGAATTTTAGTCAATGTCAAACACGATATATTTTGTGACGTTTTGATTGCTTGCTTTGTATAAGCTTCAGCAGCAGATTAAATGCAATCCCCACAACAAGGGACTATGGTTATTTTGTCTATGATTGTAACTTTATTTCAAACATTAATGGTTTAATTCCTCCCAACACTTTTATGAATTATTTAATATGAACATTCTATTAAATATTACTCAGTTAGCAGTGAGTATTTGGAGGATTTGTTGGTCTTATTGAAACTGGAATTGGTTTTGATTCACCAACAGTGCATAACGATTTTGTCATCGGCTGTTGCAGTATCGCCAAGCGGTCAATAAGCCGGCCGGTTATTCCCTACAGAAGCAGCGGTCGTTCCTGACGTTCGGCTTCAGCGCGGGGAGTCAGTCGCGGCGCGAGAGCCACGTCAACGTCAACGTGACGCCGACCTCGCACGACCTGGCCTCCGACACGCCCGAGATACGCAAGTACAAGAAGCGGTTCAACTCGGAGATACTGTGCGCCGCACTCTGGGGTGAGTACGAGCGACAAATTTAATTTGTGTGCGTTGGGTGGTTGGAAAATTAGTCTGGTATGAAGTTGAGATGGAATACAGAATGAGAAGAGGAAGAATAGTAATTTCCAAGACTTGATGCATTGATGGATTTCCTTTGTTTATATGAGTTTAAATCGTGAGCCGTATCAAGATTTTGAATCTTATTTGAGGCCTGATAAATTATTTGGAATTGAGATTTGTTCTTAAATTAAATTTATAGGTTGAACCTGCATTGGAGCACCTTTTCGCATTATAATTAGAATATATTTCTCACACATGCGGATTTATGATTGGAAAACTGATGTCATCGATAGGTTGCAATTTAGTCGAGACTGCAGATCAATAACTAGTTTTTGTAAGGCACAAAGGGGTGACACAAGAGAAGTGGTTTGTGTCATGTGTCAAACCGAGATTGACCTTGAGAAAATTATTTTCTTGTCTGGCTTTGACATTTTACAAAACTTGGGTTGCTTATTTTACTCAGATCAGCTACTAAAAATATCATATTGCTAAAAAAGTTAACATTTTAAAAATCAATATAACAAGCTGTGTACTTTGATATCCACAATTCCTCAGTACAACATTACCAAAACATTTACCAAAATTGATTGACGTGTAAACATTACCAAAACAGAAGAATGTTAACTTAATCCATATTTTACTCAGATCTGCTACTAAAAATATCATATTGCTAAAAAAGTTAACATTTTAAAAATCAATATAACAAGCTATGTACTTTGATATCCACAATTCCTCAGTACAACATTACCAAAACATTTACCAACATTGATTTACATGTAAACATTACCAAAGCAGAAGAATGTTAACTTAATCCATAGGACTAAGGCATGGATTAAAAAAACATGTTCACTTAGAACTTAGAACATCAAATACTTCACACATTTATCACATCGCCAGCCAGGAGACGTCAGTGACTCGGTGACTCTTCAGTGAAATCTGCTGGCTGGCGATATGTGTTAAATGTGTGGAGTATTTTATGTTGTATGTTCAATAGGTTTGTGTTGTTTTTTAAAACGATAACAAAATCCTATAAATCAACTTTCTTCCGTTTTCATAATGACGACTACCTGTTAGTTGATATTCATACAAGTGAATAAAGTTGTACTGAGGAATTGCAGACATCAATGTACATAACCTGTTGTAGTGATACTGACTCTTGAAGGCTTCAACATGAAATAAAAAATTAACTGATGTAAAAATTTCAATTGTAGGATAACCAAGATGTTGAACCACAAACATTTCGTTCTCCTTTGATTTTTTCCCTTAAATCTTTGCTTCCATATCTGTGATGTAATTTGGTGAGGGCCACTCTATACATACAGTACCTGCATTTTATGAAACATAAGAGAAATTGTAATTCAAGCTCTTTTTCTTAGGGAAATACAGGGATAGAAATATAAATTGAATAGGAAAGAGATATAAGGATTTTAACTTTCTAAAATTTAAATCCTGGCCTATAGCCTATCCTGAATTAGTGTATTACGTTACTAGGCCGGAAAGTACTGTTTTGACGTATAAGTATGATAGCGGGATTTTCATGCAAGTATGGTAAAACTTTCCGGCCGTGTAACGTACGATACTTTTAATCATACTATTCAGAAAAAACATACAGTACACTCCCAATTATCCGAGGTTGTCGGGACCAAGGCTGCCTCAGATACCGAGAATCTTGGATAAGACGGAGGCCGCTTATATTTTGAGGTTTGAGAGTTGCAAGACCGCAATTGGAAGTTTACTGCTGGTTAAATACTTGTTTTAGAGTATCTTGGCCGGTAAACCAGAATTTCTAGTCAAACAATTATTTGCATACAATATACCAATATTTAAAAACATCGATGGGTAACAAAATAAACTTCATCAAGGAAACTACCTGTCGATTTAGTCATTTGTCATATTAACGTCTATATTCTTACCACAGAGAAAGAAACGGATATCCATTCCTTACCTACCTACCTACCTACCGGAAACTACCTGTGTCGATTTAGTCATTTGTCATATTAACGTCTATATTCGTACCACAGAGAAAGAAACGGATATCCATTCCTTTCTCTGTGATTCGAACGCATGTTTATAAACTTGAATAAACTAATAAACTAACAAATTACAGATAATTTATATTTACTTTACCAAAAACCATTGACAGTCACTTTATTATTATGTTTCGACCAAACGTAAAAATAATACATTCTTTAGCTTAGAACGACCTCGGATAATCCAAGGCCACACTACACTACAGGCCGGAGTTTCCCCCCCTCCTCCCTGATGCCACGTCACAACACCGGCCGAACTCCTAGCGCTGTGTTGGAAATAACAACTAAAATAATCTGCAAATCGTAAACATTTACCAAAAAAATATGACATTAGGACATCGAAATGAAAACAATAAGAAACAACACTGTCAAATTCCCAATAAATCATCTGATAAAAAATAAACAAATTACTTGCCTGTAATGTTTACCGGTTTTTAAGTTTATGAAATAAAGTCTTGTTTTCTTTAAAATTATTTTTGACCGCATTTGGTTATTCATTGATTAATGCATATTTGAAAAAATAATGGTTTCTAAACGAAAACTTAAACAAACTACTTAGGGCACGATAGTTTTAAGAGTGCGACAGTGAATCGCCATAAGAGTACATTATAAAAACGTCTGTGATTCCGTCTGATAATTTGATGTCACCACAAAAGGACTCCGGCCTGTAGTGTAGTGTGGCCTGGGATAATCCGTAGTCTTGGATAACCAGGGCTCGAATAAACGGGAGTGAACTGTACTTTCAATCATAACATAGTCCTTGCATAAAGCAATACGTTTCTCAATGCTGCCACTACATTCCTCTAAAAAGTAACCATAAACAAGCATTAAATGTCGGTTTGCTGCAAATCAGCTGATTGTTTACTTCTGGTTTTCCGTCCAAGGACGGCAATGGGTAACTTTTGAGCCAACAAAACGAACGAAAAACAGATGATTCTTGAGTAAGTATGATGAAAAAAATGTTTCAGTGAAATTAATCGATTTCACTCTGTGTAGGCGTGAACCTGCTGATCGGCACGGAGACGGGGCTGATGCTGCTGGACCGCAGCGGCCAGGGGAAGGTCTACCAGCTGATCTCGCGCCGCAGGTTCCAGCAGATGGAGGTGCTCGAGGGCCAGAACATCCTGGTCACCGTCAGCGGCAAGAAGAACCGCGTGCGCGTCTACTACCTCAGCTGGCTCAAGAGCAAGATCCTGCGCACCGACGGCGTCAGCGATGTATGTCGGTGAAAGAACGCATTTTGTGGCCAGAGTCTTTTGTTTTGGAAAAAGTTCCATAAGTGCTGGTTATGCTCGCTCTGAGCACAAAACATTAAATTATCACCTGTTATACAATGTAATATTTTCAACTCCCTGTAGAGATGAAAGGAAAGACACACTCTATACTAGTAGTTTTTTTGCTTTTTGTCTGAAAAAGTCTTTGATTTAGACTGTATATTTTAATTTGATGTGAACTAAATGAAGTATTGTGCTCTTTGAAACCACCTGTTCTTCTTATTACCAGTACCTTGATTTTGCGTAACCTAAACCTTCCCTTTGCTTAATCTTAAAAATCCAAATAGTTAAAGTCCATGAACTATGTAGATTTTTAAGGTTAGGTTTTAAGCAAAAGTAGACAAACTGCAGCCGATCAAAAATTTTGAGAACTTGCGTTTTGTTTTTTATAACATTGATGTTGTCATGATTTGATGTAAAGACTTGTATCATGCTGTCTAAAAGCTGATGGCTTACCTCTTCTGGAAGAGGACTCTGGAGTTAGACTAACACATTGTGAATTATCAAGTTCATCCAGAAGCTGCTTATGAATATTGAAAGTGCATTATTCAACCTTAGTCTATGATCCTTTACACGTATAACACACTGCACACTGCAGTTGATCTAATCAAGGATATTTACAGACTGTTATTTTATTATACATTTTAAAATTGCTAATCCAGCGGTAAAAATTGTACTGACATTGTTGATTGTCGGAACAGCAAGTGGAGAGGAGGAACGGCTGGATCAACGTGGGTGATCTGCAAGGCGCCGTTCACTTCAGGATCGTCAAGTACGAGCGGATCAAGTTCTTGGTGATCGCACTCAAGGACAGCATTGAGATCTACGCGTGGGCGCCCAAGCCCTACCACAAGTTCATGGCTTTCAAGGTGGGTCGCAGGGTGCAGTAAAATGTTGAATTAGAGGAAAGTTTGATAGTCGTCCAACTAATTAGTTATTTTGGTGTGGTGAAGGGAAGTGTGTGTGGGTGTCAGTAAAATAGTAAGAAAAGATTACATGTAATTTTATATCTTTAGCTGAATACTCTATCAAGAGAGTCAACTAAAGGAATTTGTTTACCGCTCCTTCTAAGGAGAGTTTTTTTCAAATTAAAAAATATAAAAAAATCTCTAAATTTGTAATTTAGGTTTTGCTTTATTATATAACTTGATGATGATAAACTATGTGCATAGTTGAACATTATATGAAACTTATAAGAAGCAAATTACTGATTACTGGAATATTTTTTGAAGGAAATCCCTCAAGGGGTTGGTATTTTGATAGGAATTATATAGGAAAACAACTGGCTTACCTGAAAATGAGTAGGCCTGTAGTCACAAACAATTATAACACAGAAGAAAAATGTCCTATATTTTGGTTCATTGTTCTGAACCTTTTTCAAGGATTGAAAGAGTAGAAAGAGAGACAGTTAAAATGGTGGAAATTTCAATCAGAGAGTTTTGCAGTTTTGCCAACACAACACAGGGGAAATTGTTATTACTGTACACTTATACACACATATATACATATAAATACACTGTTTTCAGTCACTTCCACTATAAAACTATTTCACTATTTCAACTTTACTATGGGTATAAATAATTTAAAGTCTTAAAAAACAAAAACTTGTTTTTTGAAGCCAGTTGTGGGTAGGACTGGGTGGGGGGAGTAGGACTATCTGAGGTTTAGGTTAGGTGGATTTCTTGAGCCTGTGACATGCTGGTATGCTAATTCCCATCTTCTAAGGGTGGAGCTATTGCACTGTGATTTGGGGAAAGATGATTACTGGAATAATGTTTATTGTATTTTTGTCACAGTGCTTTATATTTCTCAATGTCATGAAATAGAATGTTTACAGAAAGTCCATTGTCGTGCAGCCGATGAGGAAGGTGACTTCTTTCTATCATCATGTACATCTCAGGACCCTTCCCCTTCCCGCACTCCTCATGTTGCACTTTTTCTGCCCGCCCTGTGACATGTTACTGAACTAATGTTAAAAGTATGGCAAGCTATGCAGTAGGGGTGTGCGAATAGTGATTTTTGAACTCGAGCCGAGCCGAGCCGAGCTTTTTCAAAAGTTTTCGAGCTCGAGCTTTTTCGAGCCGAGCTTTTTAACAGCCACCAAATTATGAAGCTTCATTTTAATTTTAAAAGATACAATAGACTAATGTTTGCATACCTTAAGTGAATGCCAGCTCAAAACTAGAAAGCTTATCTCAAAAACAAGTTAATGATCTGATAGGTTCATCAATATTTTGTATTATATTACATAAAATTGATCAAACTGGCTCAAAAAATAATTTATGTAGAAAAATAAAAAATTTTCACTCTACATTTTTAATTTGACTTCCCAATTCCACAGTACTTTCCCCTTAAAATAAATAGTTAAACTTAAATAATCATTCTAGTTACATATAGGTACTACAAAATTAATTTCAAGTGTTGAATGGAAAGGTTTTAAATGGTTATATCTTAAAAAAAATAACATATTTACACTTAGTCAAAAACAAGATTGATTTTCTTAATGTTCACAAAGTAAAGACATTACAAATAGCAGTCCCAATTGTGGCATAATAAATATTGATGGTTTAACTTATTATTTCAGAATATGAATGAAATAATATTTAATAACAAAAATAATTTAGTGTCATCCTAAAATTAATTGCATTTATAAGCTTTTGTTAAGAAAATTATGTACGGTTTAAAAAAATTAGAAAGAAGAAAGATCAGAAATTAGGATGGAATAAAGGGAAAGAAAGAAACAGCTATCTCACTCACTCTCCTTATCAGTGGCCAGGGAGGGGGAGGGGTGGAGGTTTGTTTACTCCAAGCCCCTCTGTCCCGGTTTTTTTGTCATTGTCTGACAGCGAGCGTGCGTGCGTGAGTTAATTAGGAGATAAGGAATCCTTACTACAACACGCAAAAATATAAACTACTTGGCATACAACTAAAATGACGGCTCATATTTTTTGTCTTATTTTTATAAATCAAATGCAACCAAAATGAAACTTGACTGTTAAAGAGATAAGCCGTGATAAAACAATAGACTTTATTGCTGTATTTTGGGTTCTCCAAGGTCAACTAAATATAGCTCCAATTTCCGTCTGAATGGAGATAATATTTCTTTTTACCTGTCAGTGTCCTTTCCTTATCACTAGGGAATATTTTTTGTTTGTGTTTTTCTTGGGAGAGAAATGCTCTTTGGGTTTACGGTGTCCAAAAATAGACCGCAATAATCATCTTCCCGATAAGAACTCTCTCATCAAGCTCGGCTCGAATGTCGAGCTTTTTGAAAAAAGTCGAGCCGAGCCGAATACTGAAAAGCTCGACCAAAAAGCTCGACCGGTCGAATACTCGCACACCCCTACTATGCAGTAAGTGGCTATTCCCTTAATTACCAAGTGAAGTCAGTTTGACTGTAGATTGTACATGTTCGGCTACTCCCTTAATCACACAGTAAAGTCAGTTTGCCTGTTGATCTCAGAAGCTCGGCTACTCCCTCAATCACAAAAATATCCAGTTTATCTGTTCATCTTAAAAGTTCACCCACCCGCTCTACCTCAAAGTCAGTTTGTCTATTGATCGTAGACGTTTGGCTAATTCCTCATACATTGAGTAAAGTCATCAGGGTAGGATAGGGGAATCAGCAGGCTTACCTGGTGGTTAAAGTTGCTGAAGAGCACAAAATAAAATGAATTTTCAAAGCCACTGGCTCCTTCAGATAGTAGGGAGTTCATTATGTACTAGGAAGGAAGACAAAGAACAGTTTCCTCCCTCTAGAATCCAAAGAGCACTCTTTGGATCCAAATTGCTCTTTGGATCCAGCAGGTAAGCTGCTGATTCCGGTGCAGGGCTTGTAACTGGTTATTTTTTTATTTTTTTGTTATTTTTTTGCTCTTGGTTATTTTTTGTTTTTTTTTTGGAATTCGGTTATTTTTGTTATTTTTTTTGAATTTTGGTTATTTTTTTATTTTTTTCAACCTCAAGAACTGCTACAAGCCCTGTTTACAGTATTCATCTGTCGGACGATCTCGTAGCAGCATCGCGGCAGACGAATCTCATCATCCTAAAATGCGTGAAGACTAAGTCTCGTTGCGTGAAAACCAAGTCTCGCCATCAAATCTAGGCAGATTTTTGATTAGTCTGTCGAGATTTTCTTTTTTACCAAGGTTAAGAATGTATTATCCCCAGTATAACGCTGGTTTTCTAATTTTTAGCAACATTTTTTGTGTACAAAAGGTTATTTTTTTTCTTATTTGAGTTATTTTTTTTATTTTTTTTCAACCTCAAGAACTGTTACAAGCCCTGCTAACCTACCCTGATTTCTTACAACAGGTCCAGAGCCCATACTTCACCATAATGATATAAAGTCAATTTGACTGTTGATCGTTAACGTTTGGCTACACTCCCAGTAAAATCAAAGTGTCTGGCTCACGTAGATGATCGCCTACACCCTTAATCACAGAGTAAAGTCAATTTGACTGTTGACATAGACATTTGTCTACAATCACAGAGTAAAATCAAAGTGTCTGGCTCACGTTAAGTCGGATTGTCTTGTCGCTGGCAGACGTTCGGTGAGCTGACGTACCGGCCGCTGCTGGTGGACCTGACGGTGGAGGAAGGCACTCGGCTGAAGGTGATCTACGGCTCGGCCGACGGCTTCCACGCGGTCGACCTCGACTCCGCCTCTGTCTACGACATCTACCTGCCCAAACACGTGAGTGAAGCACGATTACGTTGTTAGCGGAGGTAAAGGGTGGCAATGATGAAATTGGGTGTAAAAGTAGTTTTCCTACCACTACATGGAAATAATCACATTGCCACAGTCGCACAACAATACGCACTTACGCAAAATAGTACGCAAAACGGTTTATTTCCGCTTTCATTTCATTCCCGCTCCCAAAGCGAGCAGTAATGTACATTACTGCTCGCTAAATCAGGGTTACTTGAAATGCAGAATAGGTTAAGGTGGCACACAATAAAGATAACTATGACGTCAAACATCACAGACCAGTTTCTAATGGTCAGAAATCCCATGACACTCACTGTATTCTACAATCTAGTTACCTTGTTCTAAATCAGCTGGTTTCATTGTCACCATTTCTATCTCTACTTCCGGTTCGTTCCAATAGAATAAGCAAACATAACCTCAATGAACTTTTGTGTACAGGTTAGTTAATGAGCTAAACTGTTTAAATAATGGTGGTAAGAAAAATATTGTGTGTCGCTCTTGGAAATAAATAGCCATTGCCGCTCTCGGAATCTACAATTCTCAAGCGGCAATGACATACTTTGGTTTCTAAATACACAAATAACTATTTCATCAAAATGCAGGTAATGGTCTTAGTTCCATGATAGGAGATAGTTGACAATTCGTCGTATTGGTTGTTGTAGCATGCCATATAGCCTACTTGCCCACATCTGCCATGCCACTCTTACCCATTTAAGATATTTTACGGTTTAAAAAAGTTTGGAATTAATAAAAATCTTTGGACAGTATGAAATTACTCAAATATCCATGTCCATTTACTAGCGTTTTATGATAATTTTCACATTATTTTGTTAATTAGCTTCAGTTTTTACTGCTCTCTAATAATATCTGCAGGTTCCTCTCCACCTCTAGGTCTGTGCCTTTTTGAGTCTATGTAATTGAATAAAATAGAAACTTTTATATTTTTTTAGCTCAACATAAAGTGTAATCATTGATTCGCTATCCATTAATATCAACAAGTTTATGTAGTTCATGTTTTGGTGATTGTTAATGGTTGATGGTTTAATTTCCTTTCCACCATTTTTAGTTCATGCCAAACAATAAAAAAATCTTACTGGATTCAACGGTCAAATACTCTTTAGGCAGTCTATTAAGATCATTGAATGCATTTATTTGTTGATGGATGATTGAGGGTCCTATTTGTTTAATTATTCTCGTTGGACATTTATTTTTGGTAGGGGTGTGCGAATAGTGATTTTTGAACTCGAGCCGAGCCGAGCCGAGCTTTTTCAAAAGTTTTCGAGCTCGAGCTTTTTCGAGCCGAGCTTTTTAACAATCACCAAATTATTAAAAGAAAGTATGAAGCTTGATTTTAATTTTTAAAGATACAACAGACTAATGTTTGCATACCTTAAGTGACCGCCAGCTCAAAAATAGAAAGCTTATCCCCAAAACAAGTGAATCATCTGATTGGTTCATCAGTATTTTGTATTTTGTTACATAAAATTAATCAAACTGGCTCAACAAATAATTTATGAAGAAAAATACCAAATTTAAAATCTACATTTATCTACATTATATTTAAGTAATAACCAATCCCAAAATACTTTACTTTAAAATAAATAGTTAAAATTACATAATTAGACTAGTTGCATATAGGTACTACAAAATTTAATTTCAAGAGTAGAAAGAAGTAGTTGAAAGGTTTTAAAATAGTTATATATAGTAAAAAAATCACACATCACACTTAGTCAGAAACAAGATTGATTTTTTTTATGTTCACTAAGTAAAGATGATAAAAAATTAAATAGCAGTCCCAATTGTGGCATAAAATGGCTAAACTTATTATTTCAGAATATAATATATGAATGAAATAATATTTAATAACAACAGTAATTTATTGAAATCCTTAAATTAGTTGCATTTCAAAACTTTTGTGAAGAAAATAATGTACAATTAAGAAGAAGAAAGATCATAAATAAATAAGGACGGAATAGAGAGAAAGAAAGAAACAGCTACCTCTCTCTCTTTCCTTATCAGTGGTCAGGGAGAGGGGGGGGGGTGGAGGTTGTTTACTTCAAGCCCCTTCCCTGTTTTTTGCTCTTGTCTGATTCAGTGCGTGAGTTAATTAGGAGATAAGGAATCCTTACTACAAAATGCAAAAATACAAACTACTTGTCATACAACTATAAATGACGGCTCATATTTTTTGCCTTATTTTTATAAATCAAATGAGACCAAAATGAAACTTGTACGATTTACCTTTTAAGAGATAAGCCTTGATAAAACAATAGACTTAAATGCTGTATTTCACGTTCCCCAAGGTCAACTAAATATAGCTCCGATTTCCGTCTAAATGGAGATAATATTTTCTTGTTACCTGTCAATGTCCTTTTCTTATCACTAGGGAATGTTTTTTGCTTGTTTTTCGTGGGAGGGAAACGCTCTTCCGGTTTAACGTGTCCAAAAATAGATTGCAATAAGTATCTTTCCGATAAGAACTCTCTTATCAAAAGCTCGGCTCGAGTGTCGAGCTTTTTAGAAAAAAGTCGAGCCGAGCCGAATACTGAAAAGCTCGACCTAAAAGCTCGACCGGTCGAATACTCGCACACCCCTAATTTTTGGAAATAATATTAGTTTTTCTTGAAGCAATAAATGATTTTGTTTCCCAGACTCAGGGACCCATCTCGCCACACTGCATCGTGGCTCTGCCAAACTCCAATGGCATGCAGCTGTTACTGTGCTATGACAATGAGGGAGTCTACGTCAACACATACGGCAAGGTACGCTTCAAAACACTACGTATGTATTGAAATTATTTTAAACAAAATTATAGTTTCTTAATAAAAGGAAGTATACATTTCAGGACTAAATTAAGTATATAGATATTTTTCTTGCAGGACTATGTGGTACATGTTTTATTTCTTCTTTTATTTTTTATTGATAGTTGATATTTTTTAAGTACCTACTTTTTTGAACTTGTTGATATCAGCAGACTTTTAAAGTTAAAAAATGAGAAAAAACGCCTTCATTTTTGAGAATCCAGTGTTCCGAAATGCTTAGATTTCTTTGTCACCTAATGGTTTAGCTATGTGATTTTTGTTTTCATGGCAAATTTGAAAGACAATATTAGGTACACTAGTGCGAACAGAGTTCAGGTTATTTACTTCAGAAATTCATTTTAACTTCTAAATAACCTACATTACAAAATGCAAGATGCAAGTGAAAGGTCAAACTCATTGTCAGGCCATTTTCCACTCTTCTTTTCAATATTAAAGACTGCAAAATACTAAACTGCGTTACCCTCTCTAGATTCTTTGGAAATGATTTCAAATTCAAATCTTAAGGTAATATAAGGAATACACATTCTGCCAGTGGCGAAGGTACGGGGGGGATAAGGGGGATATATCCCCCCCCGGCCCTACAGTATGTAAAAAAAAACTTATACTCAAAAAAATTTAAATTAGGCTACGACTTTTAACTAGGAAGTAATTCATTTACGGCAATAAGAAATAAAAAATCGTTGTAAAAATATATAAATAAAGTTATTATTTAATTAGTAGTTGAAAAACTGCCAAAAAATGTTATCTTTGAGGTATTGCGCGCCAAACGAACACGGCAGGATCGGTGACAAGAGGCTTAAAAATACAATACATTATTTTGGAATATTATCGGTAGCGGCGAAAACGTAACTGAAAGTGAACTGTTACTGTAACAGAATCAAAGCAAAATTTCACATTTTCTATTCCTTAGTCACTGATGGTCCTCGATTTGCAAATACTCTGTTATGAAATTCACAGCCGAATTTGTATTAGATTAAAATTCGCCGCCTATAATATTACATCTTACAGAATAAAAATAATAATGTTGTTCATTTTGTCCTGAATCAAAATGAGTGAACCTGTAGGCTGTACAGGACTACATATTTCTCATTGGAACTGCAGTAGCCAATAAAAATACTAGATTCACCCATGATGCAAAGAAAAAAGAAAGGTGTGTGCACGGTCAGCTGTTATGACGTAGTTGGGCTTGAGAAATTAGCGGACCTAGCGGTTTTACTGCAGAACTAAAACATTACACAAAATATTTCTATTGAGTTGTATTAACTGGTTTGTATTGTAGTCGTCGTAAGCGCTAGTTGTGTGAGCCCAACTACGTCACATCAGCTGATCCTGCACACACCTTTCTTTTTTCCTTACACCATGAATTCACCCACTACCTATATTCCCTCTAACGGCCAACACCAGAACTAACGCATCTCATCTCACTTTGACATATAGGATGCGTTTATAACTCGATCAGTTGGTTCTGTGACCTTGCGTAATTCACAGCGACGCGATGCGACGTGACTACAATACGTTGTGATGTCGAAACAGTGAAAACTGACGGGGCTTTTCGCTCCAAAACGAAAAAGTGAGAGTGAAGGTGATACTAGTGGCGTGAAAAAACTATGAGATTTATTTGTTGTAACTATGCTGAATCAATTTTTCAGTGATCAGTGCTAGCAGAGAATGGAGTGAAGTGAACTGATGCAGATTCCTGTATTCATTTGTTATCTAGTGATTTTATTATAAAATGAAATAAAAAGTAATTTCTTCAAGCCTAAGTAAAATAAATGACAGATGGTATTTTTAATAAAAGCACCAAAACTACGTGAAAGCAACTTAAAAAAAATTATGAGAATGAAGTAAAAACGTATACATACAAAAAATAATAAAGCAAATGTAAGATCATTATGACATCAAACCACAAACCACTCCCCCTGTGTTCAGCTCGTTCTTTTGGAGAACGAGCCAATGCCCGCTTCCGGTATGCACGCGGCGACCACGTGTCTGCATCAATTATTCCGTATAATATGAATTCCACTATGCCTCTAGATTGCATAAAAAGCTAGTTTTAGAGTTATAATTTTCAAAATTTTTCTGGGGGGCGCCACCAGACCCCCCGGTTATATCCCCCCCCTTGACCAAAGTCTATCTACGCCACTGCATTCTGCTTCCCTCACTTAGTATATGCCTCAGCATAGAACAACAGCCTATGACAGGACATTGGTTGTGACTGCTTGCCGTCTTTGGAATAACCTACCAGATTCCCTGCGATCGCTTAAAAGTCGTTGTCAGTTTGTAGTGGCGTTGAAAAAGTTATTCATTGAGCAGATGTCCCTAGGCAGGTTGTCTTTAGGGGGTTGCTGACAGATGAATGTATGAGTGAAAGGCAGGTGAAGTGTAAGTAAGGGCTATATGGCCCTGACTTTGCCTGGTTCAATATAGGATTTTCCCTTCAACCGTGCGTAAACTGCCAATTCCTGCACTGAAAACCAATTGAAAAACAGCTGTTTATTGAGGAGCGAGCCGTAAAGTCTTTACTGTGAGCTAATTGCAATGTTATTCAATGTGCTCCAGCCAATTACAGTAGTTGCCTCCAGTGCTTCCGCTTATGTTTTGATTTGCCTGAGCTCGACTTGTTTAAGCTCAAAATCATAATGGTACATTCAGCTACAATGGATGTGAGTAACTGTGATTGTATTTATCATTTGGGAATTTAAAAATGCAGTTGTAGGAAAAATGTACGTATTTTGGGTTTGTACGTAAGTTGTACGTGTTAAGTGTCTTTCTCGTTTTCGCTAAAATTACCCTACTCCACTACGCGTCGCGCCGCAAGAAAGACCCACTTTACGCTCTTAGTACATAAATAACAATTGTATTTAATTTCAGGTGTCGAAGAACATCGTGCTGCAGTGGGGCGAGATGCCGACGTCGGTGGCGTACATCGGCACGGGCCAGATCATGGGCTGGGGCAACAAGGCCATCGAGATACGCAGCGTCGAGACCGGCCACCTGGACGGTGTCTTCATGCACAAGAAGGCCCAGCGGCTCAAGTTCCTCTGCGAGAGAAACGATAAGGTAACAGAACGGGAACCCCAAGATATTAGCGAAACTTGTTAAAATTACCTTGCTTCTGTCAAGTTATCCTCTTTTGGTATCACACTACCACCACGGTTTCAAACCTCTTATAGGTTATTTTCAAGGGTTGCACATTAATTAAGCAGTCATCTTCAAATGAGGATAAGGTTGTCAAGCCGTTTAAAATGTTTCAAAAACATATAAAGACATAGAAACATTGAACACGGAACATGAATAACACTTAACTAGCCAGTATTTAAAACTAATTACAGACGCGTGTAGAGCCGGCGGGTGATGATTTGTGACTGCCGGGCTGCTGATTTTTGTCGTTGGATGACTGTTTGTCCCTGTTACGTCAGGGATTTATTGCCACCATCACCTATAGCTCTTATAAATTATGTTGGATTCAAATGCAAGTTTTTCATTTAATAAAAACTGGATTTTCCTTCGATGACTTGTATATTTCATACTCCTCTACGGTGTTCATGAAATTTCCCTTATTAAAAAAGTGAAGTATTTCTAAATATTTATCTATGTTGGAGTAGTTATGAGTGGAATTAATAAGGTTATTTTTGTAGGCTGTCTTAGTCAACAGAAGCAAGGTAATTAAACCATTTTCGCTAATATTTAGTAATCCAGAGGCTGTTCAACAATCCCGAAGATATTGTTATCTTCAGTTTAGTGTGGTTCATCCTTATTTGAGATTACCGAAGCTATAGCTTCGTGGGAGTGTGGGCCATGGCTGGTTCAATTCCAGCCTGGACCAGGCCTATCTCCTATTCTATCACGAGAAGTCGGTTTCCACTGTTTTCCTTCTAGAACTGTTGCTGCCACGATACATTACTGGCCTTGATCCTGGATATTGAGCAGTTCAGGAATTTTTACAAGAAAATCCACATATTATTACATTTATAATTGTATTTAAAGTAGATTAAGTTGTGAACAAATCTCATGTGTTAATTAGAGATAGAGATGTGTCAATGAGTCGATTAGAGATAGTTTATCATAAATTGGCTTAAAATTGGTTGAGCAATCGAGTTGAAAATTGGCACATTCATCAGTTTTATCGAAATACAGCGGTTTCCTCAGAGTCCTATAAGGGTCTCACTGTAGTCTGGTGGAATTAAGAGGTTTGTAAGTGTAGCATTTATTGAAAGCACTAAGTGGTTTCCTAGTACCTTGTTAAATTTTATGGCATTATTGGCTCCAAAATTAAATTTTTTGAATCGTACCTTTTCAATCGGCAGCAAAAAGTTTTTGTGAATGGTTCAATGTCAGCTACAGCCAGGGTTGAACATGGGTTGCGCAAGGATCGGTTCTGGGCCCATTCCTATTTTTGATCATGGTCAATGACCTACCTGACAATGTTTCTGCAAATAAATACCATAATGTTTGCAGATGATGCAACTTTTTTTAAATCTGATAAAAATCATCAGGACCTTTGTATGAATGATGTAGTTCTAAGCAAAGCAGCTGAGTGGTACGCTGCAAACAAGTTTCTCCTCAATGTCAAAAAAACTCAAAGCATAACTTTTTCGTTAGATGTAGCTGCTCTTAAAGAGGCTGAAAATGAATGTTCAGTTAAACTTTTAGGCATTCAGTTTGACTCTAAGCTAACATGGGAGACTCACATAGTTCAAACTTGCTCGAAATTGTCAAAAGTAGTTTTCCTATTACGTCACCTCAGAAATATTTTGCCAAATAATTATCTTAGGTCCTGCTACTTTGCTTTCTTTCATAGCATTTTATCATTTGGAATTTTGTACTGGGGTAACAGCGCTAAAATTAAAGATGTTTTACTTGTTCAAAAAAAGGCTGTCAGGATTTTGACAAACTCAAGTTGGAACGAACACTGCAAACCCCTGTTTAAAGAAACCAAAATATTGACTGTGATTAATCTGTATATATTTGTTTGTTTAATTTATGTTAGGGAAAACCTAGGGAATCTCACTCTGTCTAATGAAGTACACGACCATTTTACAAGATCCAGTCATAATGTATATATAGAACGAAGTAGGTTAACCCTCGAGTGGGCGCACGCGGAGTTTTCCTCCGCACGTGTTTTTTATGTTAAAATAGATAGACATAATGAATGTCGGCGGTCTTGTCCGGCTCCGTACTTTATGCCCCTCATTCCAGGAATTTCCTAAAGCTATTTATACCTCCCACTCCTCCCTTAGTACCTCGTTATATGCAATTCAGAGATGCCGTCTCAGTTTGCGGAGCCCCCTCTTCCGTTATACAGACACTGATACCTATTTCAAAAAATCATAATAGCAATAGATTTGTAATAATTATTAATTTTTTGGACTTTTCCTTTTGCTTTCGAAAAAAAAGCGAAAGGAAAAGTCCAAAAATGTAAATAATAATTAATACATAATTTATAATAGAAAATTACTTACTATGTTTATTTGAAATATTACACCTATTAAGTTGAACAATTAATTGAATCGACGATGAAATGTGATTCCTAATGAAGTTTGTCAACATTTAAATACAATATTTCGTTATAAAACAAGTAAAAAGGGTTAAATTTGTGCAATCTAGTGTTGCGGAGTAAAACTCCGCATGCGCCCGCTCGCGTTTTGCCGGTGAAGCGCCCCCTCACTTAGTTTAAAACTGTTTAATAAGTGGCCTCTTGAGATAAAGAACTTAAATAAAAAAAGTTTTTTCAAAGCTTGTTCATAATTGGTTGATTGACAATCCACTGTGTGGTGTAAATGAGTTTTTAGATCGACCAATGTCACAATTTAATGTTGATATGCTATCAACAAGTAGGTAGTATTAACATTAGAGGTGTGCGGATATCCGAAAACTCGGATCGGATTCGGATCGGATCGGATATCCGAATCCGATCCGAGGGTTTTATAAATATCCGGTAAGACTGACTAGATATCCGACTCTATCGGATAGACTGCACATTTTGGGGGAAACTGTAAAGAAGGATCAAATTTTCAAGTTTGGAAAGTCTTCCAAACAAAAGAAGTCACTGCCGACGAAAGTACATTAGTGACAGAAAACATCGCGAAGCAAAAACGACGCTTTGAAATGCGACGGTTGCGATAGCGGCTAGAACAACGCCTCAACACGATCCGATTATGTAGTGGTATGCATCAATCGATGTATTTCGGTTGTTGATATTGCGACTCGTGATTAGATCGAGATCATTGAATACGATCAGAGTATTGCGCAATACAAGACACAATAACAAACATTTTCTTAAGATAAATTCTTGTATCGTAGCATTAAATCAGTTAACAAATAATAATACATCTATTATTAGTTCTGTCTCGATCATTATCCGTTACCGACCAAACATCATCGACTGGTATGAGAGAGAATCGCAACCAAACCAAATCAGAGTTCGCCATTGTCCGACATCCGACAGTGACAGTGTCCTTGGAACAGTCGTCTTCAATTGCCAAAACGAAATATCCCGTAAATACCCCATAAATAAATAGTCGTGTAGATGTTTCGCACGACTATTTCAGGCCGTAAATATCTTAAGCGGCCTGTTGATACGATAAAACAAAAAGCCTACAATAATTTTGGGCTGCTTAAGAGTTGGCTAACCTGTTCATTTCATTGTTTGTCTTTTCATCTCATTTCGTTTTTGATTTGGAATGTCGTCTGCCGTCTGCCTTCTGCTCAAAGGCTGAATAAACTCAAGAACGTCTTTCTTTATATTGATAGATTACTTTATTTTTCCATTAAGCAATTACCCACCTAGAAATAGAAAGTTGAACGATCAAAAATAAGTTTTTATTTTGCTGGAATATTAATCTCCGTCGAATTAAGCCGAGTCAAAAGCCGGCCGGCCGTACTTTCTATCAGGGGTGGATTTACATATGGGCTTAAAGGGCTATAGCCCAGGGCGGCAGAATTCGGGGGGGGCGGCAAATTAGAAAGAAAAGTCACGACCCGGTCTGAAATCGTAGAAATAGCCTTGGTTAGGGGACGTCGGAACAGGTAAAAACGGTACAAAGAGGGCCACAACGGGGTTAAAAAACACAGGCGTGTGTAAAAAAAAAAAGGTCACCACTTTTGCCGAGCCGGAAATCTCGCCGGCGGGCCTATTCTCCCCGTGTAGCCCAGGGGCGGCAAATTTCCAAACCCGTGGAATATATCTGCTTTCTATACGTGATTTAAAATGACAATTGTAAGATAACAGTACAATGCTGAGTTGACAACCTACGTCTATGAAAATTACTAGTGAGTTTGCTTGTTGTTTGTTATCTAAAACATGTAGACCTTTGTTCTAATTAAATGCCCAAGCTTTAATACTGAAACCGACAACATATGAAACTTATCTTGAAATTTAGGTTAAGTTTTACTGCTCAGACTTATTATTTTGTTTTTATAGTATTATTGTAGTGAATCTAAATCTTGGTTGTCAGGCATTAATGCGTAAATAAAAATGTAAAGCTTTCTTAAAATATAAAGTGATTGGTGAATCAAGTTTTATATTTAATTCTTTTGTCTAATCACAGGCGTAGTCACTGATCAAATAAGGAAAAGAACAACAAATACAGAGGCTAAATAGTGAACAAATTTAGGTTGCATTGAAAAAGGAATTTTTAAGTTGTAAATCCTGAAATTGATTTAGGCCTAATAAGCTTATTCAATTAAGTACAATTAAATACTGCTTGAAGGGAATCAATAAATTTCTAAATTCTTAACAGATAATTAATTAGTTGTACCTTTGCATACTTTAATAATTGACATTTGGTCTATATTGGAAACAATACATCACAACAATACTGCTGCATATCTGCTTGATATGCATATCAAGCATATCAAGGCAAACCTTGCCTTACACATTAGGATAATATGGTAGTTTCTTGTAATTACCTTAGGCTTATGAGAAAACTTAAATCTGCTCACTACGCCGCGCCGTAAATATCCAAATCCGGTATTATCCGATCCGAACCTGTTGTTATCCGATCCGAACATAAGCTATCCGATCCGAATCCGATCCGATCAAAAAATTCACTATCCGCACACCTCTAATTAACATAGCATATTAAGGTTGTCACGATTTATTGTATTTTAATTATATTTTTAAGAATTTGACACTGTCTATTGCATTTGAAAGTTTAATGACAATAAAATGATTATGATTATGATTATTAAATTCCTGTTACATCAGCTCCATTGCTAAACTAGAAGGTTGTCTAATCTGTGCTCACTTATATCATGCAGTTCAACTTCTCCATAATCTTTCCTTCTCTGACTTAAGTTTTTTCTCTATAAAGTGAAAATGTTTTGTCAGCTGGCTTGCTAACAGATAATTGTTTCAGGTATTCTTCTCGTCAGCAAAAGGTGGTTCATCTTGCCAGATCTACTTCATGACCCTTAACAAGCCCGGGATGGCCAACTGGTGATACCCTGAAGGTAAAAATTGCCAATTGTGATTTAGTTTCAAATTTTAAGCTGCAAATCATTTAAACCAAAAATACTGGAACTTTCAAATTCATCCTTTGAAATAACTTAGACCTAGAAGCATTAGTTGGTTATTAATTATTTATTAAGGCAATCAATAATGAAAACAGCCTTTATGATTCATCTCTATTGTACAACAGCCTCAAATTTTAGTGATCCCCCTCCCCAAACAGGTAAATTATTGGGCACTGCCCCTAATGGCAACCACCCAGGGTGGGGGAGGCAGTCATCTGTCTGCATTATAAGAATATACTGAGTATACCTCACATAATATTATTGGAAAACATGTTATTTTGCTGATACAGGGTGTCTACTGATACTGGAAATCCTTGAAATACAGGAATTATTCTGGAATTTTATTTTGTTGTTGGAAATACTGGAATTATACTGGAATTTTCAATTTTGTACTGTAATTTTATTGAAATACAAATGATGAAATCCCTTAAAAATAGTTTTGTCCAATACATTCACATATAAAAAGCTCAACAACACTGTTTTAGCTATGTGTGTTTGCAAACCAAAATTAAACCACTTGTAATTCAGTTCAACTACTAAACATCCTAAATAAGATTTACAATTTTATATGTCATAATTTTTTTAAGATTGGATATGTTCTCAACATTTCTTATATTCATATGTTTATATTATTTTTCATAAATAAAATGATGTGATATAAAAGTGAGAGGCTGTGTCGAACTTTTTAATTTGTGATTGTAATTTGATATTTATTATTTGGATAATAGAGTGGGAGTAACGTAGGGATATAAGGGGGCTTGGGATGCCCTGATAAAAATCAAAAAAATATTTTTTTTCTTTGATGAGTTTTTGTTACATTTTGTCTTATTTGTTAATGCTGTATATCAGTTACTTAATTTTAACAATAAATACCCCCGTTGCAGCAGACCTGCACACTCAGCGAATTTCAAATGCAAAAAAAAACTTCCATCCAAAAGTAGTATTTTACCATTTTTTAAGTAAAGTTTAAAATAGACAATCCCTTCTATCCGTCCTCTTGGTAAAGGTAAGTGTTTTGTAATTATATTGATTTTGGTTTGCAGGTGATTTTGAGTAGTGCGACAGCGCACACGGTACAACAGTCATCTTGCAGTGGTTGAGTGTTAGTTAGCTGATGCCAGTCATGTGGGCCACATACCACATTTATTACATCTGCACATACTACATAATATATTGCATCTGTCATTAGATGCTACAATTTGCTGATGAGGATGCTGTTATAATTCAGTTAGGTATATTTGATTGTATAACACAGCAGATTTGTATCAACTAATTCTTTGTAATTTTCAGTGACAGTTATAATTTATACAAAAAATGTAATTTATACTTGGTTAAAGTATTATTTTTCAGTTAAATAATATTAAGCAATAAATAATATTTATTATGCAATCAACCCAAATCTCCATGGAATGAAATATATTGCAAGTAATTGTTTGCTTTTGTTTAGTCTTTATATCTTATCTGAAAAGTTTAACACGTTCGGTGCGGTGCCTACAAGGGCGGCTAATGCGAATCTTGGCAACTTGCGGAAAATAATAGAAGTTTCGGCCTCACAGATAAAAGACACATTTTATTGCTTTTCAAAACAAATTTTGAAGTAATTCCACTAGTCTCCAATATGTAGTAGCACCATTAGAATGTTTCAGGCCATCAGTTTTGCCAATTGGGGGGGGGGGGGGAGAGCAATTGACCAATATGCGTTTAGAAAGCCTCTTTAGATGGGAAAATCACAGGAAATTTGAGTACAACCTAAACAGGCTATAAGTACAACAGGTATCCAAAATAGGGACAAAATATTTCCCAACTACTCAAGTGTGATGTTTCACAGTAAATGAATGAAATTGGCATAGAAGCAATGGCATTCTTCCGAAACTTGCGAGGTCCCATTGAGCCCAAATGGTGCTGCCTGCAGCGAACGTGTTAAAGCTAATTCAGTTCTTTTGAGCTGTTGTTTATCTTCCCTTGGTGGCTCTTTCAATTTTCCATTCTTCAATGTTTTTTTTATATAACACTCAGAGAATGGGGTCACCATGGATTCTGTTTCTTTTTCCTTCCTAAGTATTTTCTAAATACTTTTAGGGAACGGATAAAAAAGAGATTGAATAAGTTTTTATTCAATTTCTGTCAGGTTTCCATTCTACATCATCTTTTTTTCTCCACAATTATTTGGTAATGAATTAAATTTGGATGGTCACAAATGGTTTGATTTTCAACTTACCTTTTCCTATGTTGTAGTTGCGTTCAAAACCCCATTTTCCAATAGATGAACTTGGAATCAGAATAACGATGGTATGTTGGCCCTCGATGATTAGATTTGTGAAGCTGTTTGGCCCATTTGACAGAAGGCTAAAGCATACTTTTTTGTACATTTACCAATCTCACGGTACCGACTCAACTTTTGTGATACACCTCAGCACTCAGTCTAAACATGGATTTTTATGGTGCAATTTTTATCAGCTATTAGGTTTAGTATTTGTAAACGACTGTATAGATGTAGATCTCGTCGATTTTGTGTTTGGAATTTTGTTTAGTCTTGTCAAAAGTCAAATTTAAAGGGATGAAGTATTATTTTAAACCTGCAGACGTGTAAAATCATATTTCTTCATTGGTTTTTTTAAGCTCGATACTTATTCTGATTTGTTCACTCTTTCGCTTGTTATCCCATTGTTTGTTTGGCAAGAAGTGTATTATATGCTCTGAGTTATGTTTAATCTATTTATATTTTTAATTGGATTCTGATCACTTTAGTCCTAAGGTTTTTTGTGCTTAAATTTATGAAATTAGAGAAGCAAGTAAATGTAATTTGTTAAAATTGTATCAAAATACTAAATTACTGAACAGTATTCCAAATGCAAAACCATTTAATTAAAAACAAAAAATAAAATATATATGATGTGTGTTAAGTGAAAATCACTTCAAGGATTTGGTCAGAAACACAGATTACTGTAATCATCTTAAGTTTCTACTGTTCTCTCATTTATGGGTTAGTATTGCCGTAACAATATTTAGATGACTTTCCAACTACTATTGCATTGTATTAAGTGTATTAATCAGGGTGTATGCCAAATCCTCAGTACTTTTTTAAAAATTAATTGAAATTATTTTCTCACTTTGTTTAGCTACAATATACTTATTATCAATCTTTTTGTCCGATTAAAGCAACTAACTAATCATTACTTGTTTCAATTTTAATGTTGTTTAAGAAAATAAATTAGATTTTTGAAACTGCAAAAATTAAAAAACTTATCCTGTTTTTTTGTTTTTTTTTTTTGACTGGCAGATACCCTGACTTTGAGTTACTCTTCGAAAGTATCCAATTTGTGTTTTTGGCCTTATTTGTTTACATATATAATAATAGTCTTTCTAATAAATGTATGTTATATTTATGATTACTCTATTAATGTAAATATCAGTTATAGTATAGCTCTACATGATTTCCATTGTATTTTGTTATCCTTACATTTTTATTGATGTTAGTAATAAAAGCATAACATTTATTTATCTTTGCTTTCTATTTTTCATAACATGTTTAGTTTTTTATCAAAGCTTATATACTGCCAGCATCTTTCTTGCCTCCCCCATTCCACACAAGAAAGAGTTATTCTTACTTTTAATTCATAAGTAGGATGTTATAGGATCCACAGACACATTTTTATACAAGTTAACAGCAAAAGAAGTTTCCCATCCTGACACAGAACAACCTGTATGAAATCAAAAGCAAGATACCTGTAAATATGTAATTTCCTACACAGTTTTGTTGTACAGTTCATGTTCTATTGTATAAACTTTCTATCCTTGTCCATACCGTATGTTTAATAATACCAATATATTTTATGTATTAACTATATATTTAATTTGTAAATTATTCTAGGTTCTGTAGACAAGATTTAACTTAGAATAATTAGTTACTCTATATTACACTTTTGTGCTTATGTGCGCGATTTCATGCTCAAACCTTTTTCAAGAGTTGCCAAATGCTTTTCATTTTGAATCGTGTTCACTCGGTAAACGTGAAGGACGTGAAAACTTAGTATCCATTGTATATTTACGTTGAACATGGTGTCTAACTAGTGTTTTAAATTATAAGAAATTCTTCTACCTGAGATTTGTAGCGATGGAACTTGAAATTTATTGTTTTGAGAACAAAAGTTCTAGTCTTTGTTATCTATTTACAGTTTATTTAAAAATATTATTTGTTAGAAACGTTGATGTGAATCTTTCAAGGGGTACACAGGAGGACTGCAGCGGTGGATGTCGTGTCACTATTGTCATTGACATTTGAGAAACACTTAGTCATGGTAAATTTACTGTTGCTTTTTATACCTATTAAAATAAGAGATTTACTTTTGTTGTTTTGTTTTTTGCCCTTTTCATCTTTTTAAGATTTAGTTGTCAACCAGCTTATCCATCACTTGATAAATCTAGAAATACAGTATCTAGTTTTTATGCAGTCAAATAGGCCAAGGGGTCATTTTATCAAATCTGATCATTTTACCATTACTAAAATTTAATGTTGCAATTAGAGCTGGAAAAAATTATGTTTCCTTAACTTTAGAACTATCTTTTGCAATGGTGTTTATTTAAAACCCTCATTTGATTTCTTTGAAATATGAAGAAGGTAATTAATTGTACATATTTTTTCTTTATTTGTAATGGCATTTCTACAAATAACCAGTAGACAGGACAGGAACATTAATTCAGTGCTGTGTATACCTCAAGTTTATTGTTTTGGAATTTTATAACAACAATTTTTTTGAACACGACAAGTAAATTTTCTTGCAACACTGTTTTATTGACAATAAATACAGAAGAAGACTTTTCATCACCACAATAACAATTGAACCAGCTTTTGTGCCAGCCAGGATTTGAAAGAGGGGTACTTTGGTATTATACGGAGGCCACTGTTTTTAACACTTATACCGAAACCCCCGGTCTTACAGACCTCAGGGAAATTTCACTTGTTGATATTGGGAACACTGCTGAAGCGATGGTGCTGCCCCTTCCAATACCTTCCTCCCTCCCTTCCCCTTGATCTTTGCACAGTTTTTTCCCAGTTTGAGTGGTTCTTCTGTACTCGACTTCCCTATTTTTAATTAGTGCCGGTCTCAGAGACCGAGGGTTTCGGTTCCCGTTAGTCTGTTTTCCATTGTTTCTTATGCAGGAGTCTCACAGACCGAGGGTTTCGGTTACTGACTATTTATTTGTCGTCCATTATTTTATATGGGAGTCTCACAGACCGAGGGTTACAGTTAACGTTTCACAGTGAGGGTTTCGATATAGGTGTTAAAGAGTTTTTTTCTGGGTGCCCAAAAAGACTTCATAATTGGAAAGATCATACTTTAATTTACTTACTGCCCAAATTGGACATAATTATGACGAGCGGTCTTTGTTTTCTGCTTCCCAGAATGCAGCGACGTTGGCGAGGATTGAGTTGAACGCGTCACCACCGCCGCTAGTGAATTCACCCAATCGCCACCCTTATACAGTGCGCTGCGGCTGTTAGGTTATGTTACCATAAAAATGTTAATATGACTTCCTCGTTTCGTTATAAAGCGAACGATACCAGATGAGTGATGAAAGTTTGCTTTCACCTGCCAAATACCCTTCAAGTAGACTAAGGTCAGGTCGTTGACCAGACCGCATGCATCACCTGTCAACGGGACTTGGCAGGCAAAAGTATAACTCATCTGGTATCGTTCGATTCGTAACGAAACTAGGAAAGTCCTACTAACATATTTATGATAACCCAACCTAACATAACCGCTGCAGCGTGCTGTATAAGGGTGGCCTCCATATAATACCAAAGTACCAAAAGAGGACATAGTTATTCTCCACAGGGTATATTGCTGGTAACGTGGTAACTATTCATGTAGGCATTTTGGTATCTTGTTTTTTAGTGTATAGTTTTGAAAATTTAAATAAATAGCTTAAATTAAATAAATCATATTGCAGCACTATCTGTCAGTGATATATTCAAACTGCATTCACTTTAAATCCTAGCTAACAATAAAGTTGGTACAACTGGAGCATAAGGATGGGAGGACTCTTTTATACAACGTCAATGATTGTTTGCATTTTCCTGGATAGGTCTTGACTGTAAATTTGTGGAAAATGGTATTTTTCAAGAACTTTCATTACAACTTTAATCTTAAATTTCCAAGTGGCATAATCTAAAAGAACATAGATCTACACTCAGTTATAGAAAAACGACATTACCTGCAAATAAAGAGTTAAAGACCAAAAAAATTATTCGTAAATTGAAGACATCTAAGTCGTGTTAACAATCATTAACTCTTAATCAATTTTATTGGCCAACTGGGTCATTCTCAGCTGACGGTTGGACTCCTCGAAGGCTTGGATCATTGAGGTTCTGGTGTCCGCCATGAGCCGAGGGATGTCTGCAGCGGTGAGGCCTTCCGTGCTGATGGGAGGCAGCACCGTCACCAGAATCCGGCCTGGAACACTTCCCGACATCAGGCGCAAGATTCGTGGACAAAATAAGGCTGACACAAAACTTAAAATTTGTATTAAAAAATATATCAACTTGAAAACCGCACTCTTTGTTCAGTCGAGTTCAAAAAATATTCATGAGTTTCGAGTTTTTTTTTCGAGTTGAGTATTTTGAATAGCAGAAGTCAATACCTATCATACTAATTATTGATCACATTAAATGTAATATGTTTTAGTTTTTTAACTGGGAAGTGTTCCTGTGAGTTAAAAGCAAACCTGTTTTCAAGTGGAATCAAACGATAATTCAGGCCATCTTTAGCTAATTTTTATATCATTACTTTACTTACTTTACTTTATCATTACTTTTATATTTTATTAAACTTTCAGTCTGTGGAGGTAAAAACCAACATATCTGCACTTGTTTGCTTTAAAAATGACTCTTTGTAACATATTTTTATAGATTTAGAAATGAAAGTTAAATCAGTCTCATTGAGCATATTAAGAAAATATCTCAAATTATGGAAAGGAAAAAAATACTACGCTATTTTTTATATTAATAACTCAAAAACCACTTTAATTCAAGTAAAATAACAAAAGTTTTAGGTTGGCTGTACATGACTGGTGTAAACTGTGTGAAAAGACGGCCGTAAAATGTGATCGTGCGTACCAATTCCAGTTAAACGGTGGGAATAACGACTCGTCTCAAACTTCCAAGTATTTTTCAAAACTTAAAGTCAAGTATTGTAAACTCGGCTCGAAAAAAGCTCGATAATCGAGGACTTGCACATCCCTACATAGAACCAAACTAAGATTAACGACCATATCAATCTATTAAAAGCTATTTCCTATTTGGTAGCTATTTTTTCCTTTTCGGCTTAGGTTGTTATTCAATGAAGCAGGAAATTTGCAGCAGAGGTGTCACAGCATGTTGTAGCAAACCACAGAGTCAAATAAGCGAGTGAGAACACACGAGCGAGTGGCGGCAGCGACACCGCAGCGACGTGCAGTCGACTGCCACCAGTTTGCAGTCACGTTAAAACATGAATTAAACTTCTAACATTGTAGCTTTTCTATTTATTTAAATTTATAAACCTCGAGTTTATGAAATAACTTCTCTTACAATATGTTTTTATTTTGTAGAGAAGAGTTTACTGTAAGGTTATAATATCAATTCTAGAAACTTCGTAAGTACAATTTTTTATGTTTCCCAAAACAAATATAGCTGAAAAAAAGGTTTTTTCGGACCACTGAAATCAACTTTTAAGGTAAATTTTAAAAAAACTCGTCTAAATTGCGCAAAAACAAGTCTTTACGTCATGTTTTATTTTAAAGCTCGGCAGATTTGTGATGCAAAAAGTGAAAACGGACCTCAAGTCGGAGTTTCCTGGTTTTGAGTTATTAACATGCTAAAATTCAGCATCAAATCGTGAACAATTTGACATATAATTTATAGTACTATGATTTTTTTGTCTCTGAGTTATTGGCACTTGAATTTCAACTAATCAAAATGGGTACGGTATCTTAGGAAATCAAGGCTCAAAACTTTAAATGCTCACGGAATATTTATTATTAGTAGTTAAAAAATGAATCAGGTGAAAACTTGATCTTTAAATCTAAACTAAAAAAGCCGTGATACACTTATAATTTCATTGTTGGAAAAGTGATCTCAAATCGCAAGGCAGAATACTGAGGAATGAAGGAGAAATACACTGTCGAGACGGTGATTTATGGTCTTAGGCAATATTCTTTAACAATGATTAACTTGAAGTAGTTAACTTATGTGCCGATAGATGTCAGGAAAGACTAGTTTTGTGATGCCCCTGACGACTCAGCATTGCGGGCCTGGGCATTATGGAAAAGGGACCTAAAGTCGTTGGCCATGTTATTTCCCATTTAAGCGACTTGAGGACCCTTTTTCACTTTCCGCACAGGGGCAGCTCCAGGAGGGGGGCCATGGCGCCCCCCCCCCCGAGAGCTCAGAATTTTTTTGCATTTCATCAGGATTTTACTAAAATGCATTCTTGTGTATATGAAATCATCTATGGCCCAATATTGGAAAAGCCAATTCGTACAATATTTTCAAAGACGAATTTTTTTATTTATAAATAATTTTTACTTATATAAACTTAAATCAAGCTTAAATTTTTTGTTCAATATTAATAATAGGGGACAATTTTTGTTAGGTTGGCAGCGCGTTTCGGTTTGCTGCCATAATAAGGTTAGGAAGTTTTTTTAGCGAATTTCCCCTATAGGGAAGAAGCTATTACCGTAGGTCTCATGGTAAGACCTAAGCCCCAGACCATGATAACTTTTCGTTTTGCAACCCCCAGAAGCAAAAAACACCATTTGTTTGAATTTTTAGATATATATATATATCTATATATATATGTGTCTGTTAGCACGATAGCGGCCGTAAAAATGGTCTGACCTTGATGAAATTTGGTACAGACATGTAAAGTGGTAATCGATTGGACGAGTTCGTGAACCAGCCCGATCGGACCACCGGAGGGGGGGTAAAGGGGGATAAACCCCCTCAAAAATGGGTTTTTTGATCTTTTTACATAGAAAAATGAAATTTATCAAATTTTTGTTGGCACCATTGAATTCAGCTCAAAAAAACAAACAATTTAGTACTTTGAATCACTGCTCTATGTCCATTGGTTACCGAGATATTGAAAGTGGTAAACACAGTACGTTGTCCCAATGTTAACCTTATGGGAAATAAGTAAAATTCTATATCTCGTTTATTTCTTAACATATCTTGATAAAACTTGGTAAATGGCTCCTTCTAGTTCAGATCTACTAAATATTGAATTAAAACCAACAAGTTTAAACATACCTGTAGCAGCAAACCTGCATACTCATTCCCCATGTTAATCTTATGGAGCTTACAAAAACATGTCAAATCTCGCTATGTTAGATTATAATACATTGTTTTGCATTTGAAATTCGCTGAGAATGCAGGTCTGCTGCAACGGGGGTATTTCTGTTTGTGTTTGGTAGCGAAGGTTGTGCGATGTGTGATGGAGGCAGTTTGACAAATAAACATCCATTCTTACAACCTTTTGCATAACCAAGCATATGTGATTTTTTATATGCTTTCATGTTAAAGTTGTATTTTTGGAAATAAACTATTTGAATTTGAATAACGGTGAGCACTTTTTCCCCTACTAAACTTGAATGTTCTTTGAGAATCGATTAGCGTGAATCACTCAGTTCGGAATACGGACCGCCTCATATGGTTCTTTGATCTGAATCGAATTTGAATAAGAATAATAATCTTTATTGTCATAAAACATTCTTTTACAACTAGCAAAGCTAGTACAGAACAGATGACATTGTCAGTACATCTAGCCTAAAACAATTAAAATAAAAACAAAGAGAAAAGAAATCAAACGTTAAAATTGTTATTTAAAAACAATAAAACAAACTATTTACATTTTATTTTCAAACTTATCATTTTTTTTAATCAACCAAATAATACATTTTTCATTTTTTCAATCAAAAGATCTTTTTAGCTACTTCTAAAACTGTTTTCCTTAATTACTTGTTTTAAATTGTTGGGCAGTCTATTAAAAAATTTCATTCCTATATATTGGTGTCTTTTCAGATAACGTCAGACGATGTCTTGGATACTGGAAATTTGTTTGAAATCTTGTGCCATAATGATGTCTATGTTGAGTTTTACTTAGATTTTCTAAATTATTTTTAACAAACATCAGGCATCTTAAAATACAAAGGCAGGGAATAGTAAGTATACCAAATTCTTTAAAAAACGGTTTACAAGATTTCTTTTTGAAGAAAATGTCGTAAGACGGATATATTTTTTTGCATTTTGAAAATTTTATTTGCATAAGATGACATTCCCCAGAACTCAACTCCATAGTTTATAACTGGGTAAAAAAGCCCGTAATATAGCATAAGCCTGGTTTTTGAGTCGATTACGTCTCGAAGAACGATCATTTGGAAACAAATGGAGTTTACTTTCTTACATATTTTACTGACAAAAGTTTTACAATTAAGATTTGAATCGATCACTGTCCCCAAAAAATTGACCGATCTGTTGATCTCCAATAAATTATCCTGAAATATAAAATTTTCTTCATCTGAATTTTTATTTTGTTGAGTTTGAAATTTGACTAATTGTGTTTTTGCTTGGTTAAGCAATAAACCGTTTGCTGGAAAGTGGAAACCAATTTTGAAGTTCCGTAAGTGTACTCTGAAAAACGAATTTTATGTCTTGAGTTGAATTTGCTTTCAATATCGCTTATGTATCAACCGCATAAAGTATTAGGTTAGAGGATATATTTAAAGGCAAATCGTTAATATGTAAAAGAAAAAGCAAAGGCCCTAATATTGACCCCTGCGGCACACCTAATCTAACTTTCTGCCAATTTGTGACATGTTTATTGTTGTTCTTAATTATTATTGTTCTCTGATAACGACTGTCCAAATATGATCTTATCCAAGACACCACTGAGTCACTAAATCTATAATATTAAAGTTTATCACAAAGTATATTATGCTCAATGCAATTAAATGCCTTGGATAGATCACAGAACACTGCCATTGTGCTCTGTGATCCATCCAAAGCACTAGCAACCTGGTCAACAAAATAAGAAACAGCAGAAATTGTACTACGGCCCGGTCGAAAACCAAACCGTTCCTGACAAAATAAATTATACTTTTCAAAAAAATTTAATATCTGATTAAAAGCAATTATCTCAAAAATTTTTTAAAAAGATGGCAATATTGATATGGGACGATAATTGTCTAAATTATACTTTTCAAAAAAATTTAATATCTGATTAAAAGCAATTATCTCAAAAATTTTTTAAAAAGATGGCAATATTGATATGGGACGATAATTGTCTAGATTTTCCTTACCCCCCTTTTTGTGTAGCGGTTTGCTTTCTGCATATTTTAATTTAGCTTGAAATTCCCTATTCAAGAATGATTTATAATTTTAGTCAGCGGTGTATGAATTGAGTCCACTGATATTTTCATTAAATTTAGAGGTATCTCATCCCAACCTGTACATTTTTTGTTTTTGAAGGAATTTATTGTCTCAGCCACCTCAGCAGTTGATACCAAAGAAAAAGAAAACTCTAGAAGGGGGTTATTTTTTTGTTTACGTGAAGTAATTGAATCGCTTTTGGCCTTGACGAAAATGTATTTAGAATTTGAGGAATATTCGCAAATCTTTCATTGAATAAATTTGAGATTTCTTCTTCGCTTGAAACCCACTTATTATTTACAAAAAAATCTGGGATGTTTGGGTTACATTTTTTAACTCGTAGCTCTTTATTAACAACCGACCAGGCTGCTTTGGCCTTATTATCTGCTTTGAATATTACATTAGATCGCTTGGCGTGAACACTTCAACCACTTAACTTGAGCTTCTCAGGAATCGTTGCTCAAGATTAATGCAAAATGTTAACTAGTGGTACATTTAACACTTATTTATTATATTATTGTAAGTTGATTTCCAACGTCAGTCCGGAATCGCTTACTGTAACAGTTCAATAGTTCAATTAAGTTAAATCATGCTGATTAATATTATAACCTTTAACAAACTTGTCTGTTTAATTATTTATTGATAACTAGTGTATGGCATAGTATAACTATAACAAGTCATTATCTGCTCATTTATTCAAATGTAAAATTGGAATGATAAATAAATTATTACACAAGTACAAATTAGGCTACAACTGAAAGTGTATCTATAGGTCCTAAGTTAACTTTTTAAAACTTAATTTTCACTAAAATTCTTAGTCAACTAAGTAAAGTAGATAATCATGCTTGCTTTGTAAAATGAGACTGCCAGATCGATATTGAGCAAGATCCAGACAAAATTGTGTGATGTTTCAAGTCTGGGCCTAGCTGCCGTTGGTTATTGGGCTATCACTTCATCATAACATAGTAAGTCAGCCGTTCATTGTCAGTAAAAAACCTCATACGTTACTGACCGTTCTTTGTCAGTAACTTCATTTCACCCATCATGTTACTTCAAGTTCTGGTTATTTTATTTTATTTTTATTTTTATTTATTTTACTTCTGAACACTCCATTTTCTCTTAGCAATGAAACAGGAGAGAAAGACTTGAATCTTAAATGAGCAATTGAGTCGGCTTCTGTTCGGAAGCCCAACCGTTCTGATTCTTTTTACTCGCGTGAGTGATTCACGCGAATCGATTCGCAAAGAACGCTCAAGTTTAGTAGGGGAACAAGTGCTCACCTCGCATAACCATTACCTAGACCACGGAGTAAGTAATTGATCCGCTTAAATACTGTCTGGCATTCAATTCTTCGAATTATAACATATTACTGTAGTCCCAAATAAACTTACAATCATAACAAAGTTGAAGTTCATTTAGCCTATGTATTAATACTATTTAAAAAAGGAACAAATTATTTAATCATTAAATTAGGTGCCGTCCATAAATACGTAAAGCCCCTAGTGGAGAGGGAGGTTTCGTCAGATATGCACCGTTCCAATGGAGGGAAGGGGGCTTCAACGCAACGTTATGTAACCTTAAGAATTAATTCCATAAATTCTTTCAGCAAATTTAAATCATTTTCAAAGTACAAAGTTTTTGACTTTTTTGGGGTGCCTTTTGAGTGGTGTTAGTGCCAGCGTCATAAGTTCGTTAAAAGAGGGGAGAGAGGTCTGAAAAGGCCGATTTTTGTGTTACGTAATTCATGGATGGCCCCTTAATTAAAATCTATAACAAAGTGTTAATATCTCATAGTAAAAGATGTTAATAAACACGTATTTGGAGGGGGGGAGGGGGTGACTGAAAATCAACCTAATTTTCTCATACCTGCCCCCCCCCCTCCCTGAGAAACTGTCCTGCAGCCGCCCTTGTTTCCGCATCACATCTGAGATTTGACAATCAAATTCTGGAGATTGGACCTTCTCTCGAAGGTTCCAGTTCTACGCAAAAACCAACCTGTTACAGTAATAACAGTAGTTCTTGCGCACATTACAGCATTTCAGTTGAAACTGAGACATTGAAGAAAACACTAACTGATATTAAAGAAATAAAATAAATATATAAATATATGTGTTAGCTTGTAAACTTGTTCGCTGACACTGTGATATCTGTAAATTATTTGTTTTCAGTGAAAAACATGTAATCAGTTAGTTACATTAATTATTAATTTTCTGATTCTAATTTTGACAACTGCTCAAGCTGCCATTGGTTGTTGGGCTATTAATTAACAATCCTGTCTAAGGAACATGCCAACCTTAGTCAGTAACAAGGCTACAAGACCGCGCCACTATCATCACGATCATCACACTCATCCTTCACTCATATTCAGGGTAACGTCCTCCATGAGGTACCTGTCTTAATAAAGTGATTAAGTGATTAAGTGCCAGAGAAAGTGCAAGTGGTTTAAGCTTTGCTTGTCAAGTCCAGGTTTCTAAACACAAAGGACCGATCAACCCTGGAGACCAAGAGCCAACAAAGCTCATTTTTTAGTCCTATACATTATGACGGATGATTAAGTCTGTGACAGCAATGGTTCACATTCTCCTGGACCGACCGCCCCACAGTTGATGTAGGGGCTGTTGGAAAGTGTCTCTTATCCAGTAGTCAATTATTCTCAAGTCAAGACTCAGGAGTTCCACCAATCTTATCCACCTTCCAAGCCCGAAAAGTGTTACAACATTTATAATAAACTTCATAAAATTTTAGCTTCAGTCTCAATAGCATCTATTTCACAGTACTTTGATCCTTGCAGGGTGGAGTGGAACACTGCATAATCTTTAAATTATGTTATCCTAAATTAAGGACTATTGAATAATGACGTTGTGTACACACCTATTTCCAGTGACTTGTTACTGCCCTTTTGAGTGAAGTAAAACTGTGAAAAAACTACTGGAAGGAGAGGGATCTGTCCGTTCACAGCAGCATGAAATGCTCCCTTCTTGAAGTCGTGAATTTCACCTGTGTTTTTGCGGGTCCCTTCGGGGAAAACCCACAATTTCACCTGGAGGCAAATAGTACAAATGAGCTTCATTGAAATAATCGTAATTTATTCTGTTAAGCTTTTTGTTACTTTGCGAAAATTAAAATAACAATCTAAATCATTAAAGGAAATGTATAATTACAAGTAATATTGATATGAAAACTAATGGAAATAAATCAAAACAAATAAATTAGATACAGTACCTACCCAAACGTGCACCAAAGGTTTCCAACAAAAGGTTGCATTGGGAAATTCTGAAAATAAAAAGAGTGCTTAAAAAACATAGTATGTAACAGAAAATAAAACTCCAAAAATACAATAAAATAACAAATAATCAAAATGGAGTATGTACAAAAGAAATAGCATAATGCATTAAAAACAAAAAATAGGATATGGATATTCTATATTACAGGGAGAAATGTACTGACGATCTATTCAAGATACAAAACCAAAATAGCCAAAGAATAAAGTGAATAAGTATCAATGATTTGTTGTTCCTCAGTGTAAGACCTCTCTTGTAAGAATGTACACAACATGCTAATTCAAAAACCCCTGCATTGACTTTTTTCCAATCTACTGTATATTTGTCAAGTACCACTGACCTATCATCGCACAGCCCAAACTGTATGACCTAGAAGCTTGAAATTTTGTGTGGATGTTCCTCTTAGGGAATAGGCATCCGCTAAGAGAGGATTTTACAATATTCAAAGATTCAAGGGGTTTTTGGTGAGGTCGAATGGACGATCTTTTGATTACATTTTCAATGTTCATTCAATCAGCCAGCTGAGTTAGATTCACAAATGTACATACGCTGTTACAGCTATGTAAATAAATTGATTTTCATTCTATAATTTATTTTTATTTTTATTTATAAATTATTATAGTTTTATTTTATTTAAGTTCTCAATGTAAAAAGCTGTACAATTTATTGGAATAAACAATTCATTCATTCATTCATTCATTTCTTTCATCACGGTTTTATTCTTCTTTTGTAGATTTATTTTATGGAAATAATTTATATAAAAGTTACATTTAGTTTAGTTTTAGTATCCAATCTGTTTAATCATAAATTCAATTTATGGCACCATCTTTATTTCGGCAGCGGGAGTTGTAATTATGCCTGTTATGATGATTTTGCATTTAATCTAATTTTACCTCTATACCTAGTTTAAAACCTGAAGTACGTGCTGCCTTTTGTGGTAGAGTCTTAAAACTAATTCCCCACAAGACTGAAAGAGGGGACAATGTATACAGACATTGTAGGGGGGTACGGTATTTTTTTATTCGCCAAGGGACTGTGCTGTAGTAGCCTAATCTAATTCTTTAATCTATTTATATAGAAATCCTTAAATTATAAAAATCTCTGACACAGGGTTTTAAGGTTTTTTTTGGTGGTGTCAAAGGATTGAAATGTGCCCGTATAAATGTAATGGATGATCTTTTGTTTAGATTTCCAATTTAATTCAGTCAAGCAGAGGATAATTAGCATCACAAACATATACGTTGTTTCAGCTGATCTATAATTTGAATCTTTCCATCATGGTTTTATGGTTGTTTTGGTTGTTTTGTCAATTCAATTAGGTCATACACACTATATAAAAGTTAAATTTAGTTAAGGTTTAATCCATCATCAACTTCTGTACCTTATCTGTTTAATCATAAAATGTGGCTCAGTCCTTATCTAGGCAACGGGAGTTACAGTTTTTCCTTCAGAAATCCTTAATGAATTAATCCCCTACAATAGTTTGGCGAATTCCTTTTTCATCTAATCCAAGGGTCACATTGCTTTGCAAGGAAAAAATAAGTACTTCAGTCAATAGTTGACCTTTCAAAATATATTGAAAATCACCCATATGTTAAGTTCTAAACCAAGTGACTCAAGTTTGTAACACTGTCGCCACTGCTCCAAACATTCAGCTCTGCGTTGTACTAATTATTACAATTAATTCTGAGCCGTGTTGGCAAATGTGCGTAGAAATACCTTAAAATTGACACATTTCACGTTAAAATCGGTCTTGCCGTTTATGAGTCATGGTTGAGAAAAGAAAACCTACACTATCTACTGAAATACGAATTTAACTTTTTTTAACCCACACAACTCCATAGCACGTAAACAGACCTCTACATTAAATATTCCTTGATATAACCTTTTTTCATTCAGCCCCTTCACATTCGTCAAATCAAGGTTAGACTATAATTTTTATCGTGAGCAAAGCCACGGAAACTGCTAGTTTATCATAAATGACAATTAGAGCTCTGAAAAGAGCTAACTATATTACAAAACAAATCCTCTGCACCATTTTATAAAAATTTAATTTATTTTTAATAAAGTCCTCAGAATAACAAGACGAAAAATATTTGTCATTCCTCTGTTTATTAAAAAAGCCCATTACCATACAGCAGAGATCTGCGAAACCCCTCATTTTCCTTACGTCAAAATATAATGTTCAGATAACTTTTTCTGACCTAAACATTACTTTCCTCACCAAAAAAAAATTTTTCCATTCTCCAGCTCTTTAAAAAGAATTGTAAAACTGTGTGGTAGTTACTTATCAAAAATTACCAGACTATGTTCGATATTTTTTTAAGAAACTTAAAAATAATTTGAAAAGTTTCTTTCATTATTCATTAAAAGAATCCCATTTTGGGGCTTCATAGCGTTTTCCATGCGAGCCATATCTTGCCCCGAAATGGGGGTGTTTCACTTTCATGATTTGAAGTGAAATATACTGTTTAATGGAACTATCGGATACAAAAAAGATTGATAAATAAAAAAACCTATAAAAATGCATAAAATATAGATTTTTGAAATATACATAATACGCTGTGAGATTATTATCTCTTAATTGGAAAAAGCTTTACAATTATGATAAAAGAAATTAATTTGAGAAATGACTTGCCTTGTCTTTTTTGAGTTGTTTGACAGAATCATTGATGGCCTGCCTTGATGTGTCCGAATTGAGCCTGTCAATAAATATTAGACCACACAACCAAGCGGCTAAGCCGAAAGGCCAAGCATACAGCAGCTCTCTCTTGGCGACTATGGCACATTTGTGCATGATTGGAACTAATTCAATAACTCCTGCAAAAGGCAATGAACCTATTTAGAATGGTTTACTGTTACCTACTTAAGTTCACTCTATAAATTAAGTTCACAGCTTACAAAAAAAGTTTGTTGTGTCATGAGTGGCTGGTTCATCTTAGTTTGTCTCATCGATAAAATGTTTGTAAAAATATTTAATCTAAAAAAAATTTGCAAACTCTTTGCAGCATAACCACCACATGCTGTCAAAATCATAATGGATGAAAGATATTATTACAAATAGAATATGTTCATCAACTAGATTATTCAAAGGAATTCTAAATGGTTTTAGTTTCGGATTGGTAGGCTTTAACTTAGCCTCTTTGGACTAAGGTTGGTGACACTTACCGAGCACATCTAAGGAACTCTGATGGTTGGCAACAACAACACAAGGTTCGTCTTTCTCCAGATATTCTCTCCCTTTTATCTCCCAATGCAATCCCAACACCCGAGAAATGTGTCTACAGATCCTCGATGCTAGACTGAAAATTACTGTAGTAAGTATACTTAACAATTAAATTAATGGCTATATTTAAGAAATTTATTTACCGTTTTAAACTGATATTGATATTACATTGATAATCATTGAATATTTATGAAAAAATAGTAGGAATACATTTTGTCTGCTACTACTTTAATAGGATTTCCAGTATTAGGGTGGAGAAACATTAACTTTCAGTCCCCAGATTACTAGAAAAAGCTAAAAGTATATTTGAAAAGTGCCCATCATTGATGTTACAAGCTTGGGCTCCACAGGCCTTATGGGTAGTGAGATACTTGCATACTTGAAGATTCCATCCGCGTCCCATGTAGCGAAAGTTGGACAGATCAAAGGACTCACAATTTAAGTCACTATTTAGCACCTTGGTTCTAGACAAAGAATCATTTTATTTATTTTTAATATTTTATGAATCATTTTATTTATTTTTAATATTTTATGAATCATTTTATTTATTTTTAATATTTTATGTAAAGATGAGAGATTACACCATGCTTTTTTATACTTTCTAAATCATGAAAGCACTGCTTCACCAGAAAGACTTTAAGCTCTGTTTTAAACTGATATTTTTATGCTCTGAAAACTGGGCAGTAAAAGTTGGAGAAACTTTAAGTCTGCATACTGGGGTTTTTTGTTCAAATTTTGAAAGTTTGTGATACTCTGAGTAGTGATCTTTTTTCCTTTTATATTTGAGTTAGTTTGAGGTTAAATATTCTGTGACTTAACTTAAACTTAAGTTTCAAAAATATAGAGACGGGGCAATGAGCAGTCCGAGTTCCCTAAAATGTTTCCCTACAGCTAGCATGATCCGAGGGAAACATGCTAGCTGACAGGGTATATACAGGGTGTCTGGAAATGATGGTAAAATGGTTGCCTGTCAGTTGACCGAATTGATAGTTGCTCGCCGCGACACTTGCCCACTTTTTAAAAATAAATTAAATAAATAAATAAAAGCCTGAATCCACTTGGTCGAATTGATAATTGATCGTTGTGACAGTTGTGCACAGTTTGTTTTCCATCTGTGCATCTTTTTAAATATTAATATTAATAAATAAATGAAATACTGAAACCACTTGTTCGAATTGATAGTTGGCCACTGATACAGTTGCCCGATTTTATAAAAATATTAAGTATTAAATAATTGAAACATGTCCGAATTGATAGTTGCTCACCATGACACTTGCCCACTTTAAAAATTAAATTCAAATAAATTAATAAAAGCCTAGGTTATAATCACTCAAAAATTGGAACAAGTGATTTCAGTAGGGGCCTATTTTATTTAATTATTAACATTAATATTTAAAAAGTTGGGCAACTGTATTAACGACCAACTATCAATTCGACTAAGTGGATTCAGGCTTTTATTTATATATTTTATTTTATTTTTAAAAAATGGGCAAGTGTCACGGCGAGCAAATATCAATTCGGTAAATTGGTGGGCTCCTATGGAAAAATATTTTAGTATATGATAGTTGAGGTAAAAATTGTATAAAAGTGTATGTAAACATAGGTCCTAAAGTGCTTCGTTTTCCATCTGTGCATCTATTTGTGATTTTTACATGTTTAATCATATCTCACGAACCTCTTAACGTGTAAACTTCAAACTTGGTATGTGGATGACCACTGTTAAGAACCATTTTTTTTTTCAAGAAGTATCAAATTTCTAATTTGTACCATTTCAAAATGGCGACTGTTTTTTGTTTTCAAAGCTAAATATCTCAAAAACCATAAATTTTAGAAGACTTCTACAAGAGACAAAAAAATACAACATTTAATCTAATTAACGCTGATATTACGATTATGATGATCAGACTATTAATAATGGAGAAATTTTAACTTTTCTGAATAAAAACATGGTTTTTTAGAGCATACTGTCTGAAATTTGCATGTTTTTATTCGGAAAATTCAAAATTTCCCCATTGATTACTAGTTGTCCATTATAATCTTAATATCAGCGTTGATTGGATTAAATTTTGCAACTTCTATGTCCCTTGTACAAATTTTCTAAAATTTACGGTTTTTAAGATATTTAGCTTTGAGAACAAAAACCAGTCGCCATTTTGAAATGGTACAAATTATAAACTTGACAATTCTTGCAAGTTCCTAGTAGTGGTCATCCACATACCAAGTTTGAAGTTTATAAGTTGAAGAGGTTTGTGAGGTATGATTAAATATGTGAAAATCACAAAGACACACAGATGGAAAACGAAGCACTTTAGAACCTATGTATATAAATTTGTTGGAAAAAACATTTGTGTGCCCTAACATTTGTGTACAATGATGGGCTAACTTAGTATAAAAATATCAAAGATATATTATTTTGTTCTTACTACACAATTTTTATGAGTAGTAGGCTTTTAGGTTAAAATTCCTGAGTATTTAATTATTTTTAGCTTTATTAGTTATAAACATAGGCCTAACTCATTTTATTAAATTTTAAATAACTATAGGCTAGCGTTGGATGCTACTCAATTACAATAATAAAAAATAACCAGTAGGTCATTTGAATATCCAACCCATTTTAGTACCTAATTTTATGTATTTAACAAAGTTTTCAATGAAAAAATGGTAAATAAATGTTTGTAGTTTATTCTAGACCTAATGATAATATTTTCAGAGGGCCAAATCAATTCTTGAGTTGTTTTACTTTTTTTAACGTTTAAAACACCCAAGTATTTTCTCGAAGAGTTTTTAATACCCAGGTATTCATCATCACTAGGCCTAGTTCGGGGGTCTACCTAAAATACTAACTGACCAACCCACAATGTTAATTTCCCATGACGATAGAATATCAGTACCAATGAGTAGATAGAGCTATGAAGTTCTTGATAGAAGTCTCAACATTTGTTAATATTATTTTAGCTCAACCGAAGTTTCCAAACTAAGCACCCATGTAAAGTTCTTAAACAAAATTCTTAAGAACTCATTTGAAAATCGTTGCCACCAGATGTCACGGAGGAAAACCCCAATCAAACTAACATAAGGTGTTTTTTTTTTTCAAAATTTGCTTCTTGATTTGTCTTGCTTCTGTTAGTGTTCTGATGGCTGCAAACGTCTGCTAATGCAGGGGAAAGTCAATTTCATATGAAAATGTTGTCCCCTCAACAACCCCCTTCTCACCCCAGTCCCTAACTTGAAAATTTCAAACAAATTAAAGAGCATAAAAAATGAAAAATGTTGGTAAAAGAAATACCCCCGTCGCAGCAAACCTGTGTACTCAGCGAATTTCCAATTACAAAATATCCAGTAATTAATCCATTATTACGAAAAAAGAAAAATAAACAAGTGATATATTTGTATATTAAAATAATATATTATAGCTTGTTTTACAAAAACTTTGTAAAAAAGTATTTGTAAATGATTTAGATGAAAAAACACAAAGATTTCATACAATGAAGCAGGGGTGGATTTACATATGGGCTTAAAGGGCTATAGCCCAGGGCGGCAGAATTCGGGGGGGGGCGGCAAATTTGAGAGAGAAATCACAATCGGCCTCTGAAATCGTAGAAATAGCCTTGCTTAGGGTCCGGAACAGGCAAAAACGGTCCAAAAGGGCCACAACGGGGCAAAAAAGCACACGCGCGAGTAAAAAAAAAAAAAAGGTCACCACTTTTGCCGAGGCGTAAATCCTGCCGTCGGGCGGCCTACTCCTCCTATTTAGCCTAGGGGCGGCAAATTTTCAAATCCGCCTCTGCAATGAAGTAGGCAAGAATGTTCATTTTTTAAATTATATTAACATAAAATTGTTTAAAAACCAAAATTCTATTAAATACATTGATAAACTGAGAAATTACTCTAAGCGATTCCTTGAAAACCTTAGTAGAGATTAAATAGGAAATTGGGTAAGCCAACATTCTGCTGCCCTGATACTTAAAACTCAGAGAAAAAAAAATGTGAAGCGGCAATATCTTGGAGACCAATGGACTTAGATAAATTATTCAATATACCAAATTGTTTGTTTTTTTTTAGCTAAATCCAATAATTGCATATAAATATAATTTTTTCAATTTGAAAAACTCAAAAACCCATTTTTGGGGGGTAAAATGGGGCCTTTACCCCACTTTGCATATGTCGATCTGGCTGGTTTACGAACTCGTCCAAGAGAATCTAGTTTTACATGTCTATACCAAATTTTGTTACGATCAGAGGATATTTACGAGAGTTATCGTGCTGACAAAACTCAAAAAGTGAAAATTCTATTTCTCATATAAGCCCATGTTAAATTTTGAAACAAATCGTGATTTTTGCAGGTAAAAATGCATTTTCACAATAAACTCACTTCATATCCAGAAAGTACACATAAAAAGCTGTCAATTAATATAAATATTAATACGATTGCTGAGGTTACCCTGAACGGATATTTTTTGTCCATTCTGTTCTGTTAAAACGAGTAATAGCTTATTTCTAAGGAAATTCGCTAAAACTAAAATTGCTTCATTTTTTCTTTTTTCTTTCTAAATTTAATTAATTTTTTCAATATTCAGCTCTAAAACTATCATTAAAACTAAGAGATAACGGCAACTCTCACGCACGGGCGGAAAAAGCCTTTGTGAGAGGTAATTTCAATATTATTATAGTCATTTTAGTTATATTTAAGATTAGTATTTAAGATTATTATTTTATAAATGACTTTTGTATAATATTATATACATTTTACTCAAAATAAAGCTAATTTGATTTGATTTGATTTTTTTTCATGCGTTCCTGAGATAATACATTGATTAAAATAGCAAAGAAAGAATTTTTTTGCTATTATAAATTATAACCTTTGTTAAATCTTTAACTTATTTATTGTAGAAGAGATTCTGGTATCCTAATTGAGGGAAACGACTATCACTATTTTCATGATAAAGATTTACACCCTTCTCACCCACAATCGTAACTTTAAAATTTCAAATACGATAGTTACCCTCGTGACATATGAAAAAGAAACTTTTTTCTTAAAGAAAATTTCAAATCGTGTCACATGTTCTCAATAGGCAATATCTTTTAATTACAGCGGCAAATCGTAAAAAGTTATTAATCTTAAGAATATGTGATGAGAGTTTAAATTTTCTTTAAGAAGTGTGTTTCTTTTTTCATATTTTTTAATTAAATATAGGCCTACAAGGGTAACCATCCCATTCGAAATTTTAAAGTTAGGGTTGGGGGTGAGAAGGGGGTTAAGTCAATACAGTAAGTCAATAATAAGTCAATAAGTCTTTATTAGGCCATTAAATACAATTATTTACAATAGGCTGTGACGTCATGCATATAAAACAATTCATCAAATAAATATAAAACAAAACTCAAATACAGAGCCATTAAAAAAAACATGCGCAAACCATGCATATTACTCACATTTAAAGAAAATTTTATTGCCTGAAGTTGGCACACACTATGATCAAGCTTGTAAGTTCTAAGACAGCCCTTATCTTATTTCTTTTCCTTTTACAAGTCATGACACGGGTCTGCCAGAAAGAATTCATTTGTATTGTAAAACGGGTTTTTCATGAGCCAATTCTTCACAATGCAACCAAATTTTTGGAGTGGCAAGTTCTGAATATGCATTGGAAAATTGTTAAACATTTCTATGCCTGGAACAGGAAAACCTGGCCTGACTTTTATGCCAGGGTTGGAAAGGGTGTAAAGTTTTATCATGAAAAATATCTTCCCAAACGGTGATAGTTGTTTCCCTCAATCAGAATATTATTCTGGAAAAATGACATTGTTGGTCAGTTGGTCGGTCTGTCAGTCAGTCAGCATTAAAAGGTCGTAGGCCATTAGTGCAACCAGGTGCAACTTCATTTTGCGAAACATTCACGCAACCATTTTAAGTATGTCTTTGTAAAAAATGTCACAAAATGTTTCGGCAAGAAAGGCGAAATTTTAGCCCCATTAAAATACATTGTTTCACGGTAAGTTGCAGAAATGTTTCAGACGATTTTGTGTTTTGTGTGAAATGTTTGAAAAACAAGTTGCACTAGTGGCATACGCCCTTAAGATAGATTCCTATTTAGGAGTCTCATAACTTATTATAGGTTAGGGAATAAGCCAGATGCAGAAGGATAATGGTGAATCATCGTGTTAGAGGTAGTGAGGTATGAGAAGAAGCTTGAGTTTGAAGTTTCAACAGAGGAGGGGAAGAAATCATTGATGACGTGGAAGTAAACAAAGCTATTTGATTACGCTACTAGTCTTGTAGATGAAAAATACTAAACCAAAACAAAATGTGGTTTGATATTTCAAACAATGGGCACGTTCAGCCGCTGTCACCGGTGACTAACCGGTTACCATAGTCCCTAATAGGCAAATCCGCATCTTGACAATTAACAATGTCCGGTTACTTACCGAATCCACCGTAAACACAACATCGGTGGATGCACAACAATGATCGTTGGTGGTACATCCATCACTACCATTCATTTACTATAGGTTGGTAGATTTCCCACCGGTGGCTACAGCTGAATGCGCCCAATGTTTTGCTCTTTGAATAACAATCAATATGTTTTTTGTTTAGCATGTAACACATGACTGACTCAAGAAATTCGTTGTTGAATCAATTGATCACATGTAAATATTTAAGTATTTCCCCTCCTGGAAAAATCCAAGTTCATCTGGGTTTGTTTCTAAACACCCAAGCTTCATCTGTACCTCACCACCTCTGACAGTCTGTTTATACCTTTTTTTAAGAACATCTAAGTTAATGTAATATAAAGTGCATAGTTCTACATTCATTTAGATTTAACTTACATAAGATTTTGGACATCCCTGCATTTCCAAATCATGATTGGAATAAGTACTAGTGAAGTTATAATTATGAATGAGTAATATACAAAAAACTTGAAGTAATATCTGAAAGATCTGCTTTTTTCATAAAGAAAAGGCAAAGCTAAGAAAGTGAAAATCGTTAAGCACTCTCCCGTAAAAGCCATGACAAGTTTTCCACTTCGATAAATTTGTGTTTTCTCAGTCAACTAAAACTAACATAACCTAGGACAAAGTAAATTCCAAATGAAACAGCCGTAAAAAGCAGTTAATGTTTTGTAGCTTCTCGGCAATACTTTGTGAAAAACAAGGAATAATTATTCGCCAACTTGTAGAATTTCTCGACTTGGAATCGACAGAATAATACACCTCTCCTACAAAACAGTAGCATTGACTTCACACCAGACAAAATCAAAAACAGAAAACAAACAGACGACAGACTTGGTCGACTTTGAAGGAATCTTTTTCCTTCTATTTTTTACTTTGCAGGCTAGGTTATAAAAACCATGCAGCCTTGAAGTACAACAATCTTGGTTGCTTCCACTGGTTAATCTGAAACGGGTTAACTTGGGTTAGTTACATGTTTCTTTAATCTACTACTTTTTATTAATGATATGGCTTAACTTCAATGCCACTTCCGGTAATAGAGTCGCGGACACTAAATAGGGCGGGTGAGTGAGTGCGCTGTTGGCGAAATTATTTTATATTGGTTTTTGAGAACAATACTCGAAGTAAACCCAGTATTGTTACTATCCAGTATGTTATTATGCGTTATAATCCAGTTTTTCCTGAATATACATTAACAATATTTATTGCTTCGTCTTGTTCTATTTATAATTATTGTTCTATTCATAATTGTGCTTGCATCTATTTATTGTTTTTGTATTATGGTTTAGTTTTTTCTGTATATACATTGCTTATTATTCTCGTGCATGATGATTGAACTGTAATTATTTCACATAATTTATTGTACATTGTCATGTTCCATTGTATTTTTGATCCTGTTATTGTTACAATGTTACAATAGTCGTAATTTAGTCTTTGCATGGCAATCTTAGCTGTAAGTCATACTTTGAGCCAATTGTCCAACATATGTTTCATTTAATGTAAAAATGGAGATGTCCGTTGGTATGAATAAATAAATAAATAGAAATGTTTTGGTATATAGTGTGCGGTTTATTGATTTAAGATTTCCCTCTTTACCTTGTAATTGTATTCTTTCTTTGTTAAAAGACAAAGATTCTTGTAATTTTAGAAAACTACCCGGTTTTGAATGTTTTGAAAGTCATTAGATGGTTTTTCGGGCAACTATCCAGTTTTTGATACTTGCGGGAATTATTGTTGAAGGGGCTTATAGACGGGGAGTTACTAGCTGCTTACTATCCCTGTCTAAATACCTACTCGCCTTTGCAGGTGCGAATAGGTACTCGCGGTGAATAAAATCAAACATGTTGAATTTTACTCGCCACTAGCAAGCGAGTGATCTCTAACCTACCAGTTGGAGCGGCGAGTAAATTCATCGTCCGACTTGTTAGCGCTCGTTGACAACAATGACAACAATGTGACTCGCCAGGCTAATAGCTGCGGAAATTAGCGGCGAATACTATCTTCGTGTGTACGGCTACTATCTGTGAGTTTTACTAGCGGCAAATACTAGCGGATATTATTAGAAGCTAGTACTATCCCCGTCTATAAGCCCCTTGAAAAACTGGGTAAAAGCTGGGATTATTAATGGACATAGAGTAATAATGAACTTCGTAAAGAGTTGTCACTTCCATGTTAACTCGGTGGTAAGGGAACAGTAGCGCTGTCTGATAAAAGGTTTTTATCTATGGTGCTACGAACTAAAAATATCGATGCGATATATCGATCGTCGTCGATGCGATATATCGATCGCCGTCGCCGTCTGCTTTGTTTATATTTTCGTTTTCTTGTTTTGTTTGCTAGACTTTAAATTTTAATTACTTTACCGGTTTGTTTGGATTAAATTGATTAAGTACGTTTGCCACTAGTGCAAGTTGTTTCGCGAAATACTGTATTGAGTCTGAGTTATTCATATTGTGCTTAAAGCGATTGATAGAAAATAAATACGTAGATATTTACATAAAAGTACTTAATAAAAATTAATTTAGTTAATTTTTAATAAGTGCTTTTATGTAAACATCTACGTATTTATTTTCTATCAATCGCTTTAAGCACAATATGAATCACGCAGAACAGTATTTCGCGGAACAACTTGCACTAGTGGCAAAAGTACTTTAGGTATTTTCCCACACTCAAATTAATTCCAACTAGTTTTGGTTGTGTACACGTCGTGACGGAAAATCAGGGGAAACGGAATAGGAAGTTAGCAGATTTATCGTGGTTTTGATTGGCTGATTCAGTGAAGAAGAAGAATAAAAACATATTTTTACAACGACATCTAACTAAAGTGCTTCGAACTAACCCGCTCCAATTACCACTTGGCTCCACATAAGTGTCAGACCGGTGAAATCATAGAGTAATGTGAAATGGAGTTGGCGGGTAAAATGCCAAATCCTGTCGAGAGTTCCCAACATCGGTTAAGAGTCAACTCGAGTGTAGTCGTGTAGTCACTTCGTCACTTGTCACTTAGTTACAAGTAGAGTTTTTTTTCGAGTTGTTGCACTGATGCACCAGTAGTCAAGTCGAAATTCGTTTTCCTTTGTTTGAAAATATGGAACTATTAATAATTAATCCTTGAATTAAATCGCTCTTATAGTATTACTTATTACTATAATACCTACAATTTTTAATTAGTGCTGTTCATCATTTTCAACAAGACGTAAGTTATGTACAGGTAAAACACAATGCTCTCTTAATTTACACCGGTCAGACATAAACAGTCACTTTTTCTCTTACGTCTGTCCTCTGCAGGAGTCATCACAGTCGTAGAGACAGAAGAATTGTTAACCTAGCCTAGGTCTCCAATTAGGCCTAGGCAATCAAGCCCCAATTCACATAGAATATGCTTATGGAGGAGTCGAGTTACGACGGACGTAATAGGACCTATATGTCCTGTACACTAATCTCTCAATGCACAGAGAAGAGATGTGGTGTAGCCGGGCGGCTCTCACCACTGTCACTCCTCCAGTTTCGGATTTACGACACTGGAGGATCTCCACCCCTAGGCCTAGATCCCCATGCGACCCCATTGAGGCCCCTACGGCTTTGTTAAAGTGGTGACTTGGTGACTTTTTTAGTTGATTAATTATGCCCTATCCCCAATTATCCCCTCAGATTCACTCTGGGTGCCTTATTTTCCCCATACGCGGCCCCTATCGCCAGGCTTAAAATAAGGTCCCGGGCCTAGTGGTAAATCCGATCCGACACTGCACGTCTCTTTTTCACTCCTCCGGTGATTGGGTGCAACTGGCATGACTGTTGCACGCACGCTGTCTGGAAAACAAAATAAGTATAAGTTAGCCTAAAATGTCAAACTTCTAAATGATAGCCTACTGTAGGCCTTTGAATTCATTAGTATTGACTCACCTATAACTTAATTTACCTTGAAACAAAAATATTCATTTAAGAGTGAATTAATTGCAACTTAATTGTTTGTTAGTGTAGGGTAAGCAAATTCAAGCTTATATCACATTCGCGGCTGTATGGGAGTGATAGCTTCCTCACAGAACCGTAATGCCACTTTGGTGGTTGCGATTGTCTTAAATGGTAATTAATAAAATACAGTATTTGACATTTGAGACATGTTTATTTTCAGTCAACACAAAACTGAATGAATTACATAATAAAAACAATAGGCCTAACAAAGATAAATCATATGTAAGAACAAAACACCTGTATACTTTACTGTCATCTTCCCTTCACAAATCAAGACGGTTTGGAATCCTCCTGAATCTCGGGCTACGCCTTAAGGTCGATGAGGGATTCGGATTCAAACTATCAGATTGAGTGGTTGATTGATTTGAAACAGAAGATTTATCCTTTCTAAGGAACCATTCATTTCTTCTGTATTTTTGTCCATCTTCTCTTTCAATTATGTAGGAACGTGGTTCTGGGCCAACTCTGATTACTTTAGCTGAGAGCCAATATTTCGGTCGTAGCCTGAAGAATATCTTTTCATCAGTTTTAAATTCCTCTGGATCTTTCTTTCTTCTGTCACAGAAAAACTTTTCTCGCCTTTTGATTTTTTCGATCTGGTTTGATACATTCTTCACTACACATGGGATGAGGTGTTGGTCTGTAGTTGGCATCAGAGTCTTTGTTCTTCGGCTCATTAGCCGCTGAACTGGTTAACCCAGATTTCCTCTTGGTGCATTGCGATGGTGGAGAAGCGCAAGATATACGTCAGATTGCTCCTCTTGACATTTCATGATGAGATTCTTACCCTCTTGGACGTATCTTTCTGTTAAGCCATTAGACCTAGGAAAGTGAGGAGATGAAACTCTGTGCTTGAACTTCCATTCTGAAGCAAATCTAGTAAACTCAACTGATACAAAACAGGGCCCTCCATCAGTTCTCAGTTCATCTGGAATACCATGAGTTGAGAAGTATTTCTTTAGTTTAGTTACAACAGAGACACTACTTTTGTTTCTTAACAGTTCATATTCAAAATATCCAGAGTATGAATCAGCGACAACCAAGAAATCTTTCCCTCCATATTCAAAATCATCAGCTCCAACATACTGCCAGGGTCTATGTGGTACATTTTCTTGAAGAATAATATCCTGAGGTTTGTCTCGCTGATACTTATTACACATTTTACATCTAGATATAAATTGTTCAAGATCTTTTTCCATGTTGATCCAATACACATAGTCTCGAGCAATTTTAATTGAACTTTGAATTCTTTTGTGGGGCCGATGAATATTTAGCATTATTTCTGATTTAATTTCACTAGGGATACGGTTGCCACAAGACGCCATCGTAACAGCTCAAATCCTCTCTAAAGGTAAAATACTTAGCCAGTTCTGGTCTCAAAGCAGAACGATCATCAGGCCATCCATTTAATATAGTCTAGTTTCCTTCAGTTTTGAGAGCTCGATGTCTTTGGCTGTAGCTGTTGGGTCATTCCATATCAAATCAACCAAATAAAAAACATTTTCAACTTTGGTATCTCAGATTTTAGTAAAACTTTACTTGTTTGTATTTTTTTGGGTGCTAAATTCAAAAATAATTTTTAAAAAATTCCACCTCTTATACTTTTTTTGCTATGATTTGTTTTAAATCGGAAATTTCTACTGTTTTTGACATGCGCTCAAACCTATAATGTGCTATAACTCAAGTTCTATTAGGCCTATCAAGCTGATCAAAGGCTCATTTTAAAGAGGATTTCAAGGGCTTTCATATGATACCACACTTGACCAATTTTGATTTTAAAAATCTTTTTTCAAAAATTTCAAAAAATGATTTCAAAATTTTTTTTGAGATAGTGATTTTTGAAAAATTTGAAAATTACATATATTTTTCATTGCAATGTGTACAACATATGTTGAAAATTTCAGAGTGGGATGACAATGGGATCAGCAGTTATGGTAAAAAATACTTAACAGCGGTTTTCTATTTAAGTGAGATTGCATGTCACTTACCTACTACCATCTAGATTTAACATGAAGTATGATAAGTATGCGTAATAAAACAAATTTATAAACTACTTCCTAATAAACATAAATCATAATTAAATATACACTACCCTATGTATAGGATGTACACATGCAATCAAAAACATGCAATCCCTGTATACATGCAGAAAAGTGTATATACCGGGTGTCTCACCTAAACTGAACCAATAGCTAAGTTTTTTATTATAAATCTGACAAAGAACTTCTTATGGGGGACTTGCCTTTATTTTTAAAGTTACTTTTTGAAGTGACTTCAAAATTTTAAAATATGGCCGCCATTTTCCAATATGGCGGATAACTTTGATTTTTCTTATGGAACACCCTGTATTTTATGGCGTTTTTGAATTGAACGCTTAATTTTAGGAACTTTTTATTCTTTCTCATTTTTTCTAAACCCATCGGTTCAAGAGATATGAGCAGTTAAAGTTTGATTTTTTCCCATTTAAACAGGGACACTTTTCTGCATGTATACAGGGATTGCATGTTTTTGATTGCATGTGTACATCCTATATATAGGGTAGTGTATATTTAATTATGATTTATTATGTTTATTAGGAAATAGTTTATAATTTTTTTTCATTACGCATACTTATTATACTTCATGTTAAATCTAGATGGTAGTAAGTGACATGCAATCTCACTTAAATAGCAAACCGCTGTTAAGTATTTTTTACCATAACTGCTGATCCCATTGTCATCCCACTCTGAAATTTTCAACATATGTTGTCCACATTGCAATGAAAAATATATATAATTTTCAAATTTTTCAAAAATCACTATCTCAAAAAAAATTTTGAAATCATTTTTTGAAATTTTTGAAAAAAGATTTTTAAAATCAAAATTGGTCAAGTGTGGTATCATATGAAAGCCCTTGGAATCCTCTTTAAAATGAGCCTTTGATCAGCTTGATAGGCCTAATAGAACTTGAGTTATAGCACATAATAGGTTTGAGCGCATGTCAAAAACAGTGGAAATTTCCGATTTTTAAAAAAACATAGCAAAAAAAGTATAAGAGGTAGAATTTTTTTTAAATTATTTTTGGATTTTGCACCCAAAAGAACACAAACAAGTAAAGTTTCATCAAAATCTAGGATGGTTGGGTTGAGTGCCTTGTTGGTTTTACATGGAATGACCCTGTTTTAATTCTTGACACTGCATCAGCAGACATTGGAATAAGGATCTGTATATTAAAACTATGAGGTTCTTCATCTTGATTGTTATTGGGACAATCTCTGCTCAAAGTGTCAGCAAGATGAAGTTCACAACCCCGCTTGTATATTACCTTGGGCCTGTATGGCAAAATCTCCAAACACATTCGTTGAAGTCTAGGAGGTGCTTGGGACAAAGGTTTCTTGAAGATGGCTTCAAGAGGTTTATGATCTGACTCTATAGTTAATTCCTTGCATCCCCATATATAATCGTGAAATTTTTTGCAAGCAGCCAGAATCGCAAATGTCTTCTTTTCTAGTTGACTGTAGTTTTGCTGCGACTTTGTTAGTGCTTTGGAGTTATACGCTACAGGCTGTCCAGATTGCAACATAACATTTCTACCATTTGTTTTTTTGCTTGTTCATGTGCTCAACATACTTTAATTGCAGTATCTAATGTTAGGCTATCAATAGTAAGTAATTTTTCTCGTAAACTGGCATCTGATACACCAGTTACTATTCTATCTCAAATCAAAATACTTTTTAATTGGACAAAACTGCAAGAGTTAGCTTGATTTACTACTTTTGTACAGAAGTCTTCAAAAGGTTGTTCTTCCTGATTAGTTTTGTTAAACAAAATCTCTCAAAAACCTCATTAGTTTTACAGAGAAAGGTGCTGCCTGGATTTGGGATACACAGCATCGAGAATCATTCAATAAATTAAAAGAAAAACTGAAAAAAACCGCCTGTGCTTCGCTATTATGATCCTGATTCTGCTATAACACTCTCGGTTGATTCAAGCAGTTATAAATTCAGTTGGTGCTGTTATGTTGCAATCTGGACAGCCTGTAGCGTATAACTCCAAAGCACTAACAAAGTCACAGCAAAACTACAGTCAACTAGAAAAGAAGACATTTGCGATTCTGGCTGCTCGCAAAAAATTTCACGATTATATATGGGGATGCAAGGAATTAACTATAGAGTCAGATCATAAACCTCTTGAAGCCATCTTCAAGAAACCTTTGTCCCAAGCACCTCCTAGACTTCAACGAATGTGTTTGGAGATTTTGCCATACAGGCCCAAGGTAATATACAAGTGGGGTTGTGAACTTCATCTTGCTGACACTTTGAGCAGAGGTTGTCCCAATAACAATCAAGATGAAGAACCTCATAGTTTTAATATACAGATCCTTATTCCAATGTCTGCTGATGCAGTGTCAAGAATTAAAACAGCTACAGCCAAAGACATCGAGCTCTCAAAACTGAAGGAAACTAGACTATATTAAATGGATGGCCTGATGATCGTTCTGCTTTGAGACCAGAACTGGCTAAGTATTTTACCTTTAGAGAGGATTTGAGCTGTTACGATGGCGTCTTGTGGCAACCGTATCCCTAGTGAAATTAAATCAGAAATAATGCTAAATATTCATTTCTGTTTTCTGAAATTTATTGTTAAATCGGTTGTTGTTTATCACTTGCCATATGGCTCTAGGTTGGTATTCTGCATTTTTGATATAATATGTTGCCGCTTCCTTCCTAAGTTGTTTAAGTCGAGGATCGTATTCCTTTTTTTTGTTGCTGGCATCTTTTTTATTAGCTTCCGAGCCCGTTAGGATTGATAGGTCAAGATCTTTTAGGTATACTCCCTTAAGTCTCATGGGATTTCTTTCTTCTTCTGGGTTTAGGCTAAGTTTCTTTTTCTTTTTAGGCCTAGATTTTACCAGGGGGCATTTATTTATTTATTTATTTTATTTATTTATTTATTTCAAAATGCTACATAACAGGTCATGCCCAATTATAATGCAGCATTAATTACAATCAACATCAAAATCATAAACAATAAATCAGTGGAGGATTCAGTCCTTTCAAAAGTTCAAAATCTTGATAACATGCACAATTAAAACTATCTCACAGCAGCCTAATCTTATGTGTATGCTTAATTAGTTAAGATAAATACAATAAATAATAAATAATACTGGAGTAAAAAATGCAACTTCAAATGCCTATCATATAGAGACAAGTAATAAATAAATCATAACATATTAACAAGTAATAAATAATTCATAACATAACAATAACAGTTTATGCAAACAGAGGTATAGTTCGTGTCAGAAAGGAAAAGAGAGTGTCGGACCGGTCCAGGTAGGCCCGGGCAGCCCTAATCCACTGTTGTCACAACACCTATTGTCGTGAGGCCGGCCGGCGAGTTATTTCTTGAGTAATTCCTGGTATAAGGAATTTCGAAGCGGCCCGCAGTCAATGACACAGGCGTGGGGGCTGCCCACCCCCGTCGCCGGCCGGCCTCACAACAATAGGTGTTGTGACAACAGCGGATTAGGGCTGCCCGGGCCTACCTGGACCGGTCCGACACTCTCTTTTCCTTTCTGACACGAACTTTAACTAGGAGGCATGCAGTGTCTAGGGCTCTCCGTAGTATGTCGTTTAGTTCGTTGTATGCTGTCTCTGCATGATGCAGAGACAGCCTTACTTACTTATTACTTACTTACTTCTTACTTCTTCCAGTTTCCCCGTAGACCACGTCGCGGCATGAGACCCTTCTTCTATTCTAAAATGTTCCTATTTTAGTCGAACCAGGTCAAGGTAATATGGTAGGTTAGGTCAGGCAGAGGACAGAGGTAAATTGTAATATAACATTGTTAAGTATTTACGGAGACCTAACTTAAATTTCTGAGTATAATGAAGCTCCCTTAAATCTAATGGGAATGTAGAAAAAAGTTTAAGTCCAATATATTCTAGTTTTTGTTCAAAAAGTTTCAAATGATGTTGAATGGATGGATTAAGAGCTCTATTTCTAGTATTACAGCTATGGGTGTGGGCCGTTGCAAGATAATTTTCTTTAATATATAAAACAGTTTCTAAAAAGAAGAGAGATGGAACAGTTAGTATTTCCAAGTTTCAAAAATGTTAAAAACATGATTCAGTTGGCTTAAGACCAATAATACTTCTGATGGCACGTTTTTGGATTACAAAAATACGCTGGAGATTTTGTTTCCTTAATTTACCCCAGAGCACTATAGAGTACCTTATATGACTTTCAACTAAACTTTGATACTTTGTTTTGGAAAGTTTTGTATTTCCTAACCTAGCAACATTTCTAAGTACAAAAATATTTTTTTTACAATAGATCAGAGAGCTTATCAAGGTGATCATTCCACCTCAAACCACTGTCCACCCTCACCCTACCGTCCAACCTCACCCCTAAATAGTCAATTGTGTTTGATTCAGAAATTACTTTATCGTCAAGAACAACAGAGGGGGGAGGAACATAAGCCCTCACTGACTGTGCAGTTCTTTGAATTGTTGAAAAATGCAAAAATTTTGTTTTGTCTGGATTGATCCCAAGGTTGATATCTTAAAAAAGTGTAAGTTCCAGATCTGCAATTTTTTGGTTCTTGTAGGCTCAAAAGAGTGGTGTCATCAGTGAAAATTGTGAGATTGTTTTCAGACAGCAGAGAAGAGATACTATTGATGTAAATAAGATATAATATGGGGCTTAGGGTCGAGCCCTGAGGCACACCTGTCTTTCAAAAGCCAAGATTTGAAAAATGTTTATGACTCCTACCCAGATTTGTCTTTGTGATAGTTGAACTTTTTTTTTTTTTTGCCGCAGTGAGAGGTATGATTTGAGCCAGTTTAGACAGTGCCCTGAATACCAATGTCAAAAAGTTTCTCCTCGAGAACAGAGTGATTGACGCAATTGAACGCCTTGAAGAGGTCAACAAAAAGCCAGTGGCAGTGAGTCCCCCTTCCAAGGCGTCGATGCATTTGTTAGTGAAGGCAGTAAGAGTCAACTTTGTAGATTTCCCCCTCTGGAATGCAAATTGTTTAGTAAAAATCAGATTGTGTTCAGTTAAAAAATCCAGAATTCTATTGCATACTTACTGCCTTTTTCTAAAATGTTTGAAACGGATCGTAGGAGAGAGATTGGATGGTAGAGTTGAGGTAGATGAGGATCTTCTTTTTTGAATATAGGCCTAACCAGAGCTAGGTTACCACCAACCGGGAATATTCCTTCCTGTAATGGCTTGTTTAAGAGAATGAGCAACGGCTCCTTAAGTTCCAGAAAGCATGCTTTGATCATCCTGTTTGAGATGTCATCCCACCCTGCTGAATTTGTGTTTGTCATTTGACTAACAATGCTACTAAGTACCTGAGAAGTTACAGGAGTAAAACTTGTCAATTTGACAGGTGGTGACAAGGGTCAGAATCTAGATCTAATATGGACTTGACCCAAAGGTCCACCACTGTTGACATCGTTTGAGAAATTTAGAAAAAAAATCATTGAAAATATTACTAACTCTAAATGGATCCTCTTCCTTAACATTACATCTTACATCTAACATGATATTAGTGAGATCTGAATCATTTGTTTGACATTATAATATATATAAAGGAGAAGGGGTTTTCTAACATACAGCAAATCTCCAAAACTATAAAAGACCTACACAGCTGAAATTTGATATATAGGCCCAATGCTCCCCTTGGGTACTAGGTGCATACAGAGAAACTATTTTACGAAATTCCCTTAGGGTTAGAGGTCCTCTTACACCTCGGATTATCCGGACCCCACATTATCCGAATCCCGGATTATCCGGACCGGTCAACCCGGAAAATAAAAAATTATAATACTGTAACAGCAAAAACGCGATTTAGCGAGCTTGCGAGTGAAATGCACCTTCTAAAATTAAAATGCAAATACAATATATTTCTGAACGCGATTGGGATCACAATAATTGAATGAGTCACATTGCTTAAACAGTACATTACAACATTTTCTTCGTGAACGTAGGTTTCTGGTTTGCTACTTGGGGCGCTAGCAGTAATCAACAAAAGCCTACAGCAACTTTGCGAGTTAGGTTATTGCTGCCACTTGATGTGTTTATAGTTGTGTCCTGATAGAGAGCTTTTAATTTGAAAGAATAACATGTTGTACGGTCTTGATACAACGTTTGCAGCGTTAATTTAGCAGGGGCTAATGTTCGCGATCGCTATTTACGCGATATTATAATGACCTCGAATTATCAAGGCAAAGTGTCCGTCCGATTACACGCGATCGTCTCTCGTGACAAATTCTCCGGCCGATTGTACGCCATTGTATTTTGCGGCAAATTATCCGTCCGATTACACGCGATAGTCTCTTGCAAAAAATACTCTGGCCGATTACACACGATCGACTCTTGCGGCAGAAAGAGGTCCAGGAACGCCGTTCCGCCGCGTTCCTCCGCAAATCAAGCACTGTCCATAGGTGTGGTCTTAATCTGCCCACTTGCTGATGGGGTATGAGTGATATGACTCATCATTTCTATGCATGGCTTTTTTTGTTAACAAAGCAACATTTACATACTTGACAACTGTTAGGCATTTCTTTGTTTCTTAGTAGACCAATTGATTTATTGCTCTCTATTGAATAAATGTGTTGTAATTATTTTTTTTTACTGACATATTGTTATTTATTTAATGTCGATTACAACTAACAGTAAGCCTGATATTTTCAGGATGTCTTGGAAAAATTGGGATTTGAGTATTAAGAAATCGATATTCTTTTATGGAGAAGAATATAAACAAACTAAAAAAGAAGAGAAGCGAATTTGGGATAAAAAAGATGAGAAGAAAAAGTGGGAGGAATATGTTCAGTATGTTAAAGAGAAATTAGAGGAAAAAGGAATAAATAAACCTTTTCAAGATATTTATGACTGCGTCATGTATTATTTGGTCGAGAAAAAAAGTAAGTACTTACTAGCTTTATTATTTTCTTATTCAATACAGTGTTTAAACATTTTTTGTTTGTATTAAGTTTACAATACAAAAACAGTACAGTTACACATTTTCATGATGTTCGGAAAAACGTTTAAAGAATTTAGAATGATATTCTAGAAGTAAAAATAATAGCCCCGTTCAGCAGACTTGCATACTCTGTGAATTACAAATGCGTACAGTAGACCCCCTCTTAACCGACCCTAACAGGACCGGACCTAGGTCGGATAACTTAAAAGGTTGGTTAAAACAGATAATCCTCTAGTCACATAAAATAAAAGCTCTTATTGATTTAAGTTTCTGCTAACATCGTTCTAAAGCCGTTCGTGAATTATTTAGAAAATAAACTGTAATTATCAACCTACTTTCCAAAATAATTACAGTAGAATTGTCATAAATAACCCCAAAACCGGGTAAAACAAAATAATCATAAACTAGATATTATATGTAGTTAGAAACTTCTTATATTATCACCTTTAATAACATTTTATAATTTTTTAACAATCTTTCGTAATGCAGTATTGATTGTCAAAATGAATGATAAGAAACAAGCAATCATTGCATTAGTTGTCAGCCAGTTGATTTATATGACGTCTCCCAGGAAACTCGAGTCACAAAAACTTTGTGAAAAATTACTTTTCCTGTTACTCACATCCTCTCCCCCACCCACACAAGAAGTGGTGCCAGATTCAAAAACCCCTATTATCACACCAAACAAGGAAAATTATCCTAAACTTATTATACAACAATTATTTTAAATTTACTAAATTGATTGTATCATTATAGCCTAATCAATTTCATAATTATGGTATAATTTGGTCAATAAATGTAAACATAATGTAAAGGCATTCAAGAAACCCCTGTTATACTGCATGTAGAAACAATTCTGAAATGCTAAAACATTATAAATTATATTAAAAAAGTTAAAATAAGGATGATACAGGCTTCATAACATGTTCAAGCTATCGTAGCGGAGAAATTTGTATTGTACCACACTCAAAATTATCATACAAGTAAGATAATGCCCACAATTAAGATATGTATGGGAATGCTGCACGTAAGGTGCATTTTGTTTGTTCACCAATCTGATGAATGAGATAATGGTTTCCGGGTATGAAAACGAGAACTCACAGACTTAACGCACTATGTGTTCTGAAATGCATATACTGCTTGTTAAATTAATGAATACTGTATTCAAAATATTTTAACCCGTGACAATTATAGAATTGAGCGTGACGTTCACTTCGCCTGGTATGGGAACGGAATTGCTGCAATTCCTAGAAAAGGGCGGTTAAACCAAATTGTTCTCAAAACAGGGTCTGTTAAAATGATCTTTGATATTTGTCGTGCAAGGGTAGATAATCCGATCGTTGGTTAAAACGAGGTCAGTTAAAAGGGGGGGGGGGACATTTTAATAATAGAGATGATGTTGATCTATATAAAAATAACACAGGAGTTAATTAGTGCAGGTTTGCTGCAACAGGTACCGTATGTAAAAATTGGGAAGCAAAAAGGTCTCATGTTATAACTTAAACTAGTGTTTGATTTCTTTTCAAACTTTTTAAACATAGGTAATTAATGCACTGGTTTACTGAAATTTCTGTTCACATTCCCGTCAAAATCCCGACCCCTGGAATGATGGTTGACAGAGGTTCCACTGTAATTACGGTACATAACAAGTCAACAAAACATCCATGAGAGATGTGATGCCTTTGATTGTCAACACTGGCTTGCAAAATCAGATCTAAAGTCAGTGGCCAAATTATTTCCCATATAAGCTACAAGTGGTCCCTTTTAGTATGCCTGACATTGACTACTAAATTGATTATTTTGCAGTTTAGTGATTAAAAATTACTTGTAAAAATTTTGGGATACAAATGCAGTTGTATTTTAAAATTAAATCATTTCACTTAAAGAGTAGTTAAAATATGCTAATTTTTAACACCATCGGGATCTAAATTATGCCTAAATCTAGAACATATAAGTAAGAAAAACTAAGTTCTGTTGGACTTCTACCCAAGGTATGGAGTTTTCAATCAATGTGATTAAAAACCTATTGGCCACAAATTTTCAGTTTTATCTAAAAATAAAAATGTATGACATTTTTATTTCTATGACAAAAAAATTATTATTTTTATGACAAAAAAATGTCTATTGCCCAGATTAGATCTGTATGTAAGGGTGTCCAAAGATATGGAAATAAATAAATAAACACAATAAAATATGATACTTTTTATTGTTAGTAATAATAAATTTATCAATTAAGATTTATAATTTTCTTTGTTTTTTTAGAATTAAAAGGTTCACCAAGATCAACAAGTTCTGAGAGCGAAAGGAAACATCCTGAAAAACCTCCTCAACAGCCATTGACAGTTGAAACAATCACAAAACATGTTAAAGAAGGTAATGAAAATATAAAAGTAAAGAAACTTCTTTAAAAAATGTTCATATTGAGAAATGTGATGTCAAGATTCCATGTTGTCACAGGAGCAAGAATATCAAAACACAAATCTGATGTGAATTCATTTCCAGGTCACACATAAAAGTAAAGCTTCGACAGTTTTTATAATTTTCTAAAGTTAAAAGTACCGAAGACACAATTTGTTTTAGTGTGTGGGCGGAATTCTGGGGGTGCCAGGCACCCCCAGATTTTTGGTAAGGTTTTGGTAGAAAGAAAAAATGTTTTCTAGCATCATATATTTAATTTCGTAAGGCAATTCTTTGCGTCAAAATTGTGGGCGTCTTGCAAGTTGTAGAAAGATGGGAGAGGGCTCAAATTAAAGGTCTCCATTCCGTGATGGCGGGAAAAATAATGAAGAAATTGCTTGAAATTCGCCAGAAAACGAGAAATAAAGTAAAATATATGACATTTAAAAAGCATTGGGAACTAAAAACGTCTGCTTTGTTTACATAAAACATGTGGTGCTGATATTTGATTCAAAGCCATATGCTAGATGTTGACATAAGGTTTTTCTCAAAAGGCAGCTAACTGCGTTCAATGTACTATAACAAATCAATATTCAACTTTAAGATTTTCAGACTTTATAATTACAGGTTTGAGTATATACTAGTGGCTTGAAGGGGCTAAAAGCCCCTAATGAGGGAAAATTCAAACGATCCTTATTTATTACAGAACAAAATACCTTAATAGCAAGCTGAATCTGCTTATATTGATATCTAGCCTACCACATGGTTTTCAAACAAGTATCAGCATCACATGTTTTATGGAAACAAAGCAGACGCTTTTAGATCCCAATGCTTTTTGAATGGCAAATATTTTACGTTATTACTCGTTCTCTGGTGAATTTCAACCAATTTCATTATTTTTCCCGCCATCACGGAATAGAGACCTTTAATTTTGAGCCCTCCCCCATATTTCTGTGACTTTCCAAACGCCCACAATTTTTATGCAAAGAAACGCCTTACGAAATTAAATATATGATTTATAATTTAAAATTATAGAGAGTTAAGTGTGTTTGTTTCGTTTACCTTATAACGATGCCGATTTAATGCCAAATTATCGATATAAAATTATATGTAAGCAAAATGTTTGCGCCGAAATTGTGGGCGTTTGGCAAGTCCCAGGATAAAGGGAGAGGGCTCAAATAGAAGGTCTTGATGCCAGGGCCTCGGGAAAAATACTGAAATTTCTTAAAGTTTAAAATTATAAAGAGTTAAGTGTGTTTGTTTCGTTTACGTTATAACGATGCTGTTTTAATGCCAAATGATCGATATAAAATAAACTAGTGGTATAATTTACCTTCCGTCGTCCAGCTCGGTGTAGGTCAGAGTAGCGACCTAGGTTTCGGTGCGGGTTTGCACCATCTTCAGGCTTTTAAGAGAAGTTCAGTCCATTGGACGTCGTTATTATTAAAACTTGCACATAAAGTTTGACGAAAAACATTTAAACACAACACATATAAAAACCGATCGGTACATATAGACGTATAAAATTTGACGGACACACGACACAACTTGTTTACCGGCCGCGCCGGAGGACATCCAACTCACAACTGATCCTGAAGATCACAACTGAAGATGGTGCAAACCCGCACCGAAACCTAGGTCGCTACTCTGACCTACACCGAGCTGGACGACGGAAGGTAAAATTATACCACTAGTTTGTCAAAATCCAGTTCAGGGGCAAATCAGTCATACAAAATGGCTAAGATATACGATATAAAATATATGTAAGTGAAATATTTGCGCCGAAATTGTGGGCGTTTGGCAAGTTGCAGGATAGTGGTAGAGGGCTCAAATAGAAGGTCTTGATGCCAAGGACTCGGAAAAATACTGAAATTTCTCAAAGTTTATCAGAAAATAAGATGTAACGTTAAATATTTGCTATTTAAAAAATCATTGTAATCTAAAAACGTCTGCTTTGTTTGCATTAAAACATGTGTTGCTTATACTTGATATAAAACCACATGCTAGATGTTGATATATGGTTTATTTAACACTTTGAACCCTGGGCGCTAAAATCTCATTTTACGTGCGTTACTGGCCAATTTTGGGGTTCAAATTAAAATTCATAGCTTAATACATATATTTGTTACCCATATAAATTATATATCAAAATAAAGAGAAAAATATAACCTTTCAAATAATATAAATTTTATTACAGTTACAACAAACAACAATTTTAGGATTCCATATAAAACGGACATAAAAAAATGAAGAAACCAAAATTGCGACGGTAGTCACGTACATCACTCTTATCAAATATATCTCTCATATTTTACATTAAACATGACAAAAACATTACGTAATAAAGTAACAACAAATCTTAGGCCCAAAACACTTGTAAATATAAGTAAAATCACACTTTATTGGACGCCGACACAAACGTAAACAAAATCAGCCATTACTGCAGACAACAAAGCGTCGTCAGCCGGTGACGCAAAGGATCAGCTGCAGACATTCGGATTTATTTTTCTGCTGCTAAATAGATGGCTTTTTGAGACCTTTGGATACTATAATCAATGCCAGATGATCAAGGAAGAGTTCCCTAGCAACGATTAGTGAAAATACGTCGAATATACGTTGCTATGGAATTTAATTTCGCGGCCCGACCTATACTCGGGCTTCGTACACGGCGACATACGTCATGCCCCGAGCTATACTCGGGCTTAGGGTTCAAAGTGTTAAAATCCAGCAAAATAGTTTGAACGTACTATAACATGACAGTTTTTTACTTTTAAATTTTCCGTTTTTTTAATTTATGGACCTTAACCTCAAAAATCAAGATGAATCAAATACGACTGTTAATTTTACATTGTATCATGTAGAAGTAGATGCTGCTGATTTAAAGCCAAGTGATTTGTAACATTTACACAATCGAATAAGCAAAAGGCTACAGGTACAGAGAAGACTTCATTCAACATTTTTAAGGACCGGCTCTACCAGTTTTATGTGCCGTTCGAAATGGTCATAGTTTTGATCGAGGAACAACAGAGTGTGCTGCACTAACAGCTACTGAGTGCAACATCAGCTTTAAATTTGATTCTACCAAAAAAGTTCACTTTTAAATTTGGCCAGTCAAATGTATATTGAATCTAAATTTGGCCAGTCTTGAATCTACCAAGACAAAGCAGTATTTACACACGGGCAGCCATGAAAAAGTGTTGAACATAGGGTAAAAGCGTCAATATTAACTAACTATTTACCAAGCTTGTGGTCTCCAAACCTAACTTCCTTATGAGTGGAGCCAAAGGCTTACAACGTGGAGCGTAGAGTCATCAACAGGAGACCATTATCTGATTTTATCCTCATTTATTTGCTTATTGGGTAAAATGTAGCCTCAATCAGAGATTTCCATAATAATTAACCTTTAACTGACCAATATATGTTCTTTTAAACCTGGGGGTTATGAGATGTGTTGGGTGCGATGTAATATGTCATAAATTTTTGTGTTAAATGTCAATACTTTCTTTGGGAAGTAAATTAAGTGCAAAAAAATCAGCCCTTTACTATACTGAAGTAAAGCCATTTCTTAAAATTCTGGTACATACTAACAAATATCAAAACATCTTTAACATTACACTTTAAACTTTTAATTCTGTCAAACTGTTACCGAGTTTTGAGTGTGAAGGAAGCATTAACACGTTCGCTGCTGCGGACGTTCCGGAACGTCACCGGGAACATGGCGCCAGGAGCTAGGAACGTTCCGGAACGGCACCATTCATTGTTGTTTAATGTTGTCATGGATTAGCCAGCTCCTCATGAGCGTTCCATATTTCCTTGAAGCTCTTGGGGACATACTTTTCCCACAATAAAAAACATTATTTCCAAAAATTACCACCAGGGTCATTTAGATAAGGGTTTGTCTCACCTCTTACAACATTACTTTACCGACTGCTACCTAGGTAATTCTGCTATCTAGGAGAATCACCAAGTACTATATGTCCAAAACCGGTTTGATAGTGAACATTGCTATCCGACATAACTATCATTTTGTTTTTACCATTGTTCAGTGTAACAGATGCAATGTTACGTAGCAACACACACACTAGTTCAGCTCCTGACGCAGCCACGCCATCTAGTGGCCAACAGCGAACGTGTTAAATACCCAGCATTTGTATTTTTTTTTAGGGGCTTCTGCTCCTACAAGCCACTAGTAACTTATTAATTTCGTTCCAAGTAATTTAGATCAATTCTTATTTGGTTTTTGGTTTGATTTATTTTATTTTCATCCCAGTCCTTTGTTTCAACTTGTTTATTTGTTAATGGCCTATAAAATTAAATAGGCTTTCAAACATCCTGTTTTGTAAGCAAACATTACACATAGATTCTCAAAAATGTCATTCTAGCAACTTTAATAATAGAAGGCCTATATCCTATTTGTTTTATAATAAGCACAAACTGGCACTGGCTGGCGGAGATAGGACCGGTTATCACTGAGTTGCTTATCGGCCCTGAATATCCTACGTGACCTTGACACACTTCCACTCTCATCAACGGAAAACCTGTGCCTTGCGTAAACTTAGTTTCATGAAATTCTTATTGATGTTTATTTTCTCCATTGCATGTAATCTTATTTAATTTGTATTACACCTTATCAGCAGCTGTTTAAGAAATAAATCTTAATTACTGAATTTTTTATAACTATCATTGGTTTTGCTTCTGGTAGTTTTGAATATAAATTGTTGTTGTTTCTTTATGTATTATGGACACAGCCATGGACTTAAATTCGCCGCACGCACAGGTCTTTGACCCTTGTGAGGTTTTTTTAATTGCTTGTTATTATAACGCTGCAATTGTCAATTTTAAAAATGAAGAATTATATGATTTGATTTGATTTTATAATAATATGTAGTAAATGAAATGTAGCTTTCCATTATTCGAATGACTTAGCTATGTCATTCTATACTATATGTATTAAAGGAGAAGGGGTTTTATTAACGGACAGCAAATCTCCAAAATTCTATATTTTGGATGTACAGAGCTAAAATTTGGCATATATTATGCTCCCCTTAGGACCTAGATGCGTACTAAGAAACGGTTTTACAAATTTCCCTCAGGGTTGTGCCCCACGGAACTTCAAAGTTTCAATTAAACTATAGGGAAGCTTATAATTAATTATGAAGTTGTCGTGGCAACCTTACGAAGTATGAAAAATTAAATCCCAAATCCAAGGAATTTGTTCTGTTTTCCACAAGTGAAATCAGTTTTACCAATTAGTATAGGATGAAAACGGTACAAAGTGGTTGTTATTGTTAAATGAAAGAAACAGCTTCTTAAAATAAGCTTTGAAATGGGCGATTTTTAAATAGGAGTGTTAGTTCGGTCAGCTGGCACCCTCAAAGATTATGCCCTAAATCCCCCAATGTCTAAGTGGATAGTAGCCATTTACCATGTCTCTGTTTGTGAAAAAATATCAGCCATATTTATTTGCTTCACTCACAGTGGACTTCACCTTAAGATTTCCGCTCTATGAGTAATTTTTTAAGTCTCAGCAGGTATATAATGAAAAGTTATGAGCTGTTGTTGGGGTATCAACCTTAATTAAGAGAGAAAACAGAAACTGTTACTGACTATGCATACATGGTTTGCCCGATGACAAAGTGTAAAAGATATAATTTTTTAGTATGTTATCAGTTTTATATTGTGTTTACCATGTATACATGGTCATAGTTTCAGACTTTATTTAATGAAAATTGTTTACATTGGATTTACCAAAAAGATGGTTTCGTTGGTATATAAACAGATTTTTTTAAATATCTATATAAATAAAATTAGAGTTTTGTCTGTACATTGCTTAGAATTATGAAATTTTTGGTTATTTTTGCGTTATGAAGGTCAAAGAATCCGAATCAAGCCTTATCTCAATTTATATCACGATGTTGGTAATGCTCAACATCACACTTTAGACCGCTTTTCACGCAAAACTAGAGTACTGGCTGAAACTTTTTCCTGTGTAGTATGCACATATGAGAAGGTTTTAGACGACTTAAAACTAGCATACGTCTTTTTGAAATTAAATAGCAAGCTTCTAAAAACCGAGTTTTATTTGATTTCAACCAAGTTTCTCCATAATAATTAAAGGGGATGACGTTTTGTTTACATTTTCAGTGTTCCAAGCAGATGGTAGTTACCTTCACTGATGGATTCGTCGTTACAGATGTTTAGTGATTTCATTTAGTTTTATGTTTTGGTTTATAATATTTATTTTTTTTATGTACTATATAAAAGTAGCATTTAATCCATCGTTAGTTTTCGTACTTAAATCCATTTGCTCATGGAATCTACTCATCAAGTATAAAAGGTTTGATATTTAGGCAATTTATTAAATCACAAGTACTTTTGAAATCAAACTGCAAAATCCTAAAACACAGATTTTATTTTATCTCGACCAAGTTTGGCTTGTGGCAGAATACAAATAATAATTGATGAACTGTTTATATCTAAACAGATGTTAAAAGCAAAAAAATTAGTAGTATGTCAAATCAGCTGTCAGGAATAGAACATAAAATAAATCATTGACTAGAGCTAATTTAAATACCTTTCTTCCTATTGAAAGAGCTAATTTAAACCATTTATTTTATGTACATCATTAGAAAAAAGACTTTGCTTTTGTCTTTTAGTGAATTTCATTGACAGAATTAGCAAATTTCATTGACGGAATTAGCGAATTTCCTTAAAGGAATAAACTATTACCATAGGTCTCATGGCAAGTCCTAAGCCCGAGGCCATGATAACTTTTTACTTTGGGGCTCCCAAAAGCAAAAAACACCATTTAAACGATATTTAAAGCGGAAAACACAGTACATTGTCCCTATTTTATCCTCATGGAAAATAAGAAAAATTCTATATCTCGATTACCACTCAATATACCTTGATAAAACTTGGTATGTGGCTTTTATGGTTCAGATTCACATAAAATTGTTTTAAAACCACGAAATGACTGCATGACTATTGCAGCCGACCTGCATACTCATTCCCCATGTTATTCTTATGGAAGAAATAAAATAAGGTCATGCACAAAGTTTGGAGGTCTGCTGCAACGGGGGTATATTTTTGTTCAAGATAGACCCTTAAAACATTAGAACTTTTTTTGACATTAAATCAAGGGAAAATTCTACGTTTTACGTACATATACTTTCATGAAACAGAAAACTGTATACTTGGTCTGCTGCGACAGGGGTATTTATATCCTGCCTAAGTGCCACTCAATACCATACATGCGAGCATATCTGACGATATTGGGCGTAAGCGTTCCTAGGGCAGTGACACGCTTAAGGGCTTTGTCAGGGGGGCACTGAATCTGCTCGCATGTATAGTACAGGGAGGCCAAATAGAAATACCTCCTGCGGGGGGGGCAGTAATAGAATAACTCCAGTCGCAGCAGACCTACGGTCTTTGCAGATTCCTGAAAACATCTTTCTGGTTTTGAAAGTTTATCCTCTTTACATTTGTCCATTACCTATCACTTCACAGCCCAAACTACTTGTCTTACAATCTTGGACCTTTGCATGGACGTTCTTTATGGCGTAAGCATCCGCTAAGAACGTTTTTTTTAATTCAAACTTTTATGGGGTCTTGGTGAGGTCGAAGTTTATAAGTTTTCCTAAGTAAATGGAATGGATGATCTTTTGTTTAGTTTTCAATGTTCGTTCAACAAGCAGATGGTTCAAGCTTCACATACGGATACAGCTGATTTACAATTTTGTTACTTTCATAATGGTTTTATGGTTGTTTTTTGATTGATTATTTAGATTATATGTACTACTATCAGATATACCTGCAGCTTCGCCCGCTGAAAGAATTACTAATTTTAATTAATTCTTGTTATGCCATGTGCAATTTTTAGGAATAGTTATCAAATGGACTGATTTGGGTTCTGGGCCATTGACGTACTAATTACACCGGATTTAAGTGAGAAGGTCTAACTTTTCCTCTAAAAATTTTCCCTCATAATTAGCAAATGGTATGAATTAGCTTTCTCCCATTTGCCAATACAGAGAATGAGACTTAACCCAGGATATAAAACAAAAAAAGACGCTAAGGGAGGCTTTTCGACTAAACATCAACATGAATTTAGTACGTTTTTGAAAATAGACCGAAAACTGTAAGAAAAAGTAGACGGTAGGCCTAAGTGGTGTGAACACTTCCATGTGATAAATTTACTTGCATTTCAGGTAAATTTAGCACATAGAAGTGTTCACACCATCCTTCATGATCAATTGAACATGCATCAAAATTTTTCACTCAACAAACAACATCGACAACTTAGGCTTGCAGGTAAATGAAAAAAGCTTTCCATTGCTGCACTATGGCTAGTCAGCTATAATCCCACTACCGAAATTCCCTCCCCAGGAGTCGTACCAACTACTGCAAGACGAATTTCCCGCTGGCGATCATTCTAAAAGTCTACAAAAATTCATTCCAGGAACTTTTTGACTGTACTTCGTAAATGAAATATATACATGGAGGGTAATGGTAGAATATTTAATTGTTTGAACAAATTTCAACAAGAAGTTCTTGGACTGACTTGTGCAGTTACTAAACCAAAGATACCACTGACCAATGTTTTTGGATAAGAAATATTATTTTACTTGTACAATTTCCCCAGATATCTAAACTAAGCCATATTAGAGTAGAAGCAAAATAACCATTTTTAAAGTTTTCATACCCACGAAGGCAGATTCAGATTCCAGATCCTGAAACATGAAACTCGTAGGAGTACTTCCACTTAATAATACTTCCACAAAACTAAAAAAAGAAAATAAAAACAGGTTTATATTACCTCAGTCTAACAGCTTTTAGTAAATCCACATGGACTACCGGTTTCAGAACATTATAATTCCATCTTCAGGTCGACTTCAACAAAAACCAAACTTGAACATGAGTCCATTGTCCATTCATTTTTATTTAATATGAATAAAAAAAGAAACTTTAGCTAGTTTTATTTAACAGTTTAGTTACGGTAGTTTATTTAATTTAAAAAACTCTGAGCTAAGTAATTCAAACTCTGACAATGTAACTTGCTTCTTTCCTTTGTTTACTTTGATGATTTTGTTGTTTCAGGTAATATTAATTCTAAATTGGTCAGTAGTGATATAGTAACAAAGTCATTGATAACTAGTGTCTCAGAAACTAACTCTGAAATGATGACTGAGAAGCCACAAGGAGAAGTGGCGAGGATAGAGGTTTCTGTTGACAAAAACGAAAGGGAAACAAAAATTTCATCACCAAAGAATGAAAAAAAAGTTTGTATGAGTAAAGTACCAGACACCAGAAAAAGAAACACAAGAACTGTTTCCAGCTCTGACAACTGTAACATTAATCAAGGAATACAAAGTAATGAAAAGATCGAGGAAACTGTAAAAGTAGAAGTTCCCATCAACAAAATTGAAAAGGAAACAAAAATTGTGTCTTCCAAAAATGAAAATAAGGTTAGTTTGAGTAAAATACCAGAAAAGAGAAAAAGAAATACAAGGTCTTTTTCTAGTAATGGCAATTCCAACTTTGACCCAGAGATACAAATTAATGAAATCAGTGAAGAAAATGCAAAAGAAGTGGTTTCCATCGAGAAAAAAGGAATGGAAACCAAAATTGCATCGTCAGAGAATGGAAAAAAAGTTATTGTAAGTAAAATACAAGAAACGAGAAAAAGAAATACAAGGCCTAATTCTAGCTCTGACAGTTCCAACAATGACCATGGGATACAAAGCAATGAAATTAGCAAAGAAATGGTGAAAGAAGTGGTATCCATTGAGAAAAAAGAAAGGGAAACAAAAATTGCATCTTCAAAGAATGAAAGAAAAGTGATTGTGAGTAGAAAAAGAAATACAAGGTCTAATTCTAGCTCTGACCATGACCAATGCATACATCGACCTAACATTGACCTTGGTACACAAAGTAATGAAATCACTAAAGAAATGGTGAAAGAAGTGGTTTCTGTTGAGGAAAAAGAAAGGAAAACAAAAATTGCATCTTTAAAGAATGAGAAAAAAGTTATTACGAATAAAGAACCAGAAACCAAGAAAAGAAATACAAGGTCTATTTCTAGCTCGAACAGCTCCAACATTAACATTGGGATACAGAGCAATGAAATTAATGAAGAAATGGCAAAAGTAGGGCTCTCTGTTTTCGCAAAAGAAGGGGAATCAAAAACGATTGCATTATCTAAGAATGAAAAGAAAGTTTGTTTGAGTAAGGTACCAGAAACTAGAAAAAGAAATACAAGGTCTATCTCTAGCTCTGACAGCTCCAACATTGACCTTGGGATACAGAGAAATGAAATGAGTGAAGAAACAGCGAAAGTAGATGTTTCTGTTGAGAAAAAAGAAAGAGAATCAAAAATAGCATCACCAAAGAATGAAAAAAAAGTTTGTATCAGTGAAATATCAGAAACCACAAAAAGAAATACGAGGTCTATTTCTAGCTCGAACAGTTCGAACATTGACCATGAGATACAGAGCAGTGAAAACAGCATGAACATTGCAAATAACAATGTGCCCCGAACAGAACCCCCAAAAACCTACAAGAAAGATAAAAAACCCTCTAAATTGGAACGTGATTCAAAGCCAGCTATCAAGAGAAGAAGGACTTCTTCAACAGAATTGGCAGATTGGCAAGGTATTGTAAAATCAAATTAATCTTTTCATAACAATAGCTCTAGACGTATATTTTTTTTCTATTTTTTGTCTCAACACCTTTGATAATATATAGTATATTAATGTCCAAAATATGTTTTTAAATTGTAACAAATACTTATGTATTTGCAAAGCACAAGCAAAGCACAGCAGTTGCCCGTGGCTTTGCTCGCGATAAAAATTACAGCTGATCTTAACTCTGCTCTTTGAACTGTCAAATTTTAATATCCACAGCCGTTTACATTTCAGTATTTTAATGGTTATATCCCTTTAAAATGTAACCCAAATGTAAACATTGAAACTGAGGACGTTCACGGGGCGTAGCCCGAGGGGATTTTAAGGAAGTGAATAGGCCTATGTGTTCTCCAGGTTCAAGATCTACCTCTGTTTGAAATTTAAACCCAGTCGGTTCAGTATTTTTCGCGTTCACTTGCCACACACATACAGAAACCACCTCTTCTTTCTAATAGTTTAGATTAAACTGTTCATTAAGATCAGTAACAACAGATGGACTCTCATAAAATAATATCATCAGATAAATTGGTCTCATTAAGGTGTTATTGGTCTACTAAACACTGGTAGAGAATATTGTCATTAGGAAACGGAGACTCATTAAACAATCTCTTCAGATAATTTGATCTCATTAACGTGTTTTAAGTGGACTACTAACCACTGAAATAGGATAAGTATTAAATACTATCAGCAGGTTTTTGAATGGAGGATGAAAGGCACAAGTTATATTGCACAAATGTCTTTGCATCATGATTTTATTCGAAGCTTAAGTCAAGTGTTATCCTAACAAGTTTTTAGGTTCATTGTCTTACCCGCTTCCAAATTTCTAGGTTATTTTTGATCTTTTATTTACAGTAAGAACCTGTTAATTCAGAATTCCATAGCCCACCTCATTCATCAATCCGGCATTGGTCCAAGGGCTGCACTTTCAAGATATGTGGGGGAGCTCATGCACCATCAGTTGAGGTTTTGGGCAGTTGGAATAATAAGTATGTGATTAGCATTGTTCACAGGCAGTCAGCAGAGGCCAGGAGCTCAAAAACTTGGAATGTTGGCTTGATAATCACATGTTTCCTGTAAACTGTTTGCTTTTACAATACACCTCGGATTATCTGGATTAATGTGGCAGAACACCAAACTGGATGCCAAAAAATCTTGATAATCCGATGTAATTTTACTACTGCCTAAATAGTGATCGCAGATCTAGCCCCTGCTGTATTGATGTTGCAACTAGCATATCAAGACTGTACAACACATTAGTTTCATACCCACTTCACGTTAGCTTTATACCTACTTATTTTGAAATAATATCAGTTCATACAAAAAACTTTCACAGCTATAAACACAACAAGCGACAGTAACATACTAACCAAAAAGTTGACGAACGTTACACATGGTTGATTCATGCTAGCGCTCATAGCTGCAAACCAAAACACAAGTTGTATAAAAATGCTGAAATACAGGTCATGCAGGGATTTTCATTTTTGTGATACCTCATGCGTACAGTGATGTATTGCTGTTGCATCTTACTTTTCGAAGACTCTCTTCGTACGCAAAACTTGCTAAAATCACATTTTATTTCATAGATAGGCCGATCCAGATAATACCGGACCTGGATGATTGGAGGTCCGAACAATCCAAGGTGTACTGTATTTTTGTTATCCTGATGTTGCAATGGCTGTTTTTAGACAGGATACAGTAATGTATTTCAACAATCCAGCACGACCAAAGCTCTGGGCCGAAGCCTCTGGAATGAACCAGATGAGTGAGCTTCTATTTTACTGTGTGGTATAAATTTATTTTTTTCATTTATCTTTTTCATCCCACAATTTATTTTATCATAAGTTTTAGAGTATGTATTTTTTAGGTACAGAAAACCCAATCTCGGTTGAAGATAAATTAGTCGTAGAGGATGTAATTAAACCAGATAGTACAACCATCTCTGCTGGAGATAGAAAAACTGAATGTGAAGAGGCTGACACTCAAAATAAAATGGTTTTAGATGAATCAAATGAAATAAAGACTGATGAGTCTTGTAAGAAACTGAAAAAGCAAGTTAAAAATAAGAAATTGAGTAAGCCCATACCAACCTCAAAAAATACTGTGGCTTCTAGGAAGAGGATTTGTGAAAATGTCTTCAATGGAAGTGGAGCGGACAAATCACAAAAAAATGTTTCCTCAACAATTGTGGTGAAAGCTGAGGTACACTTGCCTATGGAAGTAAAAGGTGCAGAAACAACCCTTTATGACAATTCCCAAACTGATGTTAAAGCACAGATTGATTTGCTACAATCTTTGCAGTTAGAACCTGCCAACAAACCTTCGACTCCGTCAAGTGAATTTGCAAATCCTGAATTTATCCTCAACCAAACCGATGACAAACACATTGAGACTGATTTTGCAGAAGCCCAAAATCCTCACAGAAAAAAATTAGATTCTTCTAAGAGCAGTTTAAAAGTGGAAGTTGGCAACTCATCGCAGAGTATAGCATCCATTCAACCTTTATTTCATCCGGATTATGTCTCTGCTAATGTTGCCTCAACCCAGTCAAGTGGTTTTGTTGTTAAGGCTGAGAGCAGTTTTCAAGGTAATTTTTCATATATAATCTTTTATTTCTTAGAATGTGTTTGATTTTTAATGATGTCCGCTAATACATTACATTGCAGTTTTTAAGTTATGAGTAGATAGTTTTGAAAAAATCTTAATTTTTAAAACTGAATATATATATATTATAGAAGTATAGTACACTCCTAATTATTCGAGCCCTAGTTATCCGAGATCCCAGGTTATCTGAGTTCGTTCTAAGCTAAAATACTTCTTTCAATTTTCAGTAGGTACAAATCAAATCAAATCAAAATCATCTTTAATCATACATACAAACATGTTGTACAGAATGGTGTCAGTCATTGTTAAGACAAGTCTCCTATTGTATTTATTTGTATAAGTACAAAACTCGCATTCGGTTCGCTGGGGGCTCTGCCCCTAGGCCCCCAACTGTGAGTTCCTTGGAGAGGGATTTTAATATTGAAAAGTCACATAGCAAAATTAATTTCCTTGTTTATGTACAAGGTCACCATAACTGGTATCTCCGGTCAAGATCGGGGGGGTTTGGGCATAAAATTATGAAGACGAAATTAATTAAACAGTTTACAAATACTGTTGCTGATTGACTTTATGTAATTATGACTAAAATCATCTGACAAAATATTGACATGTTTACTTTTGTTTAAAATATAATCTTTATTGAACTGACTGTCTCATTAATAATTAATTATTTAGTTAATAATTAAAAAACATTGGTGCCGAAACCCATTATGTCTACCAGAAAATCTTCAAGGATTAAAAAACTACCTGACAGATATAGTCCACCAATAAATGGCAAAAATACTGAGGAAAATACAGACCCTTCAAACACAAATGGAAATCTGAATGACAACAAGACAGTGACCTCCAACAAAACTTTATCTTCAAAAGGAAGTCGTAGAAGTCAACTACAAATTGAATTGGAAAAATTGGAGGAAATTACGAGGCTAGAAAAAGAAATGGAAAAGAAGGAGTTGGAGCGGCAGAAAAAGATCGATGAGATGGAGCAGCAGCGGCAAGAGATGGAGCGGCAGGAGCGTGAGCTGGAACGTCAAAGGAAAATGGAGCAGAGGGAGTTGGAACGACAGAAAAGGTTATTGGAAATGAGAGCTGAACTGTCCGCACCTGTCAATAGCGGGCATGACTCTATTTCAGAGGTAGGCTCTAGAATAGGTACTATAAATGATAACTTGGAAGAAGAATCCAAAAACAAGGTTGAATATTGGCTAAATGACAAAGAACAAACGTCAATTGTTCAAATGTCATCGACAGCCATTGTGTCTTCAGCTGTAGAGAAGTTAGCGGATTCATTTAGACAAGCTATTAATTCAAACAAAACTAGTTCTAGTTCCTTACGACAACACCTTCCTTCCTTTGGCGGAAAGCCCGAGGATTGGCCTTTATTTATTTCAGCTTACGAAAAGACAAAAGACTCCTTTAGTGAGGAGGATAATCTTATTAGAGTACGAAATTCTCTGGAAGGAGATGCATTTAGAATGGTAAAACCTTTGTTTATTTCTGGCAAGAATTTAAACGCAGTCCTAAAAACCTTGGAAATGCGATTTGGTCGGCCAGAATTAATTTTAGAATCAATGCAAAAAAAGACAAGGATGTTGCCTCCAGTGAAAGAGGAGGACATCAACGGTCTTGTTGAATTTACCACTAATGTCCTTAACTTTACAACAACAGCTGAATCCTTGTCAATGGAAAACTATATGACAAATCCTCAACTCCTAATGGAACTATTAAACAAGTTACCTTACAATCTTAGGTACAGTTGGGCTACTCATATAAGATCTTTGTCATTAAGTAAACCTGATCTGAAAGACTTCTCTGGTTGGCTAGAAGATCAATGTTCAATAATGAGCATATACTTTCGACCTCAACCAGACATTTCAACTCGTAAGAGGTTTGACACTAAACCTGTGTTTACTAACTCTACAAATGATGATAAATTGTATTATAACAAATGGTCTTGTGTGTTCTGTAATGAAAAACACGAAAGTGCTCAGTGTAAGGTTTTCAGGAAAGCTGATGTTGCAGAGAGGTGGAAGATGGTCGCAGAGAGGAAGCTATGTTTCTTCTGTTTCCGCCAACACCCAATAAAATTTTGTAAAAGTAAAAAGGCTTGTGGTATCAATAGCTGTAAGTTATTTCATAGTCGTTTGCTGCACACCGAAAAATCAGTTAAGTCTTCTGAAACTGAAACAAACAGCTCTGCTGTTAAAACGACCGAAATTAATGGTAAGCACTCTGAAGAAAACTTCACAAAAAGCGTCTTACTTAAAGTATTGCCCGTCACTCTTTATGGACCGAAATGTCAGATCGATACATATGCCCTCTTAGATGACGGTTCGACCATATCTTTGCTTGACTCCGCAACAGCAGACAAGTTGGGAGTCGAGGGAAAGATAGAGCCTCTTACTACTTGTTGGTCTAACTCAACCTGTCATTTTGATTCGATGTCGCGTAAAGTTAGTTTGAAAATAAAGGGTCTTTATGAAGATGAAGTATTCACCTTAGATAACGTCCGAACCCAATCACCATTAGAATTACCTCGCCAAACTGTTGATACAGTAAAACTTAGGGCAAAGTGGTCTCATTTAAACTCAATTAGTCAGCCTCTCCCTACAGCGCATTCCAAACCCACCATTCTTATCGGTCAAGATAACTGCAATCTTATTCTAGCTAGGAAGGTTATTGAAGGTCCCCCTAACTCTCCAGTTTTGTCATGGGGCTACTTAGGCTGGACACTGCATGGGAGATGTCCAGAATTTTATGGACGAATCGATGAAAACTTTACTCTAACGTCATTTGAATGCGACAAACTGCACGAAATGGTCAAAAAGTCATTTGAGATCGAAAACTACGGCATAACTATAGGTGAAGACTCTAAATCTAAATCTACTGACGATGACAGGGCGATCAAAATTTTAGACGAAACAACAAGGAAGGTGGGAGATCATTTTGAATCTGGTCTGCTATGGAAGACAGATGAATTTAAGTACCCTCCAAGCTATAACAAAGCGTTGGTCAGATTAAAAGGCATTGAAAGAAAAATGGCGAAAGATTCTAATTTCCAAAATGAATATATGAAAAAGATAGCTGATTACAGTGAGAAGGGCTACATCCGTAAACTGAGTTATACTGAGGCAAGTGTCGTAAATGACCGGACTTATTACTTACCTCATTTTGGGGTTATAAACCCTAACAAACCAAACAAATTGAGGTTTGTGTTTGATGCAGCATCAAAGTCTAACGGTGTGTCATTTAATGATGCACTGCTAACTGGGCCAGACCTTTTGAACCCTCTTCCGGCTGTACTTCTAAATTTCAGGTTGAGGAAGTTTGCCATTGCTGGGGACATAAAGGAAATGTTTCACCAGGTTCGTATTAGGGAAGAAGATGTGGATTCTCAAAGATTCTTGTGGAGAGAAAATCCAAACGACCCGCCGGACACGTATGTCATGGAAGTCATGATATTTGGGTCCACTTGTTCTCCATGCACTGCTCTCTATGTAGTCAATAAAAATGCAAGACAGTTTTCTTCTATTTATCCAGAAGCTAGCAGATCAATATTGACAAAAGAATACATGGATGACTTGCTCGATTCAACTGACACAGAAGACGAAGCTAAACGCAGAATACGAGAAATAACTGAAATCCATAAATCCGGAGGGTTTCAAATCTGTAACTGGCTATCAAATTCTAAGAACGTCTTAATGGATGTGCCCGAAGAGCTGAAAGCTAACTCTGTCAAGCAGTTAATGCCTGAAAATAGTTTACCAACTGAACGCGTCCTTGGTTTGTGGTGGAATTCAGAAAAAGACAATTTTTTATTTCACCGTAATTCAGAAAAGATTCATGGAATGGAGGCGACTTACCCGACCAAACGAGAAGTCTTAAAAGCAGCTATGTCAATGTTTGACCCTTTAGGGCTTGTAACACCGACTACCATTAAAGGACGAATGCTGGTTCAAGAGATTTGGCGGACAAAAGTAACATGGGATGAAGTGTTACCGGAAAAACAAACTTGTAAGTGGCAAGAATGGTTAGAAGAAATAAAACATCTTCAGTTTCTAGAGATTCCAAGGTGCTACTTCAAAACTTTAATCATTGAAGAACTTGAACTACATATATTCGTTGATGCTAGCGAAGAAGCATATGCAGCGGTTGCTTACTTACGTCATCAAAGTAATAACAATTCTTACAAAACTATGATAGTTATGGCTCGAGCTAAAGTAGCACCGCTGAAACCGTCAACTATTCCAAGATTAGAATTGCAAGCGGCTGTGCTCGGATGCAGATTGGCACAATCTATTGAAAAAGATATTGATTTTAGTATTACCAGAAGAATATTTTGGTCAGATTCAGTAACAGTCTTACATTGGATGAAGTCAGATCCTAGACAATTCAAACAGTTTGTGTCAAACAGAATCGGTGAAATCCAAAAACTATCTAGACCTGAAGAATGGAAATGGGTCCCTTCTAAACAGAATCCAGCTGACATGGCTACAAGGTCTAATAGAAAATTCAGCTCCCTTTCACACCATGAGTGGATTCATGGACCAAGTTTCCTCGCCCGTGAAAAAGACAGTTGGCCAAAACAACCTTCCGCTTTGGTATCAAAGGACGACCGGGAGGTCAAGAAACAGTTTATTGGCGTTCACGATGACACACATCTGCCAAAACTGATTGATGTCAACAAATTTTCTTCATGGGAAAAACTAATCAGAACTCTAACATGGGTCCTAAGATATAAAAATGCCTTGCGACAAAGAATCTTTTCCAATAACAAAGAAAGACTACAAATAAGACCAATCGAATATGATAAAGTGCCAGAACTTCATCCTAGTGAGATAAAGGAAGCTGAACAAATTCTTTTAAAATCAGCTCAAGGCGAAAGTTTTAAAGAGGAAAAATATATGTTGAGTCGTGGAAGGCCTCTACTCAAGTCAAGCCGTATCTACACATTGTCCCCATATCTTGAAGAATCGACGGGTCTTATTAGAATCTCGCCTAGGACAAAAAATGCTCCTGAATTTGGACCAGATCAGAAACAGCCCGTTTTGTTGGACGGGAAAAGTTATGTTTCAAATTTGATTATTAAAATGTATCATGAATTATGTTTCCACCAAGGAGTCGAAACCGTTATAAATGAGATAAGGAAAAGGTTTTGGGTTATAAACTTGCGATGTGCAGTAAAAAAAGTAAAGAATAAATGCATGATATGCAGGATCAATAACGCCAAGCCAACAACCCCTCAGATGGCATCTCTTCCGGAAAGTAGAGTCTCAAGAGTTGAACACCCTTTCTTCTTTACCGGTGTCGATTACTTAGGGCCGATAGAGGTAACCGTTGGAAGACGCCATGAAAAACGATATGGTGTCATCTTTACGTGTTTGTCTACACGAGCCATTCACCTGGAAGTAGCACACACATTGACTACAGAGAGCTGCATAATGGCTATTCAAAGATTTATAAGTCGCAGACCATGTCCATCTGAGATGTACTCCGACAACGGGACAAACTTTATAGCAGCAGAAAAGGAGCTCCGGAACGCTGTGAAGACACTTGACCACGTTCAAATCCAACGCAAGTTCGCTAGAACTGGAATCAAATGGAATTTTATCCCACCGCGAGCACCACACATGGGAGGTTGCTGGGAACGTCTCATTAGGTCGGTGAAAACTGCTCTCAAGTCTGTTATGAGATCACAGTATCCTCGTGACGAAGAGTTTCAAACACTCCTAGTAAGAATTGAATTCATCTTAAATTCTCGACCTCTAACGCATGTATCAATGGATCCTCAAGATCATGAACCACTAACCCCAAACCATTTTCTCAGAGAAGCATTTGAAATCCCGATTGTCGAAGACAAACTCTGCCGGAAACAACTAGGACGAGTTAGAACTCTCCTAGATAGCTTTTGGAAAAGATGGCTGCGTGAATACCTCCCATGCCTAACTGGCCGATGCAAGTGGCATAAAAGAACAGAACCTCCAAAAGTCGGCGATCTTGCCATGATCGTGGAAGAAAATAATCCAAGAAACTACTGGCCTCTCGGTCGGATATCTGCAACTTACCCTGGCAAGGACGGCATAATCCGCGTTGTGGATGTCGCTACCTCATACGGAACGTTCAAAAGACCCCTTACCAAGGTAGCGGTTTTATGTGGAGGGGGAGAAGAATGTTGCTGATTGACTTTATGTAATTATGACTAAAATCATCTGACAAAATATTGACATGTTTACTTTTGTTTAAAATATAATCTTTATTGAACTGACTGTCTCATTAATAATTAATTATTTAGTTAATAATTAAAAAACAAATACTCTGGTCAAGTTATCATTTGTAGTTTTAGGACATAGTTAGTTGGGTCTGGGGGGGGGGTTTATTTGTGGCTTTTAAGGGGCGAGTGTTGGTAAGCCATGTGGGTTAGGAAAAAATTAAAAAGTTGTGTAATGAAAGGTCACAGTAAGAATTAAATCATTACAAATCCTAGCAAAATTTATCGTTTGGAGGGAGACAGTTGGTGGGGAGGAGTAGTTCGTGGAGGGATTTATGATGGAGGGGGTTGGGCTATTTTTTTTGTTGGGAAAGGGTTGGTGGGTCTCGGGTTGAGGAAAACATATTTCATATAAAATTACTGGTGAAAATAAATTTAACTATTTACAAATTCTCAGCACAAGGTATTTTGGGTTTGTTCAAGGGGTGGTGGGATATTTGTGGCAAGGATATTGGTGGCTTTGGGGGTTAATGGTTTGAAAGGAGCGAGGGTTCGTGGGCTCAGGGTGTGAGGCAAAAGTATTTATTTAAAAATAACATTGCCAAACATATGAAAAATGCTTAATTTGTTTCATTTATTGGTCGGTTTTGGTGTTGAAAGGGGTTAGACCTACTGGAGGGCGAAAGAGACGAAATAGGGCAAAACATCTAGTCATACATATCCTGATTGCAAATTATCTGTGGTGTAGGTAGTATATCAAGGTGATACGAAATACATTACCTCGAGAAAGTCGCTGGAATATGGCGAATTTTGAAGTTTTTTTAAGTATATACTGGGTGTCCCATAATAGTCCCCCCCCTAACTTTTTCCTACATTTTTTCAAATATCAGTTCCACACCACCCCCAAACATTATTGGGTAGCTAATACTTCATTTTGAGGGGGTACCCAATTTTTGGCCGCCATCTTGGATCCGCCATATTGGATCAAAAATAATTTTTCAAATGTAAAAGTGGTGTTGTGACCCATCATTTCGAATTAGATTTTTTCACTGAATACAATGCCGTAATCCGTTTTTTAATATCTCAATTGGTCCTCAAGATATGGGTACTTTTAATTAATTTATTTTCAACCAATTTAAACATTACAAATTGATAAAACAGGCTTATAACCACAAAATAATGCTATATAGTGACGAATAACCACCATCAGTCATTGTTGAGCGATTTACACTTAACTTTTACCAATGTAAATTTTTCGGCCGCCATCTTGGATCCGCCATTTTGAAATGAGGTAAGTTATTTCAAATATGAAGTTGGTATTGTGACCCATCAATTCAAACTAGTTTTTTATGCCAAATTCAATGCCGCAACTCGTTTTTAATTATAGTGTTTAGTTTTCAAGATATTGACATGTTTCTAATAAATATCTAAAAAAATATGAATTTTTCAAAAACTAAGTTTTACAGCTAAAAATGGGTTGCGGCACTGAATTTGGCGTAAAAAACTAGCTTGAAATGATGGGTCACAATACCAACTTCATATTTGAAATAACTTACCTCATTTCAAAATGGCGGATCCAAGATGGCGGCCGTAAAATTTACATTCGTAAAAGTTAAGTGTAAATCGCTCAACAATGACTGATGGTGGTTATTCGTCACTATCTAGCATTATTTTGTGGTTATAAGCCTGTTTTATCAATTTGTAATGTTTAAATTGGTTGAAAATAAATTAATTAAAAGTACCCATATGTTGAGAACCAATTGAGATATTAAAAAACGGATTGCGGCATTGTAATCAGTGAAAAAATCTAATTCAAAATGATGGGTCACAACACCACTTTTACATTTGAAAAACATATTTTTGATCCAATATGGCGGATCCAAAGAACTATACTACTGGAACGCGCGCTGGGCCTACAGAGCGAGCCGGAATCCGCGGTTGCGTCGGGGGCCTGCAGGCGCCAGGGCGGGGCAGGTACACAAGCCGCGCCAAGGCTCAGGTATTACGATAATGCTGTTGCAGCCTATTGCAGCACTTTAAACGCCTTGTAAACTCTGAAATACTGTATTGTCATATTTCAAAATGAATGTGTTGCTAACGTTTGATAATTGTTTTAACCAATTATATTTCATATTGATTATTTTAATGCAGAATATTATGACTTATTATAAGATGTTACTGGTAAATTTTACATTTTCTTGAAAATTAGGACTAAAATGTCTAAATATGTATTAGGTAAGATAAAACAATTTTTAAATATAAAATGTACTTTATTTTAAGACAAGTTTTACAGCGTATTTCACAAGCATCAGTTGCTTAATCTACAAGTTAGAAAAAAAATATTAACACTGTCAACCTTTGCCTTAAACTCAACTTAGATTTGTTTGTGATTTCAAAAGTTTCCCGTTTGGCAATGTGATGTGATATAATTAAAAAAAAATTAGCTACGGATTTGATCAACAATAATTTGTGGCTTCCATGGAATTCGTCATTGCTTAAGTGATTTTTAAAAATAACGCCTGTGAAATTGTTACATATTCTCAAGGTTAAATCGTTGTTGGTAGCCTTTTTTCAGTTAGTTTGAGTAAATCGATAAAACTTCGTTAGTCGTTTGCATATTAACGATTTTGAAAACACCATAATGTGCTTTAATTACTTTGCCTTTTGATTTAAAATCTGTAAACCTCGTGTGTGATCTAAGGTCATCATCACTTGTATGGAGTAATGAACTACATTCGCGGACGCGCCATCTTCTTGCTCCGTTTTAGCGCCCGCCCGGGTACAAATAAGGTAAAAAATTCCAAATAAGGCATTAAATTAAAGGTCTGAATCTCACAATTACTATGGTACCAATCATAAATGGTTTAGAGGCAGTTTTCACATCGTAACAATCGATAACCTAGAAGCTTGTCCCAACATTCCTTAGTTACTGCAACCACGGAATAAACTTGTAACGTTCTTACAATGTGCAAACTGTCTCTAAAACATATTTATATTTGGTACCATTGTAATTGTGAGATTCATACCTTTAATTTGATACTATAATTGTGTTTTTTTAGTTTACATTGTTTTTGTAAACATCAGTTTAGATTTCACTTTGTTTTTATCCTGGCGCAGCACGGATAAATTCTTTCACAAAAACTAAGTTAATAACCAAACTACGGCTACCATTTTTTTCAAAAAATATTATTTAAGAAATTCAATTCCTTAGCAACAATATCCACCGTTTTTTATTTTACCTGACCAAAAAACACAAAAAGTAGCAGCCGACTACTTTTTTCGTGTCAAGTTTTAAAGTTGAATAAAAACTTCTGACGTTTTCTCATGTTTTAAATTAGACAAAAAATTATTTTTGAAATATAATTGATACTATTACCTTTCAAAACTAAAGGACTCCTCACTTGCAAAACTTCAACCTTTTATCTCAGTGCTAAGTGGTATAAACTTCGAGTTAAGGCGAGAAGGCGGGAAGTCAAACCAGCATATCTACGATGGACGCGCCAGCTTCGTGCCCTTCTTCAGCCCACGCGTCCCTGGATGCAATCGAAACACACCGCTGCATGCGCCCGGAAACTACAACACGCGGCTTATGGGCAGCGTGCGTTCCAGTAGTATAGTTCTTTGGGCGGATCCAAGATGGCGGCCAAAATTGGGTACCCCCTCAAAATGAAGTATTAGCTACCCAATAATGTTTGGGGGTGGTGTGGAACTGATATTTGAAAAAATATAGGAAAAAGTTAGGGGGGGGACTATTATGGGACACCCAGTATGCATTTCAGTAACAATAAAAAGTTATATTATTTGTGTTTTGTAAAATTTATACTGTAGAGATTTTTTATACCAAATTCCAACCCTCTGCATATAATAATAACTCTGTTGGAGCTGCAAAACATCGGAGTAATCTTAGAAAATTGAAAGTTCTAGAGTTACCTAAGGGTGAAGGAGACGAGGTAGGGCAAAAAGTCAAAGGGCTAAAGTTGTAGATCGTGAAAATCCGTGGGATATTGTGCAGTCCATTTTTCGATAGGACCGTCCATTCGGCCACAAAAGCTCATAATAACTTTGCCTTAAAAATAGCTTTTTTAGCGATTTTCGTAATTTTTTTTGAGAAGGTTACATTAGCTGAAATACATACATACATGAAAAATGGTGAGTTTTGGTCTTTTTTTCTGTTTATTGACCCTTCAAGGAATATTCTTGCTGAATTTCAAGTTTCTAGCTCATCGGGAAGTATGGTTTGGCTTGGAATGAATTACCTCGAGAAAATTGCTGGCATTTGGCGAATTTTGAAGGTTTTAGCGAATTTCCCCTATAGGGAAGAAGCTATTACTGTAGGTCTCATGGTAAGACCTAAGCCCGAGACTATGATAACTTTTCGTTTTGGGGCCACCAGAAGCAAAAAACACCATTCGTTCGAATTTTTTATATATATATATATATACTTGTCTGTTAGCACGATAGCGGCCGTAAAAATGGTCCAATCTTAATGAAAATTGGTACAGACATGTTAAGTAGTAATCACTCAGACGAGTTCGTGAATCAACCTGATCGGACCACCGGAAGGGGGGGTAAAGGGGGGTTAACCCCCTCAAAAATCGGTTTTTTGAGTTTTTAAATAGAAAAATAAAATTTATCGAATTTTTGTTGGCACCATTGAATTCAGCTCAAAAAAACAAACAATTTAGTATTTTGAATCACTGCTCTATGTCCATTGGTTACCGAGATATTGAATGTGGTAAACACAGTACGTTGTCCCAATGTTAACCTAATGGGAAATAAATGAAAATTCTATATCTCTGTTATTTCTCAACATATCTTGATAAAATTTGGTAAATAGCTTCTTCTAGTTCAGATCTACTAAATATTGAATTAAAACCACCCAGTTTTAATGTTCCTGTAGCAGCAAACCTGCATACTCATTACCCATGTTACTCTTATGGAGCTTACCAAAACATGTCAAATCTCGCTATGTTGGATTGAAATATGTCATTTTGCATTTGAAATTCGCTGAGTATGCAGGTCTGCTGCAACGGGGGTATTTTAACTTTATATGCATTTTGATATTACAAACTAGTTATATTATTCATGATTTGTAACATAAATGATGAAGAGATGATGTATGCCAAATGTCAGCCCTTTACGTATAATATTAGATTCTAATGGAGCTGAAAACCTGGGGAACATCTTCAAAAATTAAAATTTCTTGAGCTAATTAAGGGTGAAAGAGACGAGATAGGGCAAAAAGTCATAGGACCAAAGTTGTAGATCATAAAAAATCCGTGTCACATGGTTCAGTCCTTTTTTCGATAGGACCTCTAGTTTAGCCGCTACAGCCCTAAAACGAAAAGTACTTTTTTGAAATTCAAGTTTTCCCTCCCTTTGGGGAGGTTGGGGGTGGAAATGTTTTGTTTTGACAATTTTTCCTGTGACTTGACCACCAAAATAATATTCATGCCAAATTTCAAGTTTCCAGCTCACCGGGAAGTATGGTTTGAATTTGTATACGTGAGTGAGTGAGTTACACATGCGGTTGTATAGTAATATAGACTCACAAAGTACAGTCACAAATGATAATAATAACAATATTAATTAATCCTATAAAAATAAAAGGTTATATTACCTTGTTGCTGTCAGTGATCCTTTTTAATTCCAATGTTGGATTACAATTGTTTCGGCAGTGTAAACCACCTTCTTCAGATCCAATACAATATCAAGCTTCACTCATGACGAGGTCATTAAATACACTGCCGAAATATTTGTAATCCAACATTGGAAATCCCAATGTACCAACCTACATACCCAATGTACATACCTTTTATTTGTATTAAGTGATTCGGAAGCTACTCAAAAAAAATGAAATCCTATAAAATATATACATAAATAACCATTTTCTTTCAAAGCAAATTTACAAAAAAAATATATATATATATATATATATATATATATACATACATAACCATTTTCCTTCAAAGCAAAACTACTTAAGAAATTCATCCAAACTATACAGAGGTTTATCAATCAAGAACGTTTTTAATTTATTTTTAAATTTATTAAAATCTAGTATAACTTTTATGTGTGAAGGCAGTGAATTAAAATACTTAATTCCGGCATAAGATGGTTTTTTTCGTAGAACTTTGACCTGTGCATGTCAAAACCGATGTTATTTCTATATCTGGTATTGTAATTATGATGGAATCCTTGTAAAACTGCATTATCGGAATTTCTTTTTAGTAGCAGAATCAGTTGGTATATGTAGAGACTGAATACAGTCATAATCCCTAGTGTTCGGAAATGTTCTTTGACAGATTCAGAATATTTTAAATTTAACATAATTCCAATAGATTTTTTTGTAGTAATAAGATTTTCTTTAAATTTTCATTTGAAGTTCCGCCATAAACAGTCAAGCCAAAAGAGATATGAGAATGTATGAAAGCAAAGTACACTGATTTCATAGATTTTATATCACAATCTGAGGAAATTTTTCTTAATGCATATAGCCCTGTTGAGACTTTTTTGCAGACTTGAGCTACTTGGGAATCCCAATTAAGATGGCTATCGACACATAATCCAAGAAATTTAGTTTCATCTGTTTCTTCTAAAAATGTATCATTCAAACATATATTTGGAATCTGACTATTATTATTCCTTTGAGTTGCAGAAAAATTGATAAATTTGGTTTTATTAGAATTTAGTAAAAGATTGTAATCGGCTAAGTGTTGTTGGATAGATGTAAGTTCTGTGTAAGCAGTTACTTCGATTTTGTTTGTTTAGTGACCGGATAATTTTATATTAATGTCGTCAGCATATAGTGTAATTTTACTACATTTAGCTAAATTATATACTTCGTTAATATAACATAAAAAAAGTATTGGGCCTAAAATAGTGCCTTGAGGAACACCATATTTTGGTGGGCTACATGTGGATTGATAAGTTGATAACTGGTTAAAATTGTTAAGGTATTTCAGTTCGACAAAATTACTTCTGTCACTCATATAGGATTTTATCCGATTTAATGTGCGATTGTTTATACCAAGGTTTGAAAGTAAGCTGAATAATCTAGAATGTCAGATACTATCAAAGGCTTTACTTAGGTCCATAAATATTCCGATCGCCTTTTGGCTTTTATCAACAGATTCAATAATAGATTCTATGAATTCAACACTTGCACTCATCATTGATTTATTTGCCCTAAAGCTGTGTTGTTCTTTAGAAATGAGGTTGTTAGTTTCTAAGTAATTTGACAATTGTTTGACAACGACTCGCTCGTATAATTTGGAAAAGGAAGATATTAATGACAGTGGTCTGTAATTGGAAGCCATATCTGGGAATCACCATATTTGAAAAGTGGGGTGATTTTGGAAATTTTAAGTCTAGGAGGGAAAATGCCAGACATGAAGGAGGAGTTAATTAAATGTGCAAGAGGTTTCTTTAAAAATTGAATGGCGAGTTTTATTATTGGCATGGGTATATCATCATAACCTGAGGAATATTTGTTGTCAAATGAGTTAATTATATTCTCAATATCTCTCTCGGTTATCTGTTCTAAAAAAGATAAATTACATTTACTGATAGTGGTTTTAGGCACATTATTTAGAGAGGTTAATAATTTCAAATTTGGTATGATCGGGGATTCAACCAAGGTAGAATAAGACTTATTAAATATTGAGATAACCTCCTCGGGTTTATCAACTGTAGATCCATTGTCTTTCAGCTTGATATTATTGTGTTTATTTTTTTCTTTAATTTTGACTTCATTACCAATAACTTTCCAAGTTCTCTTGCATATGTTATTTGAGTCACATATAAGTTTATTATAAAAATAATTGCTTGGATTTAACAATTTGTTCCCTATAATACATTTTCTTATTTTTAATTAAAGTTTTAAGTTTTTCAGACTTGACAAGTCTAAACTGTTCAGTTAAAGTGACAAGGTCATCTTTAATTTTAATTAGCTCGGGTGAAATTCATTTGTTAGTTTTACTGTATTCTCTACATTTTACTTTTGGAAAGCACAGGTCAAAATAATAATAAAACGTGGTGAAAAATGAATCAAATTTGTCCTCAATATTAGTGTTGTAAACATTAATCCAGTTTTCATTAGATAACATCCTCAAAAACATATCTTCATTATAATCGTTGTATTTTCTCTTAAAGTAAGTTACATTGCTATTGCTTACACTACCTTCTGGGCAAAGAATATCAAGAACCTGGGCATCGTGATCGGAGAGAACTGTGATTAGGCCTTCTACTTTTAGTAAACTTTGGGGTATATTGGTGATAAAGTTATCTATACCAGTTTCAGTTGTGTCACAAACTTTAGTCGGAAAGTCAACTAAATAACTTTTTAACAGTCGGAATCCAAAACTTTTTAACAGCATTTTGAATTCTTTTGTATTATTAGAGTTGTCTAAAATATTAATGGTAAAGTCCCCAATAATTATAATATTTACACATTTTTTGGATACATTTTAAATAAGAATATTTAATTTGTTAAGGAAATCCGAAACCTTCGAGCCAGGGGAGCGATAAATACCTATCACAACAAATTGGAATGATTTGAAATTATACTTTACAGAACAAAACTCAAATATTTTATCTTCGCATAATTCATTAACTAGAGAACTAATTGATAACTGTTTGCACTCAATATGGTCCTTAGATAAAATCATTACACCACCTCTGGTGCAAGACTTTCTGCAGTAAGAAGCGTCAATTTTGAAACCATTAATATTTAAACTGTTAATCGCGTAATCTTTGACATTGTGTTCTGAGAGCACCATTGTCATCAGATTTATTTCTGACAGAATTATTTCTAAAGAGGCATCACGATTATTCAGGTTCTGAATATTTTTATTGTGTTACTAGAATTAAACATTATTTTTGTATTTAAATTTGGTTGTTAGTATTTAGCATGTTTTCTCTTACTTAAGTTATTGTTTCTGCATGTGTGTAAGGAAAATTTTGAGTGCATTCAGCAGATTTCGGCACACAATAGTCGGTTGAATTATTTAAGCTGCTCCAATACTGACACTGATTCACTGGACATGAAACCATCACTGGAGGTATTGGAAAGATCACTATGACACACACTAACTTGTGATGTAATGGCTGGTGCAGATGACGTTGTGGCCTGTGAGAGACATGTTGTTGGTGAGGCTTTGTGCGGTGATGTAGTGACCGTTGTAAGCAAGGGAGGATGCAGCTGGTGAGGGCAATGTTGCGGCTGGTGTAGGCAGAGTTGTGGCTGGTGTAGGCAGGGTTGCGGCTGGTGTAGGCAGGGTTGCGGCTGGTGTAGGCAGGGTTGCGGCTGGTGTAGGCAGGGTTGCGGCTATTGTTGGCAATGTTTCAATTGGTATATTCTTTGTTGTGGCTGGTGTGGGCAATAGTCTGGCTTGAAAAGATGGTGGTGATAACTTACTGTGCAGAAAGTTATGGATCTGGTCAAGAAATTCTTAATGAGACAAACCATTCATCAATTCTCTGGATGATTTTTTATGATAAGAGACTATAGTAATATTTGCTTTAGTGTAGAGTTGGAAGTCAATTAGGTTTGTTATGAATTTATCCAATTCAATTCGGTCACGCACACAACCGATTGGAGAACAGATTATGTGACGAAACACTCTTCTTTTAAAATCAACTTTCAAATGTTCAAAAGATGAATCATAATCAGAATTAGTTGGCTTTCCATAAGATTTATTTTTTGTTATAAGATTATAAACAGAAGGACCGTAGTAACTGCTTCAAAGGGCAAGGTGTTTTGTAAGATATTGCAAAACATGAGGTCTGCCAAAGTGATTTCTAAAAACCACGGCTACTCCAGCAGACATGTGGCGGGGGTCATGGAAGTCTGCTGAGATACTGTGCGCAAATGCGACTGTTCTCTCTCCTCGGTATCTCCTGATGAGGTTTGACATGTGGGTATCAAAGACATGTGGGTGTAATTTTAGGTTGGTAATAGGTTGTTTGTTTCTTGTTTGTAGCTGGATGACAAGTGGGGCCTTCCTTCAACTTGTTCTCATCTTCACTGTCACGGTTCATAATTATATTTTGAATTTAGTTTGTAATCAGATGCACTAGATAATTTTTACCTCTATTATTTATATGCAAACCATGACTAGAATAGTGGAACCTCTTGAGTTTATCCAAGTCAACCATGTAAACTGATTTTAATCTGGTTGCCAATTCTGTAATATAATTATTTACAAGAATGATTTCATCATGTATCGGGTGGTCTTCATTCAAGTCATACCTCTTTGGTATAGTGGTCATCACCACAATTTTGTCTTGACTAAGTGTTTTTAGCTTCTCTTCTAATGATGAGTAAATAGGGGAAAGGTCACGAGATGTATCGTTAGTCCCTCCAATGATAGTTACTAATTCGTCCCTAGAGTTCAGAGCAGAATCAATTACTTGCAGTAGACATGCGTTTGGTAATATTGTTCCAACTGCCAGGTACGTATCTGTAGCATTTAGCGCTATTTTAGGGGCAACATTTCTCCCTTGGCTGTCAAAATATAGAGACAGTTTCAGACTATGACCCACATATTCCTTTAATAGTACCTTCTTACCAACTAGGCAAGAAGTGACATTCATAGAGGGGTGGTAAAATCTAGCTAATTATCAGAAATTAGTTTTGCACGTGAAAGGCTGCGGGTTGTTTAAGGAGCCAAAGTAATAAAAATTATTCTTATGCATTTCCCATAAAAGTAGGCTCCAGTGTGATCCCGACCCACCAATTCTTGGATGTCAGAGGAGTCATTAACTGGAATGAAGATAATGTTTTTCCTTTCCAGATTTAGGGGTAGGAGGATGTCTTTAAAATCTTCAAGTGTTTTAATGGCCAGAGTAATGACTGGATTGAGAAGTAACAAGTCCTTATGAGCGACATTAATACACAATAATAAAGTAATTAACGTACATTTTGCTTTAGCCCATTGGCATAGTTTGATGGAACAGTTCCACGAAAGGATTTCTATGACCTCTGGGTGCTGTTAGTGATGGCTGGGCCTAGTAGATGACTGTAGGCTTTATGCGCCAATTGTTCTCCTGGCCGACGGTGGCACCGATGGCTGAGATGGTTAACGCGCTATATTAACAAGTATAGCGTTGAAGACGTTCAGAGGTGTGTGTGTTCTGTGTAGTTACTCGAGTGCTGGGGCAACCATTACAGACAATCGACTTAAGAGAATGCTTTAAATGGGGCTACCTATCTTCTTGTTACACCAGGGATCAAAGAAATACCCTTTTAAAAAACATTACCAGAAGGCCGAGCTTTGCTTGGATGAAATAAAAACAACCTGAATATATCAATCAGCTGTTTTGGTTAAAACTTTCCTGAAAAGCTGTTAATATGGTAACTTTGAAGGGCCCAGATTTTTCCCAATCTTGGACCAGTTTCAATTGATTCCCCGTGGCTAAAACCCTATATTAAAATAAAAAATCTTTTTTCCCATGTTGGTTAAAAAAAATTTGCCTCTAGAAACATTTCTTGTTTTAGAGTATAACTTTTTTTTATATTTTGTCCTAAAGAATAATCAAAATTACTCTGGCTAGCCTGTTGGCCTCAAGAAAACACAACACAAGCCTACTCAAGGTGATAATGCCGCCCAACACAGCTCCCACCCACCTTGTGCTGCCTGGACTCAGATGACATGCGAAAGGGGGTTCAGGTGGAAAAGTATTTACTGAGATCTCAAAAGCAAAAACAAGAAAGTTTGAGATTGCAAACAAAGAAATGTTTATAACCATTCAACATCTTCCAAAATCTATAACCTATGTTACTATTAAATGTGTAATTTATAAAAAAATTCCATGATACGAGAATTTTTGACCCTTGAGCAGGCGCTTCACCGGTAAAACGGCAACGGTTGCATGCAGAGTTTTACTCCGCAGCATTAAGTTGCATAAATTTATCCCTTTTTACTTGTTTTACACCGAACTAATAAACTTCATTAGGAATCAATTTTCATCGTTGATACAATTAATTGTTTATCTTAGTAGGTGTATTAATTCAATTGAACATAGTAAGTAATTTTATAGTATAGAGTAGGTATCACTGTAAAAATGTTATTTAAATGTTGACAAACTTCATTAGGAATCATATATCATCGTTGATACAATTAATTGTTCTACTTATTAGGCGTAATAATGCAATTGAACATACTAAGTAATTTTCTAGTATAGATAGGAATAACTGTCTGTGTTATGGGAGAGGGCTCTCCGCAAACTGACACTTAAGGGTTTGTTTCATCTAGAATTGCAAAGCAGAGAGCCTTAATTTATTTTAAACAATGGGAAAAAATATTACATACTTAAACATGTTCATTAGTTCAACATATGAAATGTCATTATCAAAATAATCTAAACAAGAACACTGCTCTAGTCGTAATGAGTTAATATGTACATACACTTAACAAAAAACACAAATATTACATGACACATAACTGGCCGGTACGAACACAGGCAAATTCAAAACTCCAAATCTACATGAAGACTTTAGTGTACATAGGCTACTTGCCACAATAGCTCAGCTCAAGGCCTTCACTGCTGTTCCTTCATGAGCGGTTACTGCTGGCTTGCCTTTAACATATGACTTATTGTTGCTAAGGGATCTCACTGTCTGTAGACTTTTGAAATAGCAGTGGACAATTAAGGTTTATTTTAACCCAAAATACAATATGATACAGAAGGAAGAAAGCAGAACCTCAGAAGAAAACCAAATAAGTGTACTATTAATCAACTTTTAGTTAACTTTTAACCCTTTGCGATCGTAAGGCCAGCAGGAGTGACCACAACAGTCAGCAGCCACTCGGAATTAATTTCCGTACGGCTTGGTTCCGCCGGTCGGACAGCCAGCTGCACTGGCCACGCCCCACTTTTCGTCAGCTCGGCATTCATCATGGCGGCTCACTCCCGTCAGCCCGGAATTGTTTTCACGCCCGGCAGCTCCGGTTTGTTTTTATTGTAAACCTGAAATGTTGTCGTAGGGTAATTTCACTTAATGTTGCAAGCCTGCCGATCATTTAGTTAAATAGCTCCTCACTAGGCTGCAGCACTCTATAGGCATCAGGCAAAATTTAGAAAATCAAACAAAAACATATGTTATTGGCACTTATCCACAATTCCTGCACGAGATCCTGGATGAGTCCTGCTGGACATCCGAGCGTTCGTTGGATTTTATGTTGGCCAGCCATGCTGGACACCCGATAGCAAAAGACAACTGCTGTGGAAAAAAATCCGATTTCTGTACGCTAATGGTGGCGGCCAGTAGAGCTGGCCTCGCGATCGCTACGAAATAGCGGCAAATATTCAATCCGATCGCAAAGGGTTAAAATCTTATGGATTACATCAAAATTATTAATATATCATCCTTTTTTCAGTCAAGACAGAAAATATCGCTGACTCAGAGGTATTGAAAGTAAGAGCAAAACAAGGAGAAAACAAAAATGAAACAGGAAAAAATGACTTGAAGAAGAGACCTCTTACTGAAAACAGAAAAGCTTACCTGCGGGAAAGGAAAAGGAAATACACTAAAAAGAAACGTAAGTTGGTTTAACTTCCTTTACTGCAGTCATTAAACTGATAAATGATAGTATTACGATCTCTATTGAACCAAGATGAATAGAAGAAGTAGGTTCCACAACTAGCTGCAACCGACCAAAACCAGGTTAGTTCCTTCAGGTTGAAGATGGTTTCTTCATTGTTTTACTTTTAAAAACAACAGCTGAACTAGAATAATGAAAATAATAATAATGGAAAAACTAGTTTGGACCTACATCTTTTTTTTATTCACATTGGTGGCATCATACAATAATATTTGATGTGGCTTATTTTTTTAAATGTTCAACTTATCGATGACTTATTTTTCAACTAACCAAATATTGGAAATTTAACATCGCTGGATCGTAACTAGGCCTAAATAGTTCTCTTAACATTCATAATGAGCTTGGTAATATTAATTTCTTTATCATATATGTCTTTTTCAAATATTTCAGTCCAAAACTGTTTAATCAGTCACTATTTTAAAATTGATATTACAATATTATTTTCATAAATTTGGTCTTTAAGTCTTGGTAAAGCTGTATAAAAATTGCTCAAATTAATTATTGATGAATGGGAAAAAACAAGGGCTACTTTGTAGTGACTGTTGAGTTTCCAAAATTTTAGATAATATATTTAATATTTATTAAAAAATATTTTTACATTTTATGTATTTACTCATTTGTATATAGTATTTCAAGGATTGCATATAGTATTTTAAGGATTGCATATGCCCACACCTTGTTGACCTGCTATATATATGTGTGTTAGGTCCAGAAATAACAGGGAGCACATCGTTTGTCCCAGGTTGTCAATGTCGTGTGCCAAGTTAATGCAATTTCATTTTGCGGCTACCATCACCCTCGAACGGGGAAAATTAATGAGACCATTTCTTAAGAGCGCAGAAGGTTAAGAAAGAGCATTACATAACTAGGCTGGAAAGTACTGTTTTGCCGGAAGAGCAGCCGGATTGTCATGCGAGTACAGTAAAACTTACCGGCCATGTAACGTATGATACTTTTCATCATACTACTCAGAAAAAACATACTCAAAACATAGTCCTTGCATAAACCATTGAATCCCCTTTTTGTTTTTCTGGGTTATGTTGTAATTTTAAAGTGTCTAACAAGCAAAATCTTAAAAGTTCATGTAAGTACCATAAAAAAATATATATGTGTCGAAAATTCCCATGTGGGCGGGAAGGGTATACAGTGGCCCTCCCTCTATCTTGGTGTTTACATATTTGTGTAGGCCTACTTGGCTTTATTTTTAATAACTTTTAATAATTATCTAAAACCAACCTCTGAGACAATTTTAAGTGCTTAATATTTTAAATTTTTTGTCAACCTGGGACAAAAGAAACACTTTCAAATACTTCCTGTAGATAATACTGTTTGTATAATGTTTGGGAACACCCAGTATAACTTAAATTATAACTTAATACAACCATAAAAGAGACTCACTATCCATAAGATGTGAAGAATATAACTTGAACCCTAATTTTTTGGTGACTACTGTAGAGATTACTTATTGCAATGAAAAATAAAACCTCGTCATGAGGAAACAGGATGCTCGGATTGCAGTGCACTGTAATTACTGTCAAAATTTTAAATTAAACATCGCTTCAAAGTTATGTATAAACTGTGCTTAATATAAAGTACATATAAATTTTGCCAGGAATGCTAATGTGCAACCCGATTAACCCATCCCCAGTTAATTGGGAGTTGGCCATGTTTCACCAGAATTTCAGAATTTCATAAGCCTTCAAGTACGCAGCCACAATGTAATGATACATTAATTAATGTGGCTGCATTAAGGATTGCATATGCCCACACCTTGTTGACCTGCTATATATATGTGTGTTAGGTCCAGAAATAACAGGGAGCACATCGTTTGTCCCAGGTTGTCAATGTCGTGTGCCAAGTTAATGCAATTTCATTTTGCGGCTACCATCACCCTCGAACGGGGAAAATTAATGAGACCATTTCTACCAATTAATTAATTCTACCATTAATTAATTAATTAATTAATTCTACCAAGGGGGATTAATGAGACCAATTAATGAGACATGATGAAGTTGTGAAAGACTGTATTATATGTTGTTGTCGTTGAAGAACAGTATCATAATTGGATAAGGTAATTTAGCTAAAGTAATCACCAAGCATAGAGTTAAAGGTTAAATGCAGAAATCCGCTGTTTTGTAAACAACTTGTAGATAGTTTATGTATTTTTTCATGACAATACTAGAAAAAAATTCTGGTTTGTCTAACAGATTTATTTACGCTGCATTGATATTCTTGAGCCTTTAGCTTATAGCTTGCTTCTATTTGCCTTATTTTTATCTTAGTTCTTCTTAGCTTTCATCTTACCTCTAACTTTTAATTCAGTTTATCATTATTTAGATGCTCTATTTATTATGTAAAGTGTTTGTGACCAAACTTAGCATATTCGATGTAAGTGTTCCATGCAGTTCTCATTGTCTAGAAATTTAGGTGCTGGAACTATAACCTACTGGGAGGTACCACCCATTCCCCTGTAAAAGTTGAAAATTGTCACATTTTATTTGATTTTCCCCCATCTGCTGTGTTTTGACACTTTTTACTCCTTGTAATGCATGAGTAAAATAATAATTTGTCTCACAGGAGGAGTAAAGTGATTACTCCTTCTGTAATCACTGGGTTTACTTTGTCTCTCGGCGGGAGACAAAGTAAACCCATAAGAATAACATTGAAGTCAACAATTAAAAAATTAGAGCGCCTTCAGATTTCCACACACACACACAGTACACACACATGCAAATACTTTGCAGCTCAACAAATGCAGGCACTAACAGCTGATTTAGTGGGAGGAATATTAAAATAAGTATAATATTATTAACATCCAGCTGTGAGAACAGCTAAGAATTAAGCACGTAATAACGTTGCAACAATCAGCTGATCGCTAGTACATGCATGGTTGCAGCTACCCGGATGCAGGCGCTAATAGCAGAACGAAAACAATTTTTTATATTTTATTACTCACTAAGTTCATATAAAACAGGTTTTCTACCAGTCGGGATTTCGGGAAAATGTCGGGGATTTTGTAAGGTCGGGAATAGTCGGGAAAAAAGTAATGAATTTCAACTTTTGGTCGGGAAATTTGAATTTGCCTATAAAACAAAACAACATAGCCGTTTTCTTTGTTATTGTCTTCGTCTTGGCTGGCAAATCTCTCGAACGAATCGCTGCAGACAAATTTTTAGCTATATCACGACCAGAAAAGCTGTCACTTATTCCGCTGTCGCAAGTTTCTCGGTCCTAATACAGCTGTAAAAACGCTCGCTCGTTTTGCAGCGGACAAGTCTCTTGCTCTTAACGCGGCCGACAAGTCTCGCGCTTTACGCGGCCGACAAGCCTCGCTCTTTACGCGGCCAACAAGTCTCGCTCTTTACGCGGTTGACAAGACTCGCTCTTTATGTGGCCGACAAGACTCGCTCTTTACGCGGCTGACAAGTTTCGCTCTTTATGCGGCCGACAAGTATCTTGCTCTCTACGCGGCTGACAAGTCTCTCGCTCTTTACGTAACCGAAGGTCTCGGCCGACACATCTCTCGTTAGTATTGCCACCTTAAAATCGTGCGCTCTTTTCGTGGCTAACACATCTATTGGCCACATGAAGGCCAGAATATCTATAACCCGGCCGGCAAATTCCTCGGTCGTTTCGGGGTCAGCAAACCTATCGGTCACATTGGGGCCGTCAGATATCTCGCTCTCTTTGCGGCCGTCAAATCTGTCACTCTTTTCACGGCCATCACATCTTTCGCTTTTATTGCAGCCAGCAAATCTCTTGGTCGCATCTCGGCCGATGACTTCATCTCTTTTTTCGCAAGCGTTAGACCTCTCGGTTGTATTGCGGCCAGAAAATCGCTCACTCATTTTGGGACCAAAACATTTTTCGGTTGTCTCGTGGTAGACAAATTTTTTGCTCTTTTCGTGGCCGTCACATCTCTCGGTCGTAATGCGATAAGAAAATCGCTCGATCTTTTCGCAGACGGAATATCTAACATTTATACCGTGGCCAGCAAGATTTTCGGTCTCGTTGCGATTGGAAATCTTTTGCTTTTTTGCGGCAGGCAAATCTATTGGTCGCATCGCGGCCGATGAGAACCTTACTCATTTCGTGGCTATTAGACCTCGGTCATATTGCAGCCGGAAAGTCACTCACTCGTTTTATGAATGAAACACTTTTCGGTCGATTCGCGGCAGACGAGTTCCTTCCTCTTTTAGTGGCCGTTATATCTCCCGGTCGTATTGCCACAAGAGAATCGCTATTTTTTTTTTTCGATTACATTATTCGCTATAAGCGGTTACATGATTCGGTCATATTGCGGCCGGCAAATCTCTCTGTCACATTGTGACTGTCAAATCTCGGTCGTTTATACCAGGGCTGGAAAATCTCATGGTCACAACGCGGCCGGACACAATCACTTGTTCTTTCCGCAGCCAGAAATCTCGGTCGCATTACGGCTGGCAAATCTATTGGAGTTATCACGGTCATCTTGCTCATCTTTTGGCGATCTTTCGCTTGCATTTTAGCCGTCTAAATGTATTAATTTACAAATATCGTTCTCAATGTTCATTATAGGAGGCAGTGGTCATGGGCAATGGTTATTTCCTATGGGCGGGAATTTTTTTTAATTATCGGGAAAAAGTCGGGAATTTCATATATGAAATTTGGTAGACATCTTGTAAAATAAATGTTTATGGTCAGGATATTTACTACTGCAGGTAAGGGGAAAATATTGTGTGTATTTCGAGAGTAAAGCATATTGTCTCCCTCATGAAAATTGTTGCCCTTGACAAGCTTGAACACTAAAATTATCATTCGCGAGACAATGTTGTACTTTACTCACTCAACACACAAAAATAACTGATAAACGTTTTAGCAAACAAATGAAAATTGAGAAAAGCATTACTAGAAATTTTTTATTAAAGGCCGTATGCCATTAGTGCAACCAGGTACAACTTTGTTTCGCGAAACATTAACGAAACCATGTTAAGTATATCTATATAAAAAATGTCGCGAAATGTTTCGGCAAGTAAGGCGAAAATTTAGCCCCATTGAAATACATTGTTTCACTCGAAATGTTTCAGACGATCATGTGTTTTGTGTGAAATGTTTCGCTAAAAAAGTTGCAATAGTGGCATACGCCCTTAACCCTGCATGAGAGTTTTAGCCGTCTGGCTAAAGCTTTGCCGTCTGGCTTTGAAATATTCGTCTTAGCTCAAAACTGAATAAGAAACCCTAAGTTTGAGCTGAAACTTTGCTTGTAACTGCCTTCGATTATGTGTGATTATCTTTTACAGCGAAGGTGTTCATAATGGCAAATTTACCTTCGCTAATTACTTGTATATGTCTTTACAAAATTACTCTGGCAGATAACACATGATCGTCCTTTGTGTCAAAGACCATAGATTACCCTAGATTTAGCGTGATCGACAAATCAGATCAAAGTTTCTTTATCCATAGAAGTACAGAATTTTGTCATACCTCCAGCCAATAAATTCAGACAATATCACTCTCTCTAATCAATTCAATTGATGGTTCTTTTAAAGTTAGAAAACTCAAGATGGAATCCTAGGAATACCGTTCTGCTGAATTCCACCTTAAATCGAGTACTCTCATAATCATTATAATTTACATTCATTTATTTGTACATCAAGATAATGGAGTCCTTTGCATTTCAACAATCTGGCCAGACTGACCAATAAAATACGTATTCCATTTATCACAATAGCTCTTGAAAGAGGTATAAACATTTACGGGTTAGCTTTTCACTTCAAGACCTATATTTAAAAATACAGAATTTACTTCAAAATTAACTTAAAGATCCATTTTTAAGACTTAAGCATGGTACCACTCGGACCAGTACAGTGGACAGAAACTTAAGTTCTCACCATCAACTGTACAGTGTACTGGTCGTGGAAATGAGGCTTTATAAAGTTGTAGACGAATTAAAAATGTAGTTAATTCTACATCAGGCTGTCTTTTATCCAACTATGATTCGTCCTTCTGCTACTTTTTTTACTCCAACATTACAGTTCCCACCACCTGTTTTCACTTGAGAGGTCTCTTTCAGAAATAATCAATTAAAAAAAAAGATAGAACCCCTTGAGATAGGGTAATAGATAGAATGTCACAATCCAGATAGGTCTAGAAAAGTTTAGTGGTCTGTTCACCCGAGACGGTTCGTTAGCTTGGTCCCTTGTTGAACAAATATAGGTTTTCACTGTATCGCACTTCTGAATCTCTTTTTTTTAGCTTGTTATGTTCAACTGAGTTTATCTTAAAAAAATTGAGCCATAATCTCAATACAATACTAAAAGAAAATCATTACCATGGGAAGATTGAAAACAGTTGAGAAATAATCTTCATTTTCATTTTGATAGTTGGCATTGTTGAAATAATTACAATGAATAGGAAAATTGTAAGGACAATCGAAAGGATTTGTCATGAACCAACAAACAGAAGTTTCAGGATCAGTTTTCTATAATTTTTTTGATATTCACTTCAAAGAGTAGATGAGAATCGTACAGGTTATTTGCAAAAATAAGAAATACTAGGACATTCCAGACCATCATAAACAAAAGAACATTGACCTACCCTCGCCCCACTGACCCTCTATTCTAATAAAACTGACTTGATTACTTGGAATCCCCTCTTTACCACTACCCCTAGATCAGTGACGTAACTATGGGGGGGGATGAGGGGGATAGAACCCCCCCCCCCAGAATCCTAATAATAAAAAAATATTAATATCACAGCAATCTTACTTGTTTAAATACAAATACTCAAGTTGTATGATGTTAAAAACTATAAGAGGCCTAGAATCAAAATTTGGATAGGAATGAAGCCTCCCCTGCCGCGGCGGGGGTGTGGGGTTCGTCCTTTGTTCGGCAAAGAGCGGAGTGACACATTGTTTGCCAAATAAATGTGTCTCCTATCTGTCCGTCGCGTTGTCCGACACTGTCGCTGTCGATCAGCCTATGCTCTTACTACGGATACGGTACATGATTTTGCTACTCCTTATTAATTTGAAAAGAAAGGATTATTTTAATTTTCATTAAATAAAATTGTTTATTCTTCTGTTTACAATAATAATAATAAAAACGAATAATAAAATTGTCAGCTCTTTTGTTTTGAATGCCTTAGTCAAGTCTTCCAGACATAAAACATACACAGTGATAAGAAAAACTGCCAGAGAAATAAATAACAAAACATTTATAAGAAACATGGTACATGCAAAACTACAATGTTATCGATATTAAAACTGAATTAACTTATTAAGTTATTTAAATTTCTTATTTTTGCCTAGTTGTGAAGTGTTACGATTGTAAAAAAATACTATTAACCAAGAAAAAATTGCAATATGTCCATTTTCAAAATAAGTGGCCATTATTATATAAATTATCAATATTCACAGAATTGAAACACATTTTTAATAATTCTCAATAAGTCCCAACGTTTTTTTATAAGTTGAAAGGCCTAAGTTTCAGATTCAAAATACGCAGAGCTTAATTATATCATAGCTCTAAGGCAATACATTTTTAAGAATTGTAATTTATGATTTATACAACTTTTTTAGTGTTGGACCTAAAAATACGGTTTGTTGGTTGGCTTGGGAAATCTAGCATAACTTCTAGACCATCTCGCTCGGTTCTGCTCAACAACAAAATTCGTCGAGCTACTTAAAAAGTAACCCGACTGTTTATGTTTTCCTTGATAATATTATTTTGTACGTTTTGTATTTTTTGATTACATTTTAACTATAATCGAAAGTTGTATTTAAGTAAAAAAAAAACTCAGATGATTATGTTGGAAATGAGTATGTTTCCTCACATAAGGGACCAAAGAGACGCCCTTTGGGTACTACCCAACTACCTTTTTAAGGGTAGTTATTACCTAAATAAATTCTTAAAACTAACAATCCTAATATTAACCCTTAAGCGGGCGCTTCACCGGCAAAACGCGAGAGGGCGCATGTGGAGTTTTACTCCGCAACACTATATTACACAAATTTAACCCATTTTACTTGTTTTGTAACGAAATATTGTATTGAAATGTTGACAAACTTAATTAAGAATCATATTTCATCTTCGATGCAATTAATTGTTCAACTTAATAGGTGTAATATTTCAATTAAACATAGAAAGTAATTTTCTAGTATAAAATATGTATTAATTACTATTTACATTTTTGACTTTTCCTTCCACTTCTTTTTTTCGAAAGCGAAAGGAAAAGTCCAAAAAATGTAATAATTACAAATCCTTCGCTATTATGAACTTAAAAAATATGTATCACTGTCTGTTTAACGGGCGAGGGTGCTCCGTAAACTGAGACGGCATCTCTGAATTGCAAAAAACGAGGTACCAAGGGAAGGGGGTGGGGGGTATAAATAGCTTTAGGAGATTCTTGGAATGAGGGGCATAAAGTACGGAGCCGGACACAACCGCCGACACCCATTATGTCCGATTATTTTAACATAAAAAACACGTGCGGAGGAAAACTCCATGTGCGCCCGCTCGAGGGTTAAGTAAAATTGTCTATATCATCCGGTATGGTGTACACTCTATTATCTATTTTATTCTTATCCATCCCCCCCAAAGCCAAGCTATAGTTACGCCACTGCCCTAGATATATCTGGAACTCAACCCTCTTTGTACATAAAGAGTGGAATTGGCACATTCGTCAGTAGCTGAAGATGGTAATGAGCCAAAACCATAGTTCTGCTTTTAACTGGACAGTGCTTATCACTGACAACATCAGTCAAGAAGATTTTAGGGACAACTAATGGAACTCACCATAGCTGACTTTAGATTTTTTTTATAGATTTGATGAAACAAATTTGTTGGGTTTGGTTCTGAATGTTGCTTTTTACAGTAGGTCTATTTGGTTTTTTATATTATTTAAATATATCCAAAATTTTTATTCCTTAACTAATCCTCCAGCTGCCTAATGCTGTTATTCTGGAATGCCGGCTCTGTTTTGCTGATTTTGTTTATGTTTAAATAAAAACTATTGTGTGATTATTTTTTTGTCCTAAGTTTCACATATTATATTTTGTCTTACTCAGAAATAAACAGAGAAAAAGATAGTGTAAGTTAATATATTGTACAGTGTGTTGAGAATTTTTTTAACCTCTGAAATATTTATATATACATACGTATATGATAAATTCAAAACCTTGTCTTACCAGCTATTTATAACATAAAAATAGCTATTTTATAAAAATTTCAAGACATACGTTTTTTTAGAAATTTATTGGCAAAAACAATGCAAATTTTACAAAGATATTTTGATTTTTGAAAAAGTTATTGAAAAAACTAAAACAACTACAAAACGTGAATTGCAAAAAAACTTGTAGACCTAAAGACCTGTATTGACAATGTGTAGCTTTTGATAAAAACATATCTGAATAAAAACATTCATCTGAATCAAAATCATCACTAAATTTATCCTCGAAAAGAGCATCTCTAATATCACTACTAACCATTATTTCTCATTTCAATGTAAAATTATTCAGAAAAATCACAAATAACATAACTTGTACAAATGACAATAAACAACTGCGGCAGATGTGGTTGTGTTGTCAGCTGTGTCAAAAATAATAGCCCACAGCCACTTGATCGTTCTTTGTTTCAAAATATATATATATATATATATATATGAAAAGTTTAGAATCTCTTCTAACGATTGGTAAAAAATCACAAAAAACGGACTAAAAACAAAGAAACTAGGAACGAAAATACAAAAGCCTTGCGCAAACGTCGCGCTGCGATCCTTGTCATCCATAATAAAAAATCAAACGTCTTGCATGCGATCTTGGGCAGCGGGAGGGTTAATTAATAAATCTAACAATTATGAACCAGATGTAAATAATGTTCAAATCTTTTTAAATCAATGTCTTATTAAATGGCAGTGATTATTGATTATGAAAGCATGTATAAATATTTTATCATCAAAACAATGAATCTATGAATTAAAATCATTTGGTAACAAAACAGTTACGTTACTTAGAATGCTTCATCAAAAACCCTCAGTTAGTAGTAATTTCTCCCTTTTAGAATATCACTCCCCTCTCATCTGCATGTGGCTTGGCAAGCTTGGCGTTGTTACAGTTACAAATCCGATGATCACCTCATTTAAAATCCATTTCCTTTCTTAGTTTTCAAAGTTTTATTTTTCCCCTCTTAGATTCCAAAACACCATCTCCTCTTTTTTACCTTGATTTCTGTATTTTTCAAACCCAAGTTTTCACCACTCTCATTAACATTTGGTGCACTTTTTGTTTTGATCTCGCTGCAACGGTTGTGGTATGGTGCCTGGCTTGGTGAATGTTTTGTTTGTCAGAGGAAGAGTCGCTAAAGAGTTTTTGTTTAGGATGGGAATTAGCAATGAAGAGTCGAATGGAGGTCGCTCAGCCTGGTTTCATACCCGGAGGAAGGCTTTATCCGAATGTACGAGCCGGGATGTCGTCTTACCGGCCGCCTCTTGGCACCGCGCCTCTCTGGCATACCCCTACTTTACGTTTCTCACAACCGAGACATCCTGTAACCACTAATCCCCAGAGACCTTTGTATCGGACGAGCTTGCCGCAACGCACGGTCCATATAAGGTCCACCCCTCCAAGACCGTACTGGGAGCATTTGCATCCTGCTCAGCAAAACAAAAACTTAATTTATGTGAGACCAACCTTGAGGACAGTGAAAGTGAAAGGTAATTGTACAGCAGAGTAGATTGGTGGTGTCTTTTGGTGACTGCACTGTTAGTAGTATGTTATCTTAAGCGCTCTAACATCAGTTGTTATTAACATGGATTGGCCTTACACAGATTGGATTGGTTCATTCTCTATAGTTAAGACGAGAGTTTTTGTTCTTCTCTAAACTGTGTTTTTCTTCTTTAAATTACCTCTCTTAGTTATTAATCGCCTACTTGACCATTAAAAGTTTTTAATTAAATAAAAATCATTTTGAATGTTATACAATTTTGTCTGCTGTTATGGGGTCATTCAATTTATGTTGCGCACATTCTTCTAATACAAAAGAAGGCTGTGCGCAACATTGCTGGAGTTTGTAAAACTGAGCACTGTAAGCCTCTTTTTATAGATTTTAAAATTCCGATGATATTTAATCTTTATATTTACCAAATTCTTTTACATGTAAAATAAAAAATTCCTTTCCTATCCGGCAAGAAATTTACTCATTCTACAAGAAACAGGGGTAAAATGGCTATATTGCAACAGAGATTGGCCAAGACCAGAAATTCTCATAAATTGAACTGTATACATTTTTTTAATAAGCTGCCTGAAGAAGCAAAACTAGTTAGTTTATAGAATTATACGATAAGAAGAATAGTATTATAGAGGACACAACTGGCTTACCTGAAGTTGAGTAGGCCATCAGAAACACAAATCACAAAACACTGGAAAAGTCCCAATATTTCGGTCCATCTAGTAGGATCTTTCTTAAGGGAGGAAAGATGGAGAAAGACTGTTACTGGTTTCAATCATGTTTTCAATTTGGTTTCCGAAAGGGTAAGGGAACAGCTCACATCATTTTTGAGTTTTTGGATCGGGTTGCAAATGCCGTGGATGGGTCACAGTTTACTGTCGGGGCATTCTGTGACCCATCCAAGGCATTCGATTCAGTCAACTTTGAAATCCTCATCGAGAAGCTGAAGTGCTATGGTGTGGCTGGTACTGCATTGAGCTGGCTGCAGTCTTTCCTAACAGGCAGAGAATAGGAGGTGGTGGTGAATTCAGGATCACAAAGTGGCTATTGCAAAGTAGTTTCAGGAGTCCCTCAAGGCTCCATCCTGGGTTCCCTTATTTTTCTGATATACTGCAATGACCTTCCTAGTCTCACATCCAAGGCACAAATCTTGATGTATGCGGAAGATACCTCCATTGTCTCTTCTAGGGAAGGCAAGTTTATGCTGACCCGGACTCTGACTGAGAACTTGGATAAATTAGACTCATGGTGTGATGCAAATGGCCTGAAATTGAATCTAACCAAAACTCAATTTATTAACTTCCATATAAATCATATAAAAAATCCTCAATAAGATGATTCTTATCTTCCTTCTTATTTCAATTCAGTTGTTTCCACTAAATTCCTAGGACTTGAAATTGACTCAACTCTTTCCTGGCATCAACACGTCGATTTTCTTCTTCCTCGGCTTAGTAAAGCATATTATGCCTTGCTAGCCATTTCTCAAGCAGTAGAATTCAAGGTACAAAGCCATATATATTTTGCTTACTTTCCCTCTCTTATATCTTATGGACTGTTATTCTGGCGAAATTCAGCAGAGGCAATCAGAGTTTTCAAGATGCAGAAAAGGGTCATCAGACTTCTCTCTGGCTCAGGCCCAAGAGAATCTTGTAGGCAAATATTTAGAGATTTTCACATTCCTCCACTTCCATCCCTGTTCATCCTTTAGTGTCTCTTATTTGTTAAATCAAACTTCAAGAGGTTTTTTGACAATAATTATCAACATCAATATTTCACTAGAAGTGGTGCAGTTCTACAATATCCTATTCACAGAACATTTTTTGAAAATTCACCATCATATTTCTGTTTAAAAATTTATAATAATTGCCCCACTCACATTAAAAAAGAGCCCTGTTTTAAAAAGTTCAAAAAGTTCAATGCAGTACCAGCCACACCATAGCACTTCAGCTTCTCAATGAGGATTTCAAAGTTGACTGAATCGAATGCCTTCTGGATGGGTCACAGAATGCCCCGACAGTAAACTGTGACCCATCCACGGCATTTGCAACCCGATCCAAAAACTCAAAAATGATGTGAGCTGTTCCCTTACCCTTTTGGAAACCAAATTGAAAACATGATTGAAACCATTAACAGTCTTTCTCCATCTTTCCTCCCTTGAGAAAGATCCTACTAGATGGACCGAAATATTGGGACTTTTCCTGTGTTTTGTGATTTGTGTTTCTGATGTTTCTGGCTTACCTGAGGACTCAACTTCAGGTAAGCCAGTTGTGTCCTCTATAATCCTATTTTAATACCTACCCTTTAAGGGCCTTCCCACAGAAAATAATTTTTATAAAATCAGTGAATCTATGAACTGTAATGTAAATATAAAATTTTGACATTCTGTTGTAATTTGATATCAATGTATAGTTTTATTTGTAAGAATATATTTCTGTTATGTTATTTTAATTTTAACTATGATATAAAGCTTATTTAGCTTTCAATAACCTTAAAAGAAGTAAAATACCGTGTTGATATGATCAAATTATAACAAATACTTTGATGGATAGGCTTTAAAAGTAAAATATTCATTTTGTGATTTGCTAAAAGATTTGAGGGGTAAAACTTAAATTTTAAAATTAGTATTTTAATTTTAGATTTTAAAATGCTTGAATATTTATTTAATAGGCATTTTTGATTGGAATCAATTACAATTTTACAGTTCAAAGAGCTGATTTGTTTCCTAGAAATCTGATTATCGTGGATTATATTTGTCATCACTTTACCCTGAGCAATCAAGGGTGTTGTTACATGTCTTACCAGACATGGAATTCCCATAACTCACACGTCACACTTTCTTCTCTGTCTCTCACCCAAATTTATTCTTTTGAATTGATTAAAAGATATGTCTATATATAAATTACTTTTAACACGTAAATCTATATAAATAAATAAATATATATATATATATATACACATATATATATATATATATATATATATATATATATATATATATTTATTTATTTATTTATTTATTTATTTATTCATTCATTTATAGGCAAACATGAATTAACCCTTTGCGATCGATTGAATATTTGCCCCTATTCCGTAGCGATCGTGAGGCCAGCTCTACTGGCCGCCATCATTAGCGTACAGAAGTCGGATTTTTTTCCATAGCAGTTGTCATCCGGATCGGATGTCCAGCAGGCTGGCCAACATAAAATCCAACGAACGCTCGGGTGTCCAGTAGGACTGGCCAATAAGTGCCGATAACATATGTTTTTGTTTATTTTTCTAAATTTTGCCTGATGTCTGTATAGTGCTGCAGCCTAGTGAGGAGTTATTTAACTATATGATTGGCAGGCTTGCAACATTAAATAGTGAAAATACCCTACGATAACATTGCTGGCTTACAATAAAAACAGTCCCGAGCTGCCAGGCGTGAAAACAATTCCGAGCTGACGGGAGTGAGCCGCCATGATGAATGCCGAGCTGATGCGGAGTTGGGCGTGGCCAGTACATAGATAGATAGATAGATAGATAGATACTTTATTGATCATTAAGCACAATACAGGCAATAGATCTCATCAATCAACATAATCAAACAATTTAAATACAATAAATAGTCACTTAATGCTACAATAAACTTAAGCCAACATATTTCTGTTATCACAGGCATTATTTAGAACTAAATAAACAATAACATCATGCATGTTGCAGTTAGCCTAAGTTAATGACAACTGAATTTATAAAAAAATATTAAAAACTAAAATAATTATGTCAAATGGTTATTAATTCCATGAAATATTACAGAGCTTGTATTGCTGGTAAGGAATTCTTCCAGATTATAAAAAGGTCTTTCTGCAAGCCATTTGTACATGCTAGTTTTAAACAAATTAAGAGGCACTTTCTGGGCTGTAACTGGAAGTTTATTGAAAAGATTAATGCTTACTGTTTCAAATGAGTTGAGAACTTTAATCAGTCTAGTAAATGGTTTTTGGATTAATTCGTTCCCTCTCGTGTAATGACTATGAACTTGCTTATTTAAAGTAAAACTATCAACATTTTTCTTTACATGCACAAACAGTGAAAAATATATAGGTTAACAACTGTAAGAATTTGTTCTTGAAAAAATAGCGGCTTACAATGATCTCTAAAACCTGCACCAGTAATTACTCGTAAAGCTTTTTTTTGTATTATAAGAACCTTTTCTATACCAGAGCCATTGCCCCACAATAGGATAGACAACTTTGAAAAAGACTGTAGTAAACAGTTAATAAAAGCTCCTTAGATAAATAGGTCTTGAGGTGCTTCAACAAATAAACTATTCTGCTGAGTTTCTTACAAACAAAGTCAATATGAACCTGCCAAGACAATTTAGCATCAAGATATATACCAAGCAATTTAACATTATCTCTTGGGGCAAAAGAACTTTTACTCAGCAAAAAAACAAAGTCTTGAGTTTTTTCATTATTTAAGAATAAAAAATTGGCTCTGTACCAATCAATTGCATCCTGAAATTTATTAAATATGCCAGATTTTACAAGATCGATGGACTTATTTGAACTATAGAAGGTTACATCATCAGCAAAAATTATTGAGTCTAATCTTACATTAAGTGCTAGGTCATTTATTAGAATGAGAAACAGAAATGGGCCCAAAACCGACCCCTGTGGTACCCCAAATTTTACCTCAGTACTGTCAGAATAAACATTATTAGAAAAAACCTTTTGATGCCGATTGCTGAGGTAAGAATGTAACAAACTGATTTTGTTGCCAATTACACCGTAGTGTTGCATTTTTTTCAATAGAATGTCATGATCGACGCAGTCAAAGGCTTTTGAAAGGTCACATAATTTATACAGCTGGCCATCCGACCGGCGGAACCAGGCTATACGGAAATTAATTCCAACTAGATGCTGAGTGCGTTGTGGCCAGTCCTGCTGGCCTTACGGTCGCAAAGGGTTAAAGAAAAAAGAACTGTACATTGAGTTGAGTCACATCCATTCGGCATATCTGATGTACAACTGGAGCATAACTTGACACAACTTTTTGTTAATTTATAGTAGGAATCAGTAAAGTATTCAACTGTTTTTCAACCACTGACTGATTTCCAAGCAGTGCTAGCGCGCCAAATTCTTGGTATCATTTTAACTGATTACTAAACAATTATAGTTTTCAATAAGATAGGAGCCAAAAGAAGGAGAAAGGAGAGGGCAGGTAGGAGGGAAGAGGGTTGGAAGGGAAGGGGAAAATGAAAGAGAATATTAAGAAAGAAGAGCAAGGAGAGAAGGAAGTGAGTGATGGATGGAGAGGAAGAACGGGGGGATTTAAGGAAAGGAAGTGCCAACTAAATTTCTTTTAGCAAGGAATGGTGAAACATTTAATCATGAAGTTTCAATAAAAAACAAATTACTAAACCAAAGCTACTATGTCGTAGAGATAAAATAAAATAAAAATTAAAGAGGTTACAGTACTGTTTAGGTAATTTTCATAATTTCTCTGTTAACACTTATTTTCAGTGATGTATGCACACCACATGTCATCCCTGGGCGATCTCTAGTTAGAATTAAATTTACACAAAACTAACATGTTACTGGGAAGTCCTAAAATAGATATACCTGCATGTTATTAGTTAAATTAATAATATTTGATATATTAATTTATTACCTATTTGTAGGTACTTTAAGAAATGGGTTAAGATTATTGGTTCTCAAATTCAGACTACCTTATTTCACATTTGGATTTATTCTTGAATACTGTATCTCAATTGCGCTGGTCGCAATTGTTTCTAGATTACTATCATTGGTTTCATTTGTTTGCACTTCCCTGATTCTTGTTATCTTTTCTCCTTTCTTCCCCTGTCTCTTAAAAAATGTAATGCACATACATTTTGATTAGATTAGAATTTTATTTTTCATAATTAAGTTAAAAAATTATATTAGCTGATGAGTATAGATTTTTTCTCATATTTGAGAGGTAAATTCTCCCTACTTACGCCAAAATATGCCTAAACATGCTCAGAGTGGTATCTCCAGTTTTCAAAATATGATTTATGTTAATATACCATTGTAAAGATAGAGAGTTGTAGAATGTTTATTACTAATTCAATATCATTTCTGTTAGTGCTTTCTGAAGATTCATTTTGCAGTAATTTACCAAATTTAACACCATATTTTTTCTAAATGAATGAACATAAACTATTTTGGCATCACTTTAAACAAACACTCCATAATCGGAGAGAAAAGACCAGATGAGGAGCTAAGTGTCTTCGTTGTATCTTTACAGTGGGATTTCAGAATAAATTTTATTTTGAGAGTTGGAGATGTTACTTGACACTGTTTACCCTTGCATGGCGAAAAGTACACAAAAATATGAACCACAGTTTCAAAAGTCACCGCTAGTCTTTCAGAAAACTGAAACTTTCCATAGGTAGAGAACCTTCTTAAAATAGCTATTTTATGTTTAAGAATAATTGACACATCAACATTAAAGAACTTAAATAACACCTCAGCTACATTCTTGGTTTTTTTTCAAAATTAAAATTGTTGTGGCAGGAAGTTGTACAAAGCAGTAATGAATTCTTTGAAATGAAGAGCAAAACAATTTTGATGAGGCAAAATTGTCTGTTGTGGAGAATCTGAAGTAAGCTTGTGTTCTCGTTGCACACTGTCTTTTCACATCATCGTTTATTGTTTTTTATTACAACAGAGGAACATGAGGAAGTACCTGAATCACCCCATTCACCAGAGGAGAGCCCAAATCTTCTACGAGGCAATGTCTCCAATGTCCCCCGTTCCCCAGAGGACAGTCCCAAGCCTCTACAAGGCAATGTCTCCACTGATTCTTTGGAGTACAAGGAGTCACCATTGATATCAGACTCTGACCCACCGATGTCAACAGGTAATTCAGCTCAAATTTTGATCAAATATGTTTGTTAACGTCATTTGATTGTTCTGGATTTCCGATGTGACCTCATGTCATTGCTAAACATGAAGAAGTCAATAATTTTAAGTCCTCTACAAATATCCTATTCACTGTCTCTTTTCTTGAACATAACTTTAACCTACAAACGACAATTAAAAAAAAATGTTAAGATGAAAAGGTAGAACATTGTTTTGTTAAGGAAACTAAACCTTAACTTAGTTTTCTCAAGTGACTTTAAGGTAAAGATTTTTTATGGTCTTATTTTAAGTGATTTTGTCTTTACAGGGGTAAATTGTACAGTATCTGTTTTAGCTTCTACAAACAAAGGATTATTACTGAAACCACGTACCAAAATTTACCAGCACCGTAAACATAGATACATGAGGGGTAAATACTTTATTCTTTCAAAATGGAGATGAGTTGGCTCTCTTGTAATTTGATTTCTGTTAATTCCTTTTCGCTTATTGTTTCAAAGCTTTTAGTTTTGCTGATTGTAGTTAGTGATTCAAGTGCATTTCATTTTCAGATATCATTAAAATATTTCTATTTTTCTTTTTTTGGTAGTTTTAGTTTTGTAGGCTATATCAGTTTTGCCTGGTATTCCGCTTGTATTTTGCCTATTTCATGTTAGGAATGGTTGAAGTTTTTTTCATTTTAGCTTATCAACGATTTTTTTTTCATTTCAAATCAGAAATTTAGAGGATTAACTTTCTTAATGTCTTCAAATCAGATAATATTAGCGAATTTCCCCTGTAGGGAAGAAGCTGTTACCGTAGTACTCATGGTAAGACCTAAGCCCGAGACCATGATAACTTTTCGTTTTGGGGTCCCTAGAAGCAAAAAACACTATTAGTTCATTTTCATACATATATATATCTATATATATATATATATATATATATATATCTATGTGTCTTCAAGCACGATAGTGGCCGTAAAAATGGTCCAATCTGAACGAAATTTGGCACAGACGTGTTAAGTAGTAATTATTCGGACGAGTTCGAAAACCAGCCCAATCGGACTACCGGAAGGGGGGTAAAGGGGGGTAAACCCCCCAAAAATGGGTTTTTTGAGTTTTTTGTTTGCACCATTGAATTCAGCTCAAAAAAATAAACAATTTACAATTTTGAATCACTGCTCTATGTCCATTTGTTACCGAGATATTGAAAGTGGTAAACACAGTACGTTGTCCCAATGTTAACCTTATGGGGAATTAGAAAAATTCTATATCTCGCTTATTTCTCAACATATCTTGATAAAACTTGGTAAATGGCTTCTTCTAGTTCAGATCTACTAAATATTGCATTAAAACCACCCAGTTTTAATATACCCGTAGCAGCAAACCTGCATTCTCATTTCCCATGTTATTCTTATGGAGCTTTCAAAAACATGTAAAATCTCGCTATTTTGGATTGAAATATGTTGTTTTGCATTTGAAATTCGCTGAGTATGCAGGTCTGCTGCAACGGGGGTATTTAGCTCTGATTACCTATTGTTGTGGACTACCGTTTTGTAAGGTAAGTGAGTGAGCTAACATCAAAATTAAGCATTAAACATCTGAAAAGTTTAGGTAATAGATCACATGGTCTGATGGTTAGATGTTTATGTAAAGGCACTTAACATCAGAAAATATTCTTCTGCAACCGTAAATGCAATTTATATGAAATGTAAGCAAGCTCAACAAAATTCATGAAATTCAACAACAGAATGTTCCATAGAGAATATCAGTATGCCGCTAGTCTAAAGCAAGGAAGTTACAATGACATTCAACATTACAGTAGAGCCCCTCATATCTGGCCCCTCGGTTTTACCGGTCCTCTGTTTATCCAGTTGGTTCTCACGATCGTCAAAACATATTTCCTACACTTTCAGTCGCATTTTCCTCTGATTCTCTCTTGAATGTCTCTCTACAGTATTTTTACGCTGTATTATCTCTATTTGTTTGTAGCTCCAGTTTACTACCAACAAACAGAATGATACTGGTGAATGCGAGCGTGTACTGCTACGTTCGGTGTGACTCGTCCTACATCACTCTCATAAAGCCTCATGCGTTAAATTGCTCGCCAAACGTTTCGGCATTTGGATGGGCCCAGATTTGGCAATAGTGAACTTGAGCCATTAATGTGTACTGTCATATGTACAATACTCCGTTGAGCTTGTAACCTCTTAACTGTTGTTTAATATGTATCCAGTGAGGTTGTTTTGTTTTGTTTTGTCAAGTGTCATAGTGGTAGGCATACAAACAGCGATGAAAGCTGTGGTGGTAGCAAATACTACTGATCAGGGAAATGATTTAGTTTAAAATTCATTCAAACCCCTGGGTGAAACGAGATCAATTAGTGCTCAAGTGATGTGTTGGTTTTAATAACATATGTATTTTTAAATAACCCAAAAAAATTTAAAGCTCTACTTTGGGCTTAAATCATTGACTACTTATTATTATTCAGGCATAACTTATTGTTTTCATAATAGGTTGGATTATCCGGGCGAATCGTTATCCGGCCTGGGCTCGGTTCCGTGGAGGCCAGATATCGGAGGTTCTACTGTATTTTTGGGATGAATCATTGAATTCACCTTAGAATTACATAATCACTTAGTCAATGTCAATTTTTAATACAAAGGTTAAAAATACGAAACTCATCAGATTCTTTGTTTGAAATTCATTGTTGGTGATGGTGATTTTATATTTTAATTTGGATTTTTGCGGACATTTGCCATTACTGATTAGTAAAAAACAAGTTTCACGATGTTTCAATCAGTCTCAGCTCAGCTCTGATTGGGTGTGGACGTGCTCTCTCCTGACTGGTTATTCTTGACACTTGTGATTTCTGAGTTATTTTGTGTTATTGTTTTTCTTTTCAGCATAGTGTTTTTGTGATTGCTTTTACAGTTCTCAGTTGTAGCTGTGTTTTTGTCCAGATTATCCTGGCTATGTGTTACTAATCTTGTTATGTTTTAGGTTTCTTCCACCTGAAGACGGGATCAGATTCCAGATCCCGAAACGTCGTTACTAATCAGTGATGGCAAATGTCCGCAAAAATCCTAATCAAAACCATTTAGATTCTTTGTTTGGGCTTCAGAAAATATTAACAAATCTCTTTATTGTTGGAAGCAAATGGAAATACGTTCTTAAAGGTTATCAATTGATTGACAATCACATGCTGCAAAATCCAACAGACCAGCTGATGCAGTGCGTAAATATTGCAGACATTTTTATTCCGTAAGAAAACTCTCAATGGGATATTGCAGCGCAGACCTTTATTGTCTAATTTACTCTTGTGATAAGTGTAAAAGATTACAAATGAAGCGCCTTTTGACTTCGCTCTCGGTCACCTCGCTCTGACCATTCGAATACCCATGCGGTGCCATGGGACCTGCTTGCCGTTCCCCCCTGAAGCGTATTACTGCCCCTGACCACTTGTCATAAGTGTCCATCGGGAAATCCGTCCAAGGATGAAACTCTTGATACATCTTGGAACTTGGAACGTAATTGTATTTTTTGGTTATTAAGTTTTGGTTGAATTAATTCATAACTCAAGTTTATGTTTTGTTTATGAAAATGAGTGGCTTCATTGAAATATTTACGTTGATTTTACAAAAAAAAACCAAAAAAACGATAACACATTTCCCTTCAAGCTGATAAGAGTTGACTTTTGCTATTCACAGATTCATAGATGTGTTTTGTAAATGTATTCTCCAAATGTAAATGTCATCTTTTCTTTATTTTCAAGATTACTACGCCTCAGAGAAAGTGGAAGAGGACGTCCCTGATCCACATTTTCCATTCAAGAAGATAAAGATACAATCACCAACACCTCAGGCACCCCCTGTGTGTTCCTTTGAAGACGTCCTACCAATTTTAGGTAACGTTCTTGTCATAATTTAAATTAAATATGCAATTGACATAACCTTATTTATTGAATTTTTGCAAAAAACATGTAGGCTATAGTGCATACTTTAGGTGAGAATTTTCACTTTCAACCTGAAGTTTTTTTTAAGTATTTAAACAGTTAAAATAAATTCAAACCCTTTTTTTTGGTTGAAAATAAAATAAACTCTTAATGCCAGGAATTATTAGGTTAAATGTTTCAATGAATCATATCTATACAGTTTGATCATATATTTACTACATCGAATTTTATTTTTACTTTCATCGGCAAGCGGCGCAATGTAAACGTCAACCATTTGTAAATATAAAAAATTATTAACTTTAACTTTACCATTTTAATTTTTATGTTGCGACTCTAAAAATGTATTTGACTGTTTCGCATCGTCAACACATTTGTTGCAGAATTTGTTCATGGAATCACCCCTGTCTTCATACCTCCACCCGGTTAGTACTTCATTGGAATGGCTCTTGTCATTGTAACGTCCTGTGTTAATGCACTTTTATTTTTGTCTGGATATTTATTATTTTTAAACTTTAAAATTTGGAATAAAAATCTTCTTTACTGTTTTGATTGAAATTCAATTTTAAATTTGGGTAACATTATTTGTAGTTACCTTTTTGATGAAATGCCTTGAGCTGTGTGGAATTGGGCTTTGGAGAGAAGCAGAATGAAACTATTCATCTGGCTTGCCTGAGAAACGTTTTTCAGATAAGCATATAGGTTTGCCGATATATTCTGATTTGATCATTGTTTCTCTAATTAAGTATGGTATTTTCCTTAAACAAAATCCCATATTTATTTTCTGTACGGGGTTAGGCAAAAGTCTGGAACCCACCCACCCCCCCCTCCCCCATTCACTTTAAAACAGATCACGTCAAAAAGACTAAACTAAGTACACCTTTATTTGAAATGAAAATGCACTTTTTGGTCGGTATGTCAATTTTGCCGGGGACCCTAAAATTGGGTATTTTGGGGGCAGCTGCAAAATTTTAAATGTAAAGCCCTATCAAGATACACATCATTTTAAAGGTCTTTATAAAAGAAGAAGATTGGTGGAAACTAGAGCTCTCTATCTCAACCCAGGGAGAAATGGCAGTCATTGAAATGTTCATTTGCATGAGAGAACCTACTTACACTAGGCATCAAATATCCCCTATTAGCTTTTAACAGGTTATAGCCGGAAAACTAAATTCAGCATACCTTTGATAAAAAATGAAAATTCACCTTTTGGTCAGTATCAAAATTTTGCCCGAGACCCCAAAATGGGGCAGCTTCAAAATTTTAAATGTAAAGCCCCATCGAAATACACATAATTTTAAAGGTCTTTATAAAATAAGAAGATCGGCGAAAAATAGACCTCTCTATCTCAATTCAGGACAAAATGTTGGTAATATGAAATAGTCATAATAGCTCTGTTATGAAATTGAGTTGGATTGCGATAGAGAGGTCTAGTTTTCATCGATCTTATTCTATAAAGACCTTTAAAATGATGTGTATTTCGATGGGGCTTTACATTTAAAATTTGAAGCTGCCCCCAAAATACCACATTTTGGGGTCCTAGGCAAAAATTTGATACTGACCAAAAGGTGAATTTTCATTTTTTTATGTATGCTGAGTTTAGTTTTCCTGCTATGACCTGTTTCAAAGTTAATAGAAGATATTTGATGCCTAGTATAAGTAGGATCTCTCTTGCAAATGAAAATTTCAAATGACCTCCATTTCGCCCTTGGGTTGAGATAGAGAGCTCTAATTTTCGCCGATTTTCTTCTTTTATGAAGATCTTTAAAATTATGTGTATCTTGATGGGGCTTTACATTTAAAATTTTGCAGCTGCCCCCAAAATACCCCATTTTGTGGTCCCGGGCAAAATTGAAATACCGACCAAAAAGTGCATTTTCATTTCATATAAAGGTGTGCTGAGTTTAGTTTATTTGACGTGATCCGTTTTAAAGTTAATTGGGGGGGGAGGGTCCAGACTTTTGCCTAATCCTGTATACCTTCAATAGGATACCTATTTACTATATCTTTACTCTTGTCTTTGTTCTGTAATAGAATACAATTCACTCAATTAGATTGAATTATTGTTCAAAAGTAAACTAACAGAGGAAGGTTTTGTGTGGAGTGTTTTTGACTTAAGTTTTATGGTGGATTTAGAGTAAATGAGCCGAACACTTTACACCAACACTATTCTACTAAACACAAAAGCAAACAAAAAAAATCATATCCTTACTACACTTCTTAAACATAAACAATCTTAATCTGTAATTTTACTTATGTCTTCAATACTTAGTATTGTCCTTAGTATCCTTAGTATTCAATCCTCTCAATACTAAGGATTGAAGACGTAAGTAAAATTACAGATTAATATCACATCAATCCGTAGCTACAAATCATCCATAATAAACAATCTTCTTAATCTTAAACATCTTTGTAATGATGAGTTTATTCTTGATTAACTTATTAGAAGCAATGGAAGCAGCTACCTCTTACTTAAGATTAAAAACTCTATCAATGGCTTCATCTTCCACTATGGTGTATGCATGCACATGACAAACTTTTATTTGAATTACATAGGAACTTAGGACTTTGTTAAAGCTGTATCTTATTAGAATTTAAAAAACAATTGCACAGAGTTACATTGCTCATGTTAAGTAAGCGAAAACGTAAATTCAGACTGTACGGTTGAATTGCTTAATCTTAAGTTGCACTAGCTGAATATATAAATTGTTAACTGAAATTTGAATTATCATTATTAATGCCGGTAAAAACTGATGGCTTGCCAATCTTCAGTGCAAGCATGGTCTAGCGGTATTCCTACAGCATAACAACAGGTGGTAGTGTGACATTGCCACAGAAGGATAGCAAGTGTTACAGAAAGATCACTAAAATAAAAAATCAGCAAATGTTGGGTTCACAGTGGAAAATAATTCTGATAGTATTGCCTCCAAAAACTATGCACTTTTGGCCATTGTTGTCTTGAAATTTAATTAAGACATGCCCAACAATAAACAAAACTAAGAAATACATTTAACTCCTGATAAACCGGGGCGGGTTAATCAGATTGTGGAGTAACCATGCTGGCAAAAGGTTTATATATTTAAAAAAGATATTTAATCACAGTTAAAGAATAAATACCAAGTAAAGATGCATTTAAATAATAAGACTATTTGAAAAACTATGTATGGTGACGTAAAATGGTAAGTTTCAATAATAAATTCAGTGCATTGCTAACCGGGCATCCTGTATTTCCTCTCAAGTCGTGAAAAGCACCTTTTGACTTCCGCTCCCGGCCACCTTGCTCTGACCTTTCGTATAGTCATTGCGGTGTAACGGGATCTGCTCGCTGTGCCCCCCTGAAGTGTATTACTGCCCCTGGGTACGTGTCTAATGAAATATTTGCCTAGTGGGAAATCCGTCGAAGGATGAAACTCTTGACATAATTGAATTTTTGGGTATTGAATTTTAGGTTTATGAACTCATAACTCAAGTTTATGTTTTGTGCATGAAAGCAAGTGGCTTCATAGAAAAAGTTACGTTGATTTTACATCAGAAAAGTAATAACACAGTTAAGAGTTTATGTAAACCCAGGAATTATTGAAGAACTCGAGTGATAGAAAAATGACACTACGTACAGTGTGAGAGGGGGTCATTATCTTGGTTGGTCGTGTAATGACTGTCATAATTTTGTTTATGAAGCAATGTATAATGTATGTATGTATTCCTACATTTAAATTAATTTGTTTTCAAAATGTGAAAGTATAATTTTTTCTTATTTCCTCCTTTTTTGACATATATATACTCACACTATTTTTTATGTATTTTGACCTAGTTAAAAAAGTTTTGTGAGCAATTGTTTTGTTGAAGAAGTTGTAAAGGTGGGTTTAGCTGTTAAGGAGATAGGTATTTTATTGATTACACTCAACTTGCAAATAATTACAACAATATTGTAGTGTCAAGTGGAATTAAATTTCAACAAATAAAAGGAAGAAATAGGCCTAAATATCACATTGCATTTCACAGATGCCGACATGTCGGTTGATGCCAAGGACAAGCTGGAATCGTCGCCCAACGCCCATGCTGTTCAAGGTATTTAGTATTTACTCATTTATCCCAAAGAAATATTCAGAAGAACCCAATAATTTTTAATGAAAATTAAATCAGACATTAGGTACAGTTCAAGAAATCCTAAGGATTATCAGGCTGAATGTAAGTATCTGGTAGATCGGGCCTTGCTCGGTAATACAGTAGACCTTGGATTATCCAGACCTCACATTTTTCGGATCTTTAATTATACAGATTGGCTATCTGTGAAATAAAAATATCAAAATCACCGTAAAACGTGACTTAGCGAGTACGGTCACATACGACTAAAAGTCAAAGATATGTACGACTGCAATCTATCGCTGTTTGCCTTTGGTTTTACAAAAATTTAAATCGTCACATTACCTGTTCAGTTCATTGTTGGATTTTCGTTCAATCAGTGTTTTGGTTTATCACATACGTAATCTAAGACAGTTTCACAGGTTAGTTTTTACTGACATTTGAATATAGTTGTGTGAGTTTTGTGTGAACTGACATTAAGATTCAAAATGTGTGGTTGTAGGCCTATCCAGACATCCAACATCTAATGTATCTTGTTCTGAATTTGTGACCCTATTACTATTCCTGGAGAATATGTTAATAAAGAATTTTTGTCTATTGTCTATTGTCTGTTTTACAGTTTGTCTAATATTGTATAATAACAGTTTTGTACAATCCTGATACACTGTTTGCAGCATCAATATAGTGGGGGCTATGTTCGTGATCACTTTTTAGGCGATATTGTAATGACCTCGGATGATTCGGATAATCCGAGGTGTACTGTACTGTGTTTTATTTTTACCAGTTTATCCAAGTTCACCGAGGTGATATTTATAAATACTTTTGTTTCACTCCATGCAAACTTAATCCCACTTTTTTATATGAAATTTATCTTAACAAATGGCTGTAGTTTGCAAACAGCTGTTACAACTTATTACTTTATTTCTTTAATTTTTTGTTATTTGTTTCAACATGAAACCCAAGAAGCTTTCACTCGGTTCCACGTTCACCGTTCAGTAAAGGCCTGCCTAATGGCAGATTGCTCTTCTATTACCTTTGTTGGGTACACTTGTTTACTAATATCCATTACATGTTATTACAAAATCAATAGCTGATTATAATATAATTTGTATTGTACAATTTAAATTGTCATTTGAAATTCATAGCTCATGGAAAATTCATACCAAAATGTGAACGTGGAACTGAATACAATAATTAAACTCTTTAGACTTCATTTATTTTATATCTTATTAGATTTTGACTGGCCAAGTAACCTGCATAGAATACGTTTTTGAGCAAAAAAAACTTTTCCGACATTGATGGAAATCCTCGGAGCTATGCGACATACATGCAACAAACATGCAAACATAGCTCATGGGATATTAGTAGGCACAACCTAACATATCTTCAAGAACAAGGGCCATCAACATTATCATGCATTTTAAAATACAAAAGTTTATGTTAAAAGAATGAGCACTTGTCAATATTTTGGCAGTATTGGTAGTTACCCGAAAGACATTTTTAAAATTAGATTTAAGCCTATTTCAGAATAGAGCAAAAAACACCCTAAATTACCTGGATGTGTTGCAGAGTGATTCACTTATTTGATTTCAGGCTTTCATGATTCAAATGGGGTGCGAACCTCTGTTGTAAAGGGTTTTCTGGTAATAAATAAATACAGAAACCAAATACTCGGTGGGAAAGGAGATTGGGGCTTTGTCCCATGATGAGATAATGTCATATGGTGCAGATCTCTTCTTGAAATATTCAACTACTTAAGCTTGAAATTACTCACTAGTTTCTAGGTTTTCCATGTAGGACACTTTTCTTTTGATAAAAATATTGTATCTTTTGCAGCAGCCTCAGAAGCCGAGCTGTCCTCCTCTGTGAGTGAACAAAGCACCTTCACAGCAGCAACTGAAGGTATACCTGTGTTTAAGCTGTAGATGAATGGTTGAAGGCACTAAATTTCTAAAATAAACCAAAGTACATAAATAATTTTTAAAATTGTAATTCTTTAAATAAATTAGGATTGGTTGACAGATGTTAGAAGTGAGCTCATATTTGAGTAATGTAATAAGGCAAACCTACTTACTCATTATCGTGGCCTTATTTAAATTAATGATTGAAAATACATTTTAAGAAACATTGTATCCTTTATTTTCTATATTGATTGACAGATAAACAAAATGAAAAGTCATATGTTATAAATCAATATTAAACTATCTGCAAATATTAAATGGACAGTATAGTTCCTCTCAGTTATTCGAATTCCTCAGGACCGACTATATAGTCCTTTAAGTAGTTCGGCTTCTTAGGAATCCTTGTCGAACTTCTATTTGTCATTCTATTGGATTCATTTTCTTCACTTTCGATTTGTGTTTCATATGATACTCCAGATCTTCTTAATTGATTTATATGTCTTTTAAATATGTATCCATTATCCAGTTTGACCTTTTAATGAAGTTTCCCAAGTTTCTCTAGTGTAATGCCAGGTTTCCACATGTTTTTGTTATTAGAATAATATCTAGCCTGGACTCTCTCCCCCGCTAATAACTGTCGAGTTGAGTGTTTTGGAGCTTCAATTCCTGCCATTGTTTTCGGCACTTAACGGTTTGAGAGCATCAAGAGTTATTCTTATTTGTCGGTTAAGGAAGAGTTCACTTGGTGACTTTCCACACTGAAGTGGGGTTGCTCGATATCTAAAGAGAATTTTTCGTATTTTCTGATGCATTGTAAGTGGTTCATTTGTCATAGCTGAGAGTCGATGTTTCAGTGTTTGTATATTTCGCTCTGCAAGCCCGTTTGTTGCCGGATGTCCAGGTGCAATGAATTTTTGGAAGATCCCTGCCTTTCTACAAAGTGTTCGGAATTCTCCACTTGTGAATATACTGGAGTTGTCAGACACTATTACATCCGGAAATCCATTTCGGGAAAAAATATCTTGTAATTTTTCATTAGTTGATGTTGAGGTAGGAGCTGTTTTGCAAGGGTAAATTTCGGCCCATTTGGATTTAGCATTGACCAAAACTAGGAAGTAATGCCCCTGAAACGGTCCCAACATTAACATGCTGCCAGTTATGTTCTGGTTCCATCCATGGATGAATTGGAGCTTTTGGTGGGTTTCCTTTTACTGTAGCACATGCTTGACACTCTCGCACGAGCTTTTCAATGTCTTTATCAATTGACTTCCAGTAAACGTATCGTCGGGCCAATTGTTTCATTTTTGTTATTGTGAGTTTGATGTGGGTCTTTGAGTACTTCTTGTTGCATTGATTTAGGTATAACTCTTTGACCCCGAAAAAGAATTCCTCCTTCAATTGTTAGTTCAGTATCAGGTACGGAATGTTCTCGAAGCTTAGACATTATTTCTGCCGAATTTCTCAAACAGCATCTAAATATATTTTTATATCCACTCCTTCACTTGATTAATCTTAGTTTGACTTCCGGTGTATTCCCCAATATTTTTAAATTAGCTAAAGTATTTCCCTTGTATAAATCCAACGACTTTTCAGATGTGAACAACTTCCGCCCCATATCTATGCTGAGTGTCTTTTCTAAGGTTTTGGAACGAATAGTAAAAGATCAATTAGTTTCTTATGTACAACTAAATGGCATTTTAAGTAGCAATCAATATGGGTTTGTTCAAGATAAAAATATATCTGATGCTCTGTTTGACATCAGCAAAGATATCGATTATAATATTTCGTGCAATAAGCGTTGTATGTTAATTTTTTTGGACCTTAAAAAAGCATTCGATTCAGTTGATAGATGTAAATTATTGGCTAAACTTGAAAATATTGGAATTCGTGGTGTAGCTCTTTCATGGTTCCGTAGTTATTTAACTGACAGAAGGCAGTGTGTAGTTATTAATGGCATCTCAAGTGATACTAGGCCTATAGATTACGGAGTTATTCAGGGAAGCACTCTTGGTCCGATTCTTTTCCTTATTTACATAAATAACATTTCTAAACTAGCTCTAAATGGAAAACTTTTCTTGTTTGCAGACGACACTCTCATATTGCAAAATGGTGCTAATTGGGAGAACGTACGTTGTAATGCTGTCAAAGATCTTATGGTCCTAAAAAAATGGTTTGATCAAAATGTTCTTTCCTTGAATGTCTCTAAAACTAAATTTATGCCTATATCATTGAGAACTAATTCTGATTATTTTTTGCAAGACCTTATCATTCATTCTTGTGGAGATTACCAAAATAGAAACTGCTTTTGTGAATCTATCTAAAAGGTAACTTCTTATAAATATTTAGGTGTTGTTTTTGATAATAGAATGAAATGGATAGATCATGTTCAATTTTTAATCTCTAAATTGAGAAAATTTATTTATGCCTTCAGACAACTGCGGGAAGTATTAACATTCAATGAAATCAAATTGGCATACTACGCTTATGTGCAATCCTTACTTTCATTTGGCATAATCGTATGGGGTGGATTGTTTCCAACAATTTTAGAACCCCTTTTTGTCATTCAAAAATTAATAGTAAAAATTTGTTTTAAGAAACCTCTTCGTTACCCCACAACCGTACTATTCCATGAGTTATCACTGCTTACCGTTAGACAATTGTTTATTAAGACCTTGATGATTCATATTTACAAGAATTTTAACTCCTTATTTACTAGCATAACACACACTCATAACACACGCTATTCACAAAATGTAGGAATACCAGCCATTCAACTAAATCTTACTCTACCACCAACTCCTCTTACATTTCATCTGTTTTGTACCGGAACTTAACAACCGATTCAAATAACTTAATTTTTAATTCTCCTTCTGTGAAATCATTTAAAAAGCATGTAACTGATTGGCTCGTTGAACTGGGAATAATAGATTCTGAACTTCTTATCACTCCTCAGTACAGGCAGACCTGACCCTACTACTTACACCCACTAGGACCGGATCTGACCGAATCTCACATTTGACTACCTTTTACACTGCCTCTTGCCATCTTCCCCTCTCTGCCACTCCCATGCTCCGTTGTTAATTCTCTAAATTATTTGTTATTATTTTAACAAGTCTAGTTTTTTAAAAACCACTCTTTTCCGCATTAAAAAATTAAAAGCAAATATTTTCCAAAGGTTTATTCACAATAAATAACCTATGCTGACTGTAATATCGGCTAAGCCTTCGCACAGGCAACCTGCCCATGAAGGCTTATTTCCTTGGTTATAAATATCTTTCATGGACAATGTTTTTGTAATTAAAATTTAGCATATCATTCAATTTAGTTATATTTTCTTTGTAATTACCATAACTATTGAATTGTAATTTGAATTCATGGAAGATTTATTTTTTGTTAATATTACTGGAAATAAACGATTTTTTCATTTCATTTCATTTCATTTCATTATTTCGGAGAGCTCGTTATCTTTTACAGTTTCCTCTGAAAGAGTTTGATGAGTTAAATTGAGAGTTCCTATATGGAGGATTGAAGATTCACATATGAATTTAACTTCCTCGTTGATGGCTGATTCTGGAGTCAGAGGTGTTTCAACCGGTAGCCTTGATAAACAGTCATCAAGGCTGTTTGTGTTTTCATCTCCCTTTTTAAAAATAACGGAGTAGTTAAACCCAGACAGGAAAGATGCGTATCTTTGTAGTCTTGCAGAAGTCATTTTTGGAATCTTAGAGTTTTGATGGAAGATTCTCACTAATGGTTGATTGTATGTGATCAATTTAAAATGTCGCCCGAACAGATATTGATAAAAATGGTTTACAGCAGAAACAATAGCTAAAGCTTCTTGGTCCAACTGAGAGTATCCTTTGTCGGTTACTGTTAAAGCCCTGGAAGCGAAAGGAATAGGTCGATCTTCTCCACTTACAACATGAGATAATATACCTGCTATGCCATCAGGACTAGCATCACATGCTAGTTGTACTGGTAGTGTGGGATTAAATGACATCAGAACCTGGTCACTTGATATCTCTTTTTTGAGTTTATTAAAGGATACTTCTTGATCTTTTGTCCAATTGAATACAACATTAGTTTTCAGTAGTTGTCGTAAAGGGGCAGTTATAGAAGAAACATTATGAATGAATCGAGAGTAACATGTTATCATTCCCAGAAATCTTCGTAATGTATCTACAGATACATTACGAATGTATCTGTAGCATTGGTCTGGGCATTTCTATGATCGCTTTAACCTTTGAAGGAGATTTTGTTATAGAGTTGAATTTCACCTTATGTCCCAAGAATTCGATTTCTTCTCGAAGAAAAGAGCATTTGGCACGTTTCAGATGTAAATCAAATTTTTGTAGCTGATCTAGGCAAATACATAAGTTCGATATTCATTAATCTCTTGTGGTTCCATGAACGACTATGTCGTCGAAATAAAATTCCGTTTTAGGTACATCACGTAATATCTGGTCCATTATACGATTAAATTCAGCAGGGGCCGTTTTGATTCTGAAAGAAAGCCTATTCATTTTGTACGTACCTTTGTGTGTTGTAATTGTTTGAATTTCACTTGATTTGTCATCTACTTTTATGTGAAGATATGCTTTAAAAAGATCTAATCTACAAAAGAATCTTGAACCTTGAAGAGAATTCAAAATATCATCAATTTTCCTAATAGGGTAGTGCGAATTATAAACGCTCATTGACACCTATTTTATAATCCACGCAAAGACGAACTCCCCCATCTGCTTTTGGAATGATAACTAATGGAGATCCCCAATCACTGTGACTCGTTTTGTTATTATTCCAGATGTTTCAAGTGAAAGAAGTTTGTTTTCAACTTTTTCAGTGAGGGCATAAGGAACTTCACGTTCTCGATGAAATATAGGTGTAACACCATCACGTAACTTGTGTGTAACTTCATAGCCCGGAACACAACCAATCTTTTTGGTAGAGGTGTGCGGATAGTGAATTTTTGGATCGGATCGGATAGCTTATGTTCGGATCGGTTTCGGATCGGATAATATCGGATTCGGATATTTACGGCGCGGCGTAATGAGCAGATTTAGTTTTCTCATTAGCCTAAGGTAATTGCAAGGAACTACCATATTATCCTTATGTGTAATGTAAGGTTTGCCTTGATATGCTTGAGTTGTTGATTATTGTGATGTATTGTTTCCAATGTAGGCCAAATGTAAATTATTAAAGTATGCAAAGGTACAACAACTAATTAATTATCTGTTAAGATAATAGAAATTTATAGATTCCCCTTAAGCATAGGTAGTATTTAATTGAATAAGCTTATTAGGCCTAAATCAATTTCAGGATTTGCAACTTAAAAATTCCTTTTTCATTGCAACCTAAATTTGTTCACTATTTGGCCTCTGTATTTTTTGTTCTTTTCCTTATTTGATCAGTGACAAGGCTTAGGCCTATGTGATTAGACAAAAGAATTAAATATAAAACTTGATTCACCAATCACTTCATATTTTAAGAAAGCTTTACATTTTTATTTATGCATTAATGCCTGATAACCAAGATTTTGATTCATTACAATAATAGGCTACTATAAAAACAAAATAGTAAGTCTTGAGTAGTAAACTTAACCTAAATTTCAAGATAAGTTCCAAATGTTGTAGGTTTCAGTATTAAAGCTTGGGCATTTAATTAGAACGTAGGTCTATTTGTTTTATATAACAAACAACAAGCAAACTCACTAATTATTTCCATAGGTGTAGGTTGTCAACTCAGCATAGTACTGTTATCTAAGAATAACGTCCATTTTAATCACGTATTGAAAATACGGCCGGCCGGCTTTGACTCGGCTTAATTCGACAAAGATTAATATTTCAGCAAAATAAAAACTTATTTGTGATCGTTCAACTTTCAATTTCTAGGTAGGTAATTGCTTAACTGAAAAATAAAGTAATCCGGCATACTAGCAATTGAAAAAACGTTCTAGTTTAGTCAGTTTTTCAGCAGATGGCTGACGACATTTTAAATCAAAAACGAAGTGAGATGAAAAGACAAACAATGAAATGTACAGGTTCGCCAACCTTTGGCAGCCCAAAATTATTGTAGGCATTTTATTTTATCGTATCGACAGGCCACTTAAGATATTTATGGCCTAAAATAGTCGTGCGAAACATCAACACGACTATTTATTTATGGGGTATTTACGGGATATTTCATATTTAATGGACAGTATACTCATTCACCATGTTAACCCTATAGGGAATAAATAGCATTGTATAACTTGCTTATTTCTCAACATAAACTTAATTAAGTGGCTTTATCCAATTGAGTTCCACTGGATTATCGTGTAAAATCCCTCATTTTCACGTTTTTGTGACAGCAAACCTGCATACCCACTTTCCATGTTATTCTATTGGAGAATACTTTTGTTTGCTTATTTACAGATTTATATTGATGTTGCTTAATGCGAGATAGTGTAAATTATTTATTTAACCCTCGAGTGGGCGCTTGCGGAGTTTTCCTCCGCATGTGTTTTTTTTTTATTGAAATAAACAAGGATAATGGGTGCCGGCAGTCATGTCCAGCTTTGTACCTCACACATCTCATTCCAGGAAGCCCATAAAGCTATTTATGTCTTCCGACAACCCACAACCCCTTAGTACCTTTTTATTTGCAATTCAGTGATGCCATGTTAGTTTGCGGAATACCCTCTCCCATAACACAGTCAGTGTCCTATCTATACTAGGAAATTACCTAGTATGTTCAATTGCATCATTTCACCTTTTAAGTTGAACAATTAATTGTTTTGACGATGAAATGTGATTCCTAATGAAGTTTGACAACATTTAAATCTATATACAGTAGAACCTCGATTAACCGTCACTCTTTTATCTGTCACTCTCTGTTATCCGTCACTGCTTCCGCACTCGCAATATGTTGTAAACTGGCATCGCGCAAAGTACGTGAGAAAGTGCAAGCGCCATTGTGATTGAACGCGACTGTCCGCGGCTAATGACCTTGAGTTTCCGCCGAAAATCCCTACTCCCACGTAAGGATTGGTATGGGGGTGAGCAAGTTATTTTAAATAATTTATTTATTACTCATTGGCATGTTGATTTTTTGGTTATACGGCATGCCTCGTATTTCAACGTTACATAGTGTTTGCTGTTACTCAGTGTAGCTAGATAATCTGCAGAACAGTAACTGTTGATTGTTAAGAATGGCTAAAAACGAAAACAAGTCGTACTAGGGCTTGACCAAAAGATCAAAATTATTAAACATTTGAAGGAGGGCGAGACAGCTACAAGTATCACGCTAATTTATGGTGTTGGCGGACTCATTTAAAAGATGACAGACAGACAACCTATCTTTTAATGTGAGGTTATGTAATTCACTTACGAACACCGAATGAGCACAACATGCACTTTAGAAGGTCTGGAATTACCATCGTATGAATGTAATTAAAATATAAATATATAATCCACCTATACAGGGTTTAATTTCTTCCAAAATATTTTAAATCTACGTATTGAACAGGTTTATAGCTAAATTTCTGTTATACGTCTATTCTCTTAACCGTCACACTCCCGGTCCCGAGAGTGACGGTTAATCAAGGTTCTACTGTATATAAAAGCCAAAAACCATTGACTGACTGACTGAGTGATCACAGTTTCTCAAAAACTATAAGGATTAGAGCCATGAAACTCGGTACAAATATTCTATATGCGTACTAAGAAAGGATTTTGCAATATTTTGTCTCGCAAATGGGTAGGTCGCCATTTCAACTAATGTATCTAATGTATCTCTAAAGGCCTAAATATGGTATATTATAATATACAATATGGCGGTCATTTTTAGCTTTCACAGCTTATTTTCTCAAAAACTAAAATACTCTTGGCCATGAAACTTGGCACAATTATTCTTTATAGGCTTTAGATGCCAAAAAAAGAAAGGTTTTTAAAATATTCTTTCTCAGACGGTTAAAATAGAGTATTTAAAAAAATCAAAATGGCGGCCATTTTAGTTTTTCCTAACTATGGATGGGAGTCCTGTAGAATATTTTCAGGGAACAGAAAAGGCACAATAACCAATCTACTGAAAGAATAAACTTTAAATATCTAATGAGAAACCTTTTGGGGCAATAGGTTTTTTGCCAAGACATTTACCTTCTACTTTTTCTTAAAGTTTTCGGTTTATTTTCAAAACCATGCTAAAACTTAAGCAGATTGATTTTAAGTCAAAAATCCATCCTTAGCGTCTATTTGTCTTATATTCTGCGTTATCCTCATTCTCTCTGGAAATGGGAGGAAGCTAATTCATACCATTTGCTAATCATGAGGGGAACATTTTTAGAGGAAGCGTTACACTTTCTCATTTTCATCAAGGGTGGAATTATTAGCTGCATCTTAAGCTGCACGTCCATGGCGCAAATAAATCAATCCATTTGTTAATTATTCCTAAAAACTGCACAAGGCATAATATAATTGAATTAAAATTAGCCATCCTTTCAGCGGGCGAAGCTGCGGGTATAAGTACTAGTACAATATATAAAGTGATACCTAATCTATTCTAGAACATTACTTACTATGTTCAATTGAATTATTACACCTATTAAGGTGAACAATTAATTATATCAACAATGAAATGTGATTCATAATGAAGTTTATCAACATTTAAATATAATATTTCAGTATAAAACAAGTAAAAAGGGTTAAATGTATGCAATTTCATGTTGCGGAGTAAAACTCCGTATGCGCCCGCTGCCGTTTCACTGGTGAAGCGTCCGCTCAAGGGTCAAGCATTTTAATTCACCGAGCAAGTAGGTCCTACTGCAATAGAGGTAACCTAACGTGGCCTAACAACATTAAACCGCATAATTTAGATAGCTTTCTATGACTGGCTAGGTGGTGTAGTGGTTCGAGTGTCGACTTACAACTCAAATGTCACAAGCTCATTCTTGAGAAAAAAGTGTTGCTTTTTGTTTTTCTGTAGCTTAGAAGATTTTGAAAGTTGAACTGAGAATAAGAATATATTTATTTTTTCAAAACATTACATGCCATTAAATGGACAGCAATTTGTAAAACTACTGACATTACATATTTCCAAAACAAAATTTGTGTCTAATGTACAACTCAAGGCTAAGTATTACCTATGTTATAAATTATTTTTTAAATAAATCATTCCCCACTGCATGATTGAGATACAAACAATATCACTCAACTTTCTGCTTTATAATTTTTACTAGTGTGTTTTGAATAGTTATTGTATTCCTGAGTGATAAATTATCCCATTTTGTTTCCAGCCGCAGCCACTGCAGTTGCCCCAGAGGCAGAGGCTGCTCCTATCGAAGGTAACATGCTCTGTTCATTACTATACTTCTTTTTGTAATACAGCAGAGTATAAAATAACATGTTAAGTGGGTGACACAAATATCGCCCAGTGCTGAGATTTTGTCACCTAGTGGCTAAGGGTAGTCCCGGCATTTTTTTTTATGATTAACATTTTTAATATATCAGAACTTACAAACTACTTTAAAAATGACGTTGTGTAAATCTTTTAGAGTATTCTCAGCTACTGAAAAACTCCCTGCTTCGTCTAGTATGATATAATCTACTGGAAACTGTACCACTCTTTGAAGGTGTCTTAACATCAATCAGTCTTAAGAAAGTTGGTGCAGTCATATATTTCTCTGACACCGCACAGTGCAGGACCTGAAAGGGCCAAGATTTTGTAAAAAGTTATTTTGCTAAGGACAATAACCTCTTGGGATCTATTTTCTTCGATTTTTTTAATTAGGGCGTTTGTAAACGTTTATCAAAAGATTTGTTGTTACCTTAGTAATTTAATTACTATTGAAAATTTTGTTGTTTAAAAAAATATTTAGTGACGATTGTTTTTTGTGTACAATAACACATTTATAAAAACAACAGAATTTTTTTACAACTGTAAAAGTGAACAGTGATTACAGTTCAATGCTCTCTTAATTGTACATGTTGCAATAGCCCTTTGGGTTTTGGAATTAGATTCCAGCACCAGGATCTAATTTACTTAAAATCTACATACTTATCTTAAACAGCTTTAAATTGTAATCGTTTTTCTTTCCCGCTCGTGCAGGGTTCTAAAGTAAGAATTTAATAATTGTATGTTGACTTATTTATCGAAAGTAAATGATACTGTGTAATTGAGGAAACTACGTCCAAAATAATTAGGAGACATAAAAACATTTAAATCATCAGTAAAAATAATTATGACAGAATGTGATTTTTAACAGTCATAAAAAGCAGAAATTTACATGGTTGTTATAGATTTACGCAGAATACTTTGATTTACGCACCCGTGGAAAAACATGAAAAGTTCCTCTGTCTTTTTTAGGATTTCATTTGTCATACCTTTTAAGGTTGCCATGACAACCTTATATCATTCCCTATAATTTAACATTAAAACTTTGAAGTACCACTGGGTGAGACCCTGGGGGAATTTTGTAAAACCGTTTCTTAGTACGCATCTAGGACCCAAGGGGAGCACATACGCCAAATTTCACATCTGTAGGTCTTACAGTTTTTGAGATTTGCTGTCAGTAAGAAAACCCCTACTCCTTTATATATATAGAATAATAATACAGTACACTGTTTTGTTTGAGTTTGCGTCTTATACTTAAGAAAACATGTTAAAAAATTCAAGAATTGTCTGTTGTATTAATAGGGTATGATTGTAATTTTTACACCTTCATAAATTGTCATTACATATAACATTCTATAATTTGCTTAGGGTATTCATGTTTTTTTATCGAATCTCTTTGTTTTCAGAGACAGAAATTGCTGGCTCAGAGGCAGACACCCTTCCGTCCTTTAGAAGTAAGTGCTACGTTAAGTTTGTGTAGTGGAATTAATTGACTGGCTTATTGATATTGCACCTTATTGTTTTAATGACATCAAATAACTTCCTGTTTTATTGCTCCTAAGCTGAATAGGCCTTAGTTTTCAGTTTGACGATAATTTAAATTTTTCTTCTAAAAAATTAAGAGTTTAGTATTTAATTATACAAAAAATTTTGTACACATGGCGCATTATATCTTGAACCATGGCATTTATGGTTTTTCATAAAATCTCTTTGATTACAGAGACAGAAACTGCTGTTTCAGAGGCAGACACCATTCCATCCTTTGAAAGTAAGTGCTATGGAAGTTTGTGCAGTGGAATTAATCGACTGGCTTATTGATAATGACCCTATAATTTTAATGACATCAAATAATTTCCTGTTTTATTGCTCTTAAGCTGAATAGGCCTTGTCTTATTGCTCCTAAGCTGAATAGGCCTTAGGTTTCAGTCTTTCAGTTATGCTATAATTTAAATTTTTCAACTGAAAATTTATGAGTTTTGCACTTAATTATAAAAAATAAATTTTGTACACTTGGCCTATTATATCTTGAACCATGGTTTAGGGAGCTGTCAGATTTTGTTTATTCTCCAATTATTTAGGACAACAAACAATATAAAAACAAATTTCTACAAACATCAAGTGTACTTTGTTTACAAATGGCAATAAAAATATATTTTGACAGCTGTTGAAAAGTGCTAACATGTCAGGCTAGTACATCGATGTAAATAAATACAACTGGATAGCACGCTCCCCGTAACGCTCGTGTAGCGATTTCCGAGCCAACACAGCTGTACGTTGGGGTTGCAGTCGGGCTGAATTGAAGGGGCGTTGGGGGAAAAGCGCAAAACTGTATTGTTAACCGTATTGAAAACGCACGGATTTGGGATCAGTTTTACAGGTAAAGCTTGCTAGAATAGATGTATTGCTATGTATTGTAGGTAATTACAATTAATATTTAATTAGACGGTCAGTACAAGTTGATACATTACATTGCCGGCAAAAGATGCATTCCCCCATCGCCCCTGAAAAATCATAAACGCAACCACTCCCGGCAGCTCGCATTGGGGGCCCAGAGTTATCATATCAATCCAGCGTACTTATTTACATCGATGGGCTAGTACAACTTAGCTTATCAGCTGTGGTGTCCTGATGACTTTCACTCCACTCCAACTACCTCAAATGGAAAGGGTTCCCAAGTGTAAAGATATTAATGCGCCAAGTGTAAATTAGCTATGGAGTTATTTTCTGCCTTCTAAACATCCTGTAGGCTGATGATCTGTACCTACTCTTTTGACGATGTCTATGACACATTTTTCATTTTTTTAAATAGGAATTTACTCGACTTTAATTATGCTATTTTTATGTATAGATCTGGACAATGAAAATAAAAAATCTAAAAAAATTTGCGGAGGTGGTGGTAACATTGCCAGGCATTGTTGTACACCTTGTAATTTCCAAACTTACATCCTGAAATTATTCTTAACAACAGTAACCATAAAAATAATCTGTCTCTCCTACATGAGAATTTTTTTCCAAAATTTCTATTTGTAAATTATATTTGTGAAACATCCATTTAGAATAAAAATTGTTGGCGATGCCTTTTTATGGTTGCCGCAGATATGAAGTTAGAAAAAGTCAGTAAAAATTAGAAATCTTGAGTTTTTGTCTGGAAAGTCAAGAAAAAGTTTGAAGAATACCAAAAGTTAGGAAAAGATGTGTAATAATGGGTAAAGATGGGTAAATGTGTTGATAGTCAGGAAAGTTTGTTTCTCCAAACCCACATTGTTTTAGCTAGCATATTAATAAAACTGGGTGCTTAATTAAATTTAATTGTTTTGTTATCTTGTTCCTTTTTTAAATTTATAATTTAAAGTAAACAATCTGAACTTAAAACCTAGCACTAGAAATGACTCCATTAAAAATGTTAAGTTTTGGTTACGCATGTTTCGTCACGGTTTGGTTGATTGTCAGGTCTGGGAGCATTCATCACCAGGTCACCTCCTCTTTCACCCTCCATGGTGTACCCCGACACACCTCGCTCCAAACAAACCTCCGACTCTTCTCTTGTCATTTCTCTGATAAGTAAGTTCTCACTGCAATCGTATCAATAATTGCCAACAAAAGAATATGGCAACAATATACTCTTTTTTTCTTACATATTCATTATTTTGCTTTGGAAAGACATGTTTATTTAGTGAGGTGGAATTTATTGTAATTAAATCAAACTAAATATCTTAATTCATGAGGATAAGTTAAATTCAGCATGGAATGGTTTCATGTATTCTGTGCGCCCCGAAAATTCTAGATTGGTTTGATAACTTTCAATCTAAATTATATATGTTAAAGATTTTGCACATCATTTCCAATGAAAAAATACTTCTTTTGGGTGTAACATATCTGCCCCGAGTCCAAAATGTGATTTTTGGGGGTTTTTCCAGAATATTCTGTTTGCAGTGTTGGGGAGTAGTGCGTTACAAGTAGCAGTGGAGCTACTTTTTCAGTAGTACAGTACACTTCCGATTATCCCAGCCCCGGTTATCCGAGACTCCAGATTATCCGAGGTCATTCTAAGCTAAAGAATATATTATTTTTACGTTCAGTCGAAACACAATAATAAAGTGATTTTCATTGGTTTTTGGTAAAGTAAATATAAATTTTCTGTAATTTTCCAGTTTATTCGTTTATTCAGTTTATTATTTAAATAAACATTCGAAGTAGGACCTGCTATTTTATAATACAAATATTACCAATAACCTAAATTCGTGTTTAGAATGACAATTAGTAGGCCTAAAGGAACTGACCGAGTCGTCTTCTGCTGGATGCAAGGTGGGAGTTCACTATCGTCGAACAATGGTGAGTTTGATTTACCCAAATATTGGGCGAACTATTTGCCGCATGAGGCCTTGTGAGAATGACAAGAAACGTGTACATCGTACTAGTTCAATCACCACATTCGTATTGGCCTCGATTCACCCTCCTATAGTGAGCTTTCCAGGAGTGAACTCCCACCATAAGCAAATGTGCGTACGAGTACAGACGTTAGTGATAACGAATAACGAATGATGATTTTCCTTCCTACTGTGGTCTTGTATCTCTCAAACCTCAAAATATAAGCAGCCTCCGTATTATCCGAGATTCTCGGTATCCGAGGCAGCCTCTGTCCCAACAACCTTGGATAATCGGGAGTGTACTGTAAACGCTGTTGCGCCGCTACTTTTTAAAATACGTAGCTTGTAGCTGGAGGAAACTGTATTAGAGTAGCAAGTTGCAGATTTTGACACCTCTTTTTTGCTACTTTCACAATAGTAATCTTACTATTTTTACGAACTGGTATTTTAAAATTTCAAACTGTTAAGTTTTACGTTCTTCGTTGTTTTATGGTGATAGTTGATTTTAAAGATTATAACTGTAGTGAACCCCCAATGATTCAGGGATGTATAAACAATATATAGACAAAATCATTTATAACAGATAGAAGATTTTATAGTGAAATCAAAAGCAATGATTACCCAGTCAGAAACAAATATAGATCGCAAGAATCAATTATTAATATAGGAGTTCCACAAGGAACAATATTTGGGCCTCTACTTTTTATCATTTATATTGATCAGTTAATTAATACTCCCACTGAAAGTGATATCATATTATTTGCTGATGACACAACGTTTTATAATTCAAAGAAGAATCTGATCTAGAAATTTCAAATTATATTCAAATTTCCAATATCATTGATTGGTTTTAAGATAACTTAAATGTAAATAACACTAAAACAAAATTTATGACATTTAAAAAGGGTTTATCAGAAGACATCCACTTGAATGTTAAATGAAACTTATTTCTCCATGAGGCAATGTAAAATTTCTTGGGCTAACTATATCAAATAATTTATCCTGGGACATACATATAGAACACCTTTGTAAGAAGATAAGTAGTGGGATGTTTATGATTAAGACTTTATTAAGATGTTGCTCCATCAACGTTACTAAATTGGTTTACCATGCCTACGTCTAGTCTCAAATTTCATATGGCCTTATGTTCTGTCTCAGTAATAAATAAAAAAAATTTATTCTTAAAAAACCTTACAAACACTTTTTAAGATTCCTAAAATAATTTCATGTCGTCCTCTCTTTTAAAAAACGTAAAATTTTAACTATTGCATCAATGTTCATACTACAAAGTGCCTGTTTTGTCCAGAAGAATAAATCACAATTTCCACTACAAATGAACACTCACAACTACAATACAAGAAATAAAAACCAAATCAACATACCAACATGCAAACATTATTTTATCAAAAAGGTCCAGAATCCATGTCAATAAAAATCTATAATAATTAACCAGAAAACATCAAGAAAATTAATAACATTTCCAAATTCAAATCTGTAATCTAAAAGTTTGTAGGTCTTGTCTTAAGCCTTAAGTTGTACAACCAAACCTAGCCAACAACCTTCTAGTCAACATATTGAAATTTGAAAAAGGATTTAGCCTAAGGGTTTTGACGTCTTTGGATTAGCCAATAAACATTGACACATCCCTTGTATCCAATCAAAACTCGGAGCTGAGCAGTTGCTGCGCTACCAAACGCCTGTCTACTGAGACCCTAAGAGTGACTAAGTTAGCTTCAATTGCAGAGGCCCTAATATCATATATAATTTCATAGTTTTGTTTATTTCAAGAACTCAGTTTTGAAATTGGGAAGCTGTAACCCAAAACCTTAAACTTCTAGGCCTAAATATTTTTTAATTAATTCTAAATCATTGAGCTTCTATTATCGATTATATTATATTACAAGTTAAATTATTCTCTAACCAAATTAGGCGATGCAAAAATTAGGTTTGTTTACTATTCCCTTCCGCTAACTCTCAGAGCGAGTTAGTTGAACCATTCAGATTCTGTTTGATATGTAATTTTTTTGTTTATATTAGGCTTTTTTTATTATTCCTTAGGCCAGCCTCACACTGATGTGACAAAACGTTATTTTTTTGTTTTTTGTCTTTTGAGCGTATAAAACAAGTTTTTCATATTCTCTCTGTCCTGCTCGGCTATAAAATGGAAGACAAAAGTGTTGCCAGTCTACTTCTAGGAACTTTTTAATAGTTCACCACAAAATTACCACTCTTTTGCAAAACTAATGTACTAGATAAATGGTCGTGAGATAATAGTAACATGCTAAAACGCACAGGCAATTTCACTTTCTTAAAACATTTAGGCTATATTCCACGGGCCTCAAAAATGTTTAGAGTTGTTCTCATTTAAACTTGTGAATTAAATAGAGCCTAAGCAATAACATTTGTTTGAAATAGCTCATGAATGAGCTTTGAGATTTGCCCCAATTGTTTCCTGTACTAAGTTAAATTAACATAATTGTGCCAAATTTAAAGTTTCTACCTTGAGTTGAACAAATTTTATTAATAGGGTAAACACATTCACAGAGAGGGATGGATAAGTAGGTATCATGGCATACCCGTGATTACGTAGCAAGGCATGTTTGTCTTGTTTCCCCACTGAAAACATTTTGGCCGCTTACAAATACTATCTGATTTCAGCAAGTGAAGGAACAGAAACCATTACTGATAAGGTGTTGAAGGGAGTGGAAGAGAAGCTGATGCAGAAAGTGGAAGAAAAAATACAGAGATTGGAAGACAAAGTGGAAGAAAAAATACAGAGATTGGAAGACAATTTTACTCAGAAATTAGAGGAGAAATTCGATGAGATTAAAAAACTATTATTGAAACATTGAAATCAAATTGTAAGTAGCCAAGAGATTTTATCAATTATTTGTATATTTTTGTTCACATCATTTTTGTTATATCATGTACGTAGCCTGTAGGTTATGTAATATTTTCAATGTTTTTTTGAGAAACAATTGTTTAAAGTAGGTTTCTTGACTGTTATTGTTAACAAGGAAACATAATAACACAACAACAAGAAAACGTAACTTATAACAAAAATATATTTTTATATTTGTTGGTCTTAAAAGACTTGAGATAAAACATTTAAATCTCAGCTACCCTTCGACTTTATGTTGACAGTGAAAAAAAAAACACAAAATATTGTATAAAACCAGGCAATACCTACTGTTCTTTGAAATAAGAGCTTGAATGGTTCCAATACAAATTAATTATTTGTTCTAATAATTAATTATTAAAAACAATTTTTTTGATAAGAAATAGATAACTATTTTAAGTTTGATTTGAGATTAAAACTTTATTAATTCAATTTAGTAGAGGTAAATCGTAAATAAAATTACTACTGCACTACTGATTTGAGTTTGTGTGAACATGTCAAACAACACATAATGTCAGAAACGTGGAAAGCATTATAAAGAATAAACTTGTAGAAATATCATATGTTCATTAAGTATTCTTTATTGCAAAGACACAAAAGAGTAACTTTGAGTATGATTTTGAATATGAATCCATTTAGAAGTTTAATTTTTCTTATGATATACTAATATCAGAAGAAAACAATGATTTTTACGCTATGAGGTGTTGCATTTCTTTTGGTGAAATTCAGGACATTACACAATGTTACGTTGCACATATTTTTATTGCACATTCCTTATGAAATTTTACCACATAATAACAATAGTAATTATTTTTAGCTCTTTGTTTTAAACTGTTAATAAATATTTAAAATATCTATTATTGTAAATTTTTATTTTTGGTTACATTTGTATGTAAATATATTTTTATTTTTGTATATAATGCAAACTTTATTCCAACTAATTTCCCTATCCTTTGGTATACTATTACTAAGCAAAGGAAATGTAGAGTTTTGTTGATTGTTGTCATGAGAATTTGGTTCTGAATTAATTATTGCTATTAGTATTTTTTAGATTATTAAGAAAAAAGTATTGTTGTTTTCATAACTTAGTTTTTTTATTTGTAAGTATGTTTTTCCTTGGACAGTTGACTCCCTCTTGCCCAGTGCCACCTAATTTCATGTACAAGACAAGACGAAATTCTCTTTATTTACATATACATGTAATAATCAGTTTTGGTGGCCAGACGAGAGGGAGGGTCTACTTCTGTTAAAATTTCTGTTAATTTTTTCTGGTAAAATTTGTCCAATTTATTAAACAAGAATCTAATATACAATAACTGTTTGCATTGAAAACGCATTGCTTTTGATTGACATGGGCTCTGTAATGTCTTACAAGTTCTATTAATGTTCTTGAAAATTCTATCAAGATGTTTGATTAAATAAATTTTTTTTTCACCTTATGTAAACAATAAATCATTAAGTAGTATAAAAAAATTGCAATTGTTTGATTTTGCAAATAAATAATGGGAACGTGTTCACAAATGTTTCACTTTACTGTCTCCTCTGATTTGATCATTGCGAAACATTTTCCTTGTATTGTACTGTGATAATGTAGGTGCAGTGAATTATCCTGTTTGTTATTGTATCGTAGTGTAGATAAATACATTGTTTTTTGTTTAAGATTTGGTATTTTTTATCCTTTTCAATGTTTTAGTTTATCCTGACCTATTGCTTTTTTTTGCCAGCAATTTTGTTTGTGTTTCAAAAGTACTGGTATTGTACAGAATATATCTGAAGAACATACAAGCAATGTCCAAAACAATTTGCCAATTTCACTGTCTTAATTTTACCAAAGCCGATTTTTAAGTTTTTATTTACAAATAAACCAGATTCCATAGACTTGTCACTGAAAGTTAGGTCAAAAGTAGTTCTGTCAACAATAGTCCCCTTACGGTACGACCTGAGTGCACGCCGATTCTGATTTAGAGTCAGATTCCTATTTTCGGCGACAGGAATGACACTTGTATTTTAATGGAAGTGGCCGCCGGAAGCCGAACTTGCACGCAGTTACCTGCCGACCGGAATGTATATATTCATGCTGGTTTCAGATCTAAATTTTGTTTTCGCCTTTGTGTCTCTCTCATAACACAGTGCATTTTACAACTTCTGCTCAATTTATAAGTGAATTTGTGAATATTGACACATGGTCACGAATAAAGTAGTGTTTTACGGAACTCCAATTTGGGATAAAAGATTAAACAGCTAGACACACAGAGATATTGTAGACAAGTGTTGGGAAACCATTATACAAGAGCTTGGTGTCAAAAGTAAAGTAAAATAAACCTACTAGTGCATCAAAATGTATTTTTTTATAAATAAAAAATTTATTCTGAAATAAAATGAAAATAATATAGTGACATGGTTTTGGTTTACAGCGATAAAAGGGAAAATTGCAATTTATAGGTTAAGAATAGGAGTGAGCTCAAATAAAATGGACAATAAATTTCTTTAGTTATGGATATTAAACACACCAGAGCTCTCAATTGTGGGTCAAAATAAATAACTTACATTAAATTAAACTAGATTTGAAGGGGTCTAGATGCAAAACCGGACATGTCCACTTTGGCAAATTTTCGGTAAACCAAAAAAAACCTCTCACATTGTGGTTTATATATATTTTAAGACGATTTTTTTTGCTCACAAACTTTATTGACCAACAAAATAAATAAATAATACCCCCGTTGCAGCAGACCTGCATACTCAGCGAATTTCAAATGCAAAACAACATATTTCAATCCTACATAGCGAGATTTGATGTGTTTTGGTAAGCTCCATAAGAATAATATGGGGAATGAGTATGCAGGTTTGCTGCTACAGGTATATTAAAACTGGGTGGTTTTAACTCAATATTTAATAGATCTGAACTAGAAGAAGCTATTTACCAAGTTTTAGCGAATTTCCCCTATAGGGAAGAAGCTATTACCGTAGGTCTCATGGTAAGACCTAAGCTCGGGACCACTATAACTTTTTGTTTTGGGGCCCCCAGAAGCAAAAAACACTATTCGTTCGAATTTATATATATATATACTAGTGGCTCGAAGGGGCAAAAAGCCCCTAATGAGGGAAAATTCAAACACTCCTTACTTATTATAGTATAAAATACCTTCATAGCAAACTGAATCTACCTTATATTGATATCTAGCCAACCACATGGTTTTCAATCAAGTATCAGCATCACATGTTTATGTAAACAAAGCAGAAGTTTTCAGATCCCAATGCTTTTTAAATGGCAGATAGTTTACGTTACTTCTCGTTTTCTGGTGAATTTCAAGCATTTTCATTATTTTTCCCGCCATCACGGAATAAAGACCTTTAATTTGAGCCCTCTCCCATCTTTCTACGACTTGCCAGACGCCCACAATTTTGACGCAAAGAATCACCTTACGAAATTAAATATATGATATTTATGTGTCTTTTAGCACGATAGCGGCCGCAAAAATGGTCCGATCTTTATGAAATTTGGTACGGACATGTAAAGTGGTAATCAATTGGACGAGTTCGTGAACCAGCCCGATCGGACCACCGGAAGGGGGGGTAAAGGGGGATAAACCCCCCCAAAAATGGGTTTTTTGAGTTTTTTACATAGAAAAATAAAATTTATCAAATTTTTGTGGGCACCATTGAATTCAGCTCAAAAAAACAAATAATTTAGTATTTTGAATCACTGCTCTATGCCCATTGGTTACCGAGATATTGAAAGTGGAAACACAGTACGTTGTCTCAATGTTAACCTTATGGGAAATAAGTAAAATTCTATATCTCGCTTATTTCTCAACATATCTTGATAAAACTTGGTAAATGGCTTCTTCTAGTTCAGATCTACTAAATATTGAATTAAAACCATCCAGTTTTAATATACCTGTAGCAGCAAACCTGCATACTCATTTCCCATGTTATTCTTATGGAGCTTAACAAAACATGTCAAATCTTGCTATGTTTGCTTGAAATACGTTGTTTTGCATTTGAAATTCGCTGAGTATGCAGGTCTGCTGCAAAGGGGGTATTATCAAGTTATGTTGAGAAATAACCGAGATGTATAATTTTACTTATTTCCCTAAGGTTAACATTGAGGCAACGTACTGTGTTTACCACTTTCAATATCTCTGTAACCAATGGACATAGAGCAGTGATTCAAAATACCAAATTGTTTGTTTTTTTGAGCTAAATTCAATGGTGCCAACAAAAATTCGATAAATTTTATTTTCCTATGTAAAAAACTAAAAAACCCATTTTTGGGGGGGTTTAACCCCTTTTACCCCCCCTTCCGGTGATCCGATCGGGCTGGTTCACGAACTCGTCCGAGTGATTACCACTTTACACGTCTGTACCAATTTTCATTGAGATTGGACCATTTTTATGGCCGCTATCGTGCTAACAGACACATTTATATATATATAAATTCGAACAAATGGTGTTTTTTGCTTCTGGTGGCCCCAAAACTAAAAGTTATCATGGTCTCGGGCTTTGGTCTTACCATGAGACCTACGGTAATAGCTTCTTCCCTATAGGGGAAATTCGCTAAACGAGATTGGGACTAGAGTTTAGCTGTAATTAATTATTGCAAGTTTAATTTTGGAAATGTCCGCTTTTGCACTTGAAAATGGAAAAGTCCATATTTGCACTTTACATGAAAGGAAATGTCCACTCTTTCATCAAATTGAGGGGTCTAAATGCAAAACTGGACATGTCCACTTTGAAAAAGCAGTACTCTCATTGGCTGAGTACTTCTGCGTTCTCTCATCTGATTGGTCCCGGGGAAATGTCCACTTCTGCTTCTCAGTTGAAATGGAAATGTGCAGGATTTGCAGCAAAACCCAATTTTTCCTATTAAATAAATATTAGAAATATTTGTTTTTGCTTCTTAGTTCGAATACCACTGGATGCAGCTATATTTAAAGTATTATAATCAATTACTAACTCAATTTGGCCAAAAAGTGGAGATGTCCGGTTTTGCATCTAGACCCCTCATTTAAATTTAATATTACAATTACATTACCTCATCGAATTTTCAAACGAGTAGTGTATAGTAGATTTAATCTCGTTACTCCCTATCCAAAGTGGACACACCACCAATGTGCTACCCAGTTCACAAGCATTACCATGCAGAATCTCACAAAGTCGACCCCATCTAGAAAAAATAATTGACAGCTTTTGTTTGTCGCGTGCATAATACTTTTTAATACTAGCACAGTGTGCTTCTGGTTGGAAGTCGGCAGTCGACCTTACCTCGTTTCTCCAATTTTTTGTTAGTTCATTGTTGTTTTCTTATCTGCTCATCACACTATCTCAATTTTATATTTTTAGCGAATTTCCCCTATAGGGAAGAAGCTATTACCGTAGGTCTCATGGTAAGACCTAAGCGCGGGACCATTATAACTTTTCGTTTTGGTGCCCCCAGATACCAAAAACACCATTCGTTCAAATTTGTATATATATATATATATATAGATATGTGTCTGTAAGCACGATAGCTCTCGCAAAAGTGGTCCGATCGGAATGAAATTTGGCATAGGCGTGTAAAGTAGCAATTATTTGGATGAGTTCGAAAACCAGCCCGATCGGACCACTGGAAGGGGGGGTAAAGGGGGATAAACCCCCCAATAATGGGTTTTTTGGGGTTTTCACATATAAAAATCAAAATAATCCAATTTTAACTAGCACCATCGAGTTCAGCTCGAAAAAACAAACAATTTAGTATTTTGAATCATCTCTCTATGTCCATTGGTTACCGAGATATTGTAAGTGGTAAACACAGTACGTTGTCCCAATTAACCTTATGGGAAATAAGTAAAATTCTATATCTCGCTTATTTCTCAAAATATCTTAATAAAACTTGGTTTGTGGCTTCATCTAGATAAGATCTAATGTATTTTAGTCTGAAACCCCCGAAATTTCCATTTTTGTGGCAGCAAACCTGCGTACTCATTCCCCATGTTATCCTTATGGAAAATAAAAAATTCTATATCTTCCTTATTTTTTGACAAATCTTGATAAAAGTTGCTATATGGTTTCTCCTAGTTCAGATCTACGAAATATTGAATTAAAACCACCCAGTTTTAACGGACCTGTTGCAGGAAACCTGCACACTCATTCTCCATGTTATTCTTATGAAGCTTACAAAAACATGTTAAATCTCACTATCTTGGATTGAAATTTGTTCTTTTACCTTTGGAATTGGCTGAGTATGCAGGTCTGCTGCAACGGAGGTATTTGTTGATTTCCACGAATTATAAAGACTCGAGATGAAGTACACAAATCAAATCCTGACTGTCGAATTTGTGAAAAGAATCTAATTCAATATATTTATAAATTACCTTAGTTGTTGAACTTGTTTGCTGCCATTAATTACTACATGACTCTCTTACCACTCCCCGACATCTTACCTCCAGAGGCCTCCTAAATTACAATATGCCGTTTAAAGTAATTAAGTTTATTAAGTAATTTATTAAATTACTTATATACTTAATGGTAAAATAATGTATACAACATTGGCAACTCCACTGCCCCCTCACTGAGCCAGCGGAGCATTTCATGCCTCCACTTTGGCCACCTACGAAAAATCTGTTCCAACTTAAACAGTATGTTCTGTGATTTGATATACACAACAGATTCAAAAATGAAGAGACAGGGAACTGTCAAGAGGCCAAGCTGAATAGATGCATCCCTGCAACTAGCATGAGGTGGCATTCCTAGGATGGCTCTGATGGTTTTTTTTTTGCCATATGAAAATTTTTTCCAAATTGCCCTTGACTGAACCCCACAAAATAATTGAGTATGAAATGAATTGTTCAAAAGACTGTGATAAACAAGCTTGGATAGAGGGATGCTGCCGTAGGTCCTCATCCGACGAAGGATGAAGAGCCCACGAGCAAGCGACCCCTCCAATCTTTGCACCTGTTCACCCCAGCCGAGCCTATCATCCAGTCTCACCCCTAAGAAATCAGTTGTTTTCGATTTTTCAATTTGGTCCTCTTCAATGAATAGGTTTGGAGTCCTATTGATTTTTGAATTTTGTTTTTGAACTGTTTGAAAACAAAGATACTTGGTTTTTTGAGAATTTAAACTAAGTTTGCTTTCTTTAAAAAATTTTGCGAGATCTTTGATTTTTTCATTTGCTTCGCTTTCCAGAGTCCCCACATCCAACCCCCTCATGACCAATGTGGTATCATCGGCAAAGAGGTAGATATCAGGCTCTGGAAGCGAGTCGGTTATGTCATTAATGTAAACCAAAAAAAGAAGAGGTCCCAATACGGATCCTTGCGGGACTCCGCTTGTGATTTTGCTGGGGTCGACATGACGTTTTTAATTTGGAATTTTGTGTTTCCCTTAATTTCTGTAATTTGAAAGCGGTTTGTCATGTACGACTCAATCCATCTTAGAACAAGACCAGAGATTCTGGTTGAAGCTAATTTTTCCAAGAGAATGTTGTGATCGACGCAGTCGAAGGCCTTAGACAAGTCAGCAAAGCAACCCACCACCGTCTCTCCAGCCTCCACTGCGTCAATACAATCATTAGTGAAATCAATTAAAGCCAATTTTGTTGATTTGTTCTTTCTGAATCCATATTGTCGATTACAGAAAAAATTGTTGGTTTCTAAAAATTGTGTAAGTTGCTCCGAAACAACTTTTTCTATTAATTTTGAAACTAATGGAAGAAGAGAGACTGGACGATAGTTACCCGGGTCATGTCGGTCTGATTTTTTTAAAAGAGGTTTTACTTTGGCTATTTTGCAATTTTGAGGGAAAAAAACGGTTCTTAAAGAAAAATTTATGATGTGAGTTATAGGCAATACCACTTCATCTTGGCAAAATTTCAAGATGTACATACTAATGTCATCAATGCCACTTGATCTTTTGGGCTCCATCTTTGAAATTATATCATCAAGTTTTTTTATGTTATTTCTGTAAACTCACTGAAAAAACATTCCTCTGAATTCTTTTTTGGAAAACCTGATATTTGGTTGTCATTCTTACTATCATTTACTATTTTAGAAACATTTACAAAATACTGGTTAAATACCTCAGATACTTGGCATGGATCACTAATAAGTTTGTCATTTACGCTTAGTGTAATAGGCTGGTCATCTTTTTTGATCTTAAGCTGTTTATAACATTTCAAGAAGCTTTCGATTTATTTTTTGCCCCTGTAATGCTCTCGTGTGCCCAATTTAGTTTAGCTCTTTGAATTTTATTTCTATATTCATTTCTTAGTTTTTCATACTTGAGCTTATCGTGAGCAAATTTAGTGAGTTTCCAGGTAGAATATTGTTCAAACATCGCATTTTTTGCTTCCTGAATCTCATCAGTCATCCACTTGGGTTTTTTTGTTTTGCCTATTTTTATTTTGTTTTGAACTACTGGGCAACTAATGTTGAAATAATAGGAAAAGATGTCAATGAAGTTGTCATACATTGTGTCAACATGATCTGCCATGTATACAGAGGCCCAGTCTTCTGATTTTAATCTATGTTTCAATCCCTTCAGGTTTTCAGGGGTAGTTTTCCTATTTTATATGTTTTTTGTGTTACTGAAAGTTGAATTTGATTTTTTTATGTCTAGGTCTATTGTTATGTATATTGCCTTATGGTCTGATATGTGTGGTTCTATTGTTGCTGCATTTTTTGGATGAAAATTTGTTAAACAATTGTCTATGCAAGTTCGAGAAGTTTCTGTTATTCTGGTAGGCTCTGTTATGTTAGGTCTTAAGTTAAAAATTTCAATCTCATTAATGAATTTATTGTAAAAGTTGTCCTTCTTAAGTAAATCTATGTTAAAATCAGCACCTGTAATTAGATGTTTATTTTCACCATCCAATTTTTGAAGATATTCATTTAGTTTGAAAAAGAAACCATCTAGATTATTTCGATATGGCTCTCTGTAAATGAAGAGCTGGTATATTTCTGTTTATTTATATTAAAATTGATTTCTGCACATTCAAAAACAGTTTCCTCAATGAGATCCCTACCCACAATAGTAGGCTTTATATTTTCTATGATGTCACAGTTTATTCTCTTAAAAATGGCAACACCACCCAAGCCTTTGTTGGATCTTCCATAGCCTACCAGAAATTCATAATTTAGGATGTTTAATGATCCAGTTTAGAGTAACTGGATTGATCGAGACCATGTTCTTTTTGGTGAATCGATTCATTTGAATCACTCAGTTCCAAAGATTCGAAAATTGAATCGATTCTTTTGATTCAATTGACTCACTATCCACCGCTTACCAAATAACGTTGACCTCAATCGGTTTTTATGGAATTTAAAGTGGTTTTTAAATGTTTAATTACAATTAATTAATTTTTATGGTTTATCAAAGCTATTTCTAACCTAAAATTGATTTGTTTGGATGCATTTTTAAATATTAAACCATATTGCTAGGTTTAAAGTCAATGATTGATCCATTAACTTTCTGTATTAATAAGTGTTTAAGAGAAAATGTTTTTCCAGTTAATCTCAAAATCTCAAGGGTGGTACCCATTTTCAAAAAAGGGGAGAAAAGTTCACCCTCTAGCTATAGACCAATTTCAATAACTCCAATTTTTTCCAAAGTTTTAGAAACTGTAATGTATAATCAGATATCTCACTACCTAGAAAGTAATAATTTAATTTGTAGTCAGCAATTTGGATTTAGAAAACATCGATCCACTACAAATGCAATAGAGTGCTTGGTTAAAAGTATAAATACTGTTTTTGAGTCAGGGGGTTTTGCTCAAGCTACATTTTGTGACTTGAGTAAAGCATTTGATATTGTTGACCACTCAAAATTACTTCTCAAGTTAGTGTTTTATGGCTTTAGTGGTTCAAGTGTTGAGCTAATGAATTCATTTCTAAAAGATAGGAAACAGGTTGTATGTGTTGGTAGGGAAACATCTGATATAGCCAATATTTGTTATGGAGTCCCTCAGGGCTCTGTATTAGGCCCTCTGCTGTTCACCTTGATGATAAATGATCTTCCTTCAAACTTGAATGGTCACACAATACTTTATGCAGATGACACTACTTTTCTCAATGCAAGCCCAGATTTTAAAAACCTTCAAAATTTAACTCGAGACACTCTTTTTGTTGCATCTAAATGGTTTAGAGCCAATGGATTTTTAATGAACGAAAGTAAAACTCAGGAAATATTTTTTAGTCTCAGAGATTTACCAGTAACTGATAATGTATACAGTATTAAGTTCTTAGGAGTACATATGGACCAAAAATTATCATGGGTACCCCACATTACATATATTTCAGCCAAACTTTCAAGAGTTATATTTTTAATAAGAAGTTTGAAAAATCATGTACCCTGTAATTACATTAGATCTGCTTATTTTGCATTCTTTCAAAGCATAATTTCATATGGTATTTTGCTTTGGAGTAACAGTAGCCATATTGGAAATATATTAGTTCTTCAAAAAAAAGTTTTTAGAATTATGTCTGATGCTCATAAATTAGATCATTGTAAACCACTCTTGTAAAATTACGATGCTTAACAGTGATAAACTTGTATATTTTTAATGTATTAATGTATACAAAAAATAACCTCTCAGAACATCATCTTAGACAGGATATACATGGTTATAACACCAGACATAGTAAGCACATAGACATACCATACAATAGGCTGTCAAAATGTCACAACAGTTATGAAATTCTTGGTTTGAAAATGTTCAACAAACTACCTACAAACATTTCAGATTTACCTTTAAAGACGTTCAAAAGTAAACTGTACAACCTTTTGTTAAATTTACCTTTTTATTCTGTTAAAGAATTTTTTGAGTGTGAAGATTTTTGTATGTGATATGTTACCTGGCCTGTTAAGTTATTTGTTTGTACTTCTCTGAAATTTATTTCCACTTCTGAATTTTTACTGAGTTGTGTTAAAGTTAGTGTTAATTATGTATATAGGTTATCTTGTTAAGTATTTTTGTTAAGTATTTTGTATTTTCTTCTAAGTCTCTGTTTGCAACATAATACTTTAAACAATTAATTGTATTCCATTTTTGTCTAATTTTTTTGTTTAGTTGTTTCGTAAGGGATGATTTTGGTTATTTTCGTTATATCTGTACATATTGTAAAATTTATTTTAGTATAGGGTTAACTAAGTTCTTAGTTTTAATTTAGTATGTAGTCTTGACTTTGTCTATTGCTGTAAAGCTTAATGACAATAAAATTCTTATTTATTTATTTATTTATTTATTAAACTGTTTCCTGTCTCCTTTCTTAACATTCTATACCTGTCACGTGCTTCTCCTTTCTCCCTCCCTAACCACCCCCTCGCCCTTTTGCCCCTTCCTCCCCTCCTTCGTTCCTCGCCCTGACTACTTCCGTTTACTTTTGTAATCTGTATCCAATAATGTCTTTATTATTATTAAGTTATTAAGAACGGAAGAATGGCAATTGTTATTTTTTCCGTTTTTTTCTCTCCAAACCCATTAATGCCCATTCCTTTGTCCTACATGGAATTAGACTCAAAACTCAAATGACTGACGCGCAGAATTATGAACAAAACCGGTGCGTCGCGTCATCTGCGACATGTTTTTCTGCAACTGATTCGCGCCACGAATCGATTATTTTGACAAATGAATCATGATTCATTTGATTCACTCGAAGAGTCGTTCAAATTGAACGATTCGTTCGCGAATCGCACATCACTATTCTGCAGTATTCGTATTGCGTTCGTCGCGACCGCGAGAGAGTAGAGACGAAAACCTCGCGACCTCGCGTGTTAGTGTTGATCGTGTAATTAAGAGGAGGTTGGAGTTGGCGGCCATATTGGATTTATACTCCATAAGAACCAATGTTAATTATGCGGGATTTCTCGTTTATTTTTGGTCGGAAAACTAAAGTTTATATGTGAAATTAAAGCTCTTTTTAAACTCTACCGGACGTAGGAATTACATTTTCATATAAATTAGCCATTTTTTGTAAAATTGAAAAAATAACTTTTGATTGCGTTTTTTTACGTCATTTATCAAATTTATCGAAAATCGGCTTCCTACGTCCGGTAGATAATTTAATTAAGATCTCTTATATTCGGCTTTCGAAATTATCTAATTAATAACAACGACAAATTCACGCATACCAAAAAGCATATCAAGCAAAAATTCAAGGTAAATTTGAAGGAATTGCTAGCGATCAGCTGACTTGTGATGAAAATTGGCCATTCAACACGGCAAACGGCACTATTTCGTGCATTATATACGGTGGAGCAATGTAGTTTCAAGCTTCGCCGCATCATTCTATTAGCAGCACCCGTCTATCCAACCTCCTCTTAAACTGCGCTCTACTGATAGATCACGTGGGGAGCAAATTACTCCGCGCTTAACGGGCTAGGAACAGGAAGAGGATTGTGAAAATATCTTCAATGGAAGTGGAGTGCACAAATCACAAAAAAATGTTTCCTCAACAATTGCAGTAAAAGCTGAGGTACACTTGCCTTTGGAAGTAAAAGGTGCTGAAACAACCCTTTATGACAATTTCCAAACTGATTTTAAGGCACAGTTTGACTTACTTCAATCTTTGCAGTTAGAACCTGCCAACAAACCTTCGACTCCATCAAGTGACTTTGCAAATCTAGAATTTATCCTCAACCAAACCATTTCAATCAGATGGAGACTGATTATTCAGAAATCCAAAATCCTCACAAAATCATTGAGACTGATTCTTCAGAAGTCCAAAATCCTCACAGAAAAACATTAGATTCTTCTGAGAGCAGTTTAAAAGTGGAAGTTGGCAACTCCTCGCAGAGCATAGCATCAATTCAACCTTTAATTAATCCAGATTGTGTCTCTGCTAATGTTATCTCAACCCATAATCAGTCGAGTGGTTTTGTTGATAAGGCTGAGAGCAGTTTTCAAGGTAATTTTTTTTATAGATAATCTTTTATTTCATAGAATGTGTTTTATGTTTAATGATGTCTGCTAAGACATCACATAGCAGTTTTTAAGTTGTTATGAGTAGTTAGTTTTGAAAAAATCTCAATTTTTAAAAATTAAAATTTATACTATAGAAGTATAGTACACTCCTGATTATTCAGGCCTTGGTTATCCGAGACCCCGGCTTATCGTAGCTTGTTCTAAGCTAAAATACTCTTTTATATCCTGATTTCGCAGATTTAAAGGTTGAGAATTGCTTGTGTGTGTTTGAAAGAGAGAGACAGAGAACCTTATAATTATTCAGCGGCAAAATATTAGTTTTAGCGAATTTCCCCTATAGGGAATAAGCAATTACCGTAGGTCTCATGGTAAGACCTAAGCCTGAGACCATGTTAACTTTTCGTTTTGGGGCCACCAGAAGTAGAAAACACGAATTGTTCGAATTTTTAGCGAATTTCCTTAAAGGAATAAGCTATTACCGTATGTCTCATATGGTAAGACCTAAGCCCGAGACCGTGTTAACTTTTCTTATTGGGGCCCCCATAAGCAAAAAACACTATTCGTTCGAATTTTTATATACATATATATATATATATATATCTATATATATAAAAGCCAAAACGGTTGACTGACTGACTGACTGACTCACTGATCACAGTTTCTCAAAAACTATAAGGCTTTGGGCAATGAAACTTGACACAATGAATCATTATAGGCTCTAGATGCGTACTAAGAACGGATTTTAAAATATATTCTCTCAAAAGGCTAAAATAGGATATATTATAAAATTTAAGATGGCGGCCATTTTTAGTTTTCAAAACTTATTTTCCAAAACAATGTAGGGCTTTGGGCGATTCTTGGCTAAAATATTCTTTATAGGCTCCAGATGCCTACTAATGAAGGATTTTAAAACGTTTTACCTGGAAAGGTTAAAATAAGGTAAATTCGAAAATTCAAAATTGTGGCCTTTTCAGCTTTTAAGATCTATGAATTCAAAATATCAATAGAAGGTCTCCAGAATATTTTAAAGAGGCAAAAAATATAAATTCCATTTACTAAAAGAATAAACTGTACAAAATTATCACGGTTTTCTTATATTATGTATTTAGCAGTTTCCACATACTCGCGATTTACGGATCACCCGAAGTAATTTAACTAGAATCTTGAACCTTGCTGGGATATCATACAGTTATTTTTATAGAATCGGGGATTTTCTGAATTTCAATTTTTAGGAGGGTTTGCCTGCTGGTCGAGAGCAATTTATAGGCAAAGTTCAAACAAATATACTATTTCTACCTAATGAAGCGCTTAAAAACGTATAGTTTGGATAAATCATTGAAATCATTATTAGTCTATTAGGAAATTTGTAAAAAATGTATGTTACAGAAAACGGATAATTGAACCAAACATTTGTTATCCTTTCAGCAAGCGAAGCCGCGGATATATCTACGAGTATATATATATATATGTCTGTTAACACGATAGCGGCCGTAAATATTGTCCGATCTAAATGAAATTTGGTACAGACATGTAAAGTGGTAATCACTCGGACGAGTTCGTAAACCAGCATGATCGGACCATCGGAGGGGGGTAAACCCCCTAAAAAATGGGGTTTTTGAGTTTTTTACATAGAAAAATAAAAATAATCCAATTTTTGTTACTACCATTGAATTCAGCTCAAAAAAACAAATAATTTAGTATTTTGAATCACTGCTCTTTGTCCATTGGTAACCGAGATGTTGAAAGTGCTAAACACAGCAGGCCTACGTTGTCCCCATGTTAACCTTATGGGAAATAAGTAAAATTCTATATCTCGCTTATTTCTCAACTTATCTTGATAAAACTTGGTAAATGTCTTCTTCTAGTTGAAATCTACTAAATATTGAACTAAAATCACCCAGTTTTAAAAGACCTGTAGCAGCAAACCTGCGTACTCATTCCCCATGTTATTCTTATGGAGCTTACAAAAACATGTTAAATCTCGCCATGTTGGATTGAAACATGTTGTTTTGCATTTGAAATTCGCTGAGTATGCAGGTCTGCTGCAATGGGGGTATTTTATATATATATGTGTGTCTGTGAGCACGATAGCGGCCGTAAAAATGGTCCGATCTTAATGAAATTTGGTACAGACATGTAAAGTTGTAAATAAATAAATAAATAAACAATTTATTTCTCTTGTTTAGTACAATACGAGGTACAATACACGGTCCACATAAAATTTACAAATACAACATACAGTAATTAAAGTTTCCATTTGACAAAAAAAAAAGTTTGAGCAGAGAGAAATATACACACCCGTTAGAAGAACTAGCCTCTGAATTGTGCGGGAGACCTATAATAAAAGAAAAAAAGTAATCCCTCGGACGAGTTCGTAAACTAGCCCGATTGGACCATCGGAAGGGGGGGGTAAAGGGGGATAAACCCCTCCAAAAATGGGTTTTTTGAGTTTTTTACATAGAAAAATAAAATTTATCAAATTTTGCCACCATTGAATTCAGCTAAAAAAAAAAACAAATAATTTGGTATTTTGAATCACTGGTCTATGTCCATTGGTTACCGAGATATTGAAAGTGGTAAACACAGTATGTTGTCTCAATGTTAATTAAGCTTATGGGAAATAAGTAAAATTCTACATCTCGGTTATTTCTCAACATATCTTGATAAAACTTGTTAAATAGCTTCTTCTAGTTCAGATCTACTGAATATTGAATTGAAACCACCCAGTTTTAATATACCTATAGCAGCAAACCTGCATACTCATTCCCCATGTTATTCCTATGGAGCTTACCAAAACATGTCAAATCTCGCTATGTTGGATTGAAATATGTTGTTTTGCATTTGAAATTCGCTGAGTATGCAGGGCTGCTGCAACGTGGGTATTCTTGTTTACAGAGGGGTCTGTATCATAACAGATGTGCTAATTAGGCCTTCATACAAACGACTCAAACAACAAGTAAACAAGTCACTAACCTGAATTTAAAGCCAGTTTACATTAGCATATAGTAGAGGCGTCACTTTTGCATGGGCGGATTTCTGGAGGTGCCAGGGGGTGCCCGGCACCCCCTGATTTTTGGTAAAGTTTTGGCAGAAAAGAAGAAACGTTATCTGGCATAACTTATTAATTTTTTCCAAGTAATCAGGATCAAATTTTATTTGGTTTTCATCCCAGTCCTTTGTTTCAACTTGTTTATACTTGTTCAAGTTTGTAGTAAAATCATACTTGTTAAGTCAATTTTAAGTTCCTTGCCTGTTATATTTCTATCCATCAACTCAAATCTGCTTATAAGTTTAAATAGGCTTTTTCAAACAATCTGCTTTGAAAGCAAAAATTACATATTATACATTCTCAAAATGTCATTATAGCGATTTTCAACAACAAAAGGCCATTATCCAAATCGTTTTTATTATAATTTTTTAAACTAAATAGTACTTTCTATTATTCTGATGAGTTATATAGGATAAAAAAGGTATAAGGTGGTTGATGTTGTCAAATGAAAGAAATAGCTTCTTAAACTTTAAAATGGGCGATTTTTAATTAGGGATATTAGTGAGGTTAGCTAGCACCCCCAAAGATTATGGCCTAAATCCGCCCATGCACTTTTGATTAGGTCTGGAATTTGGAATCGAAACTGTTAAAGTACCCGCCTAAAACCTAACGAATATAAGGATAAGGGATTTGTACAATAGAACACGGAGAGGCGAAAATCCGATAATCATTCCTGACGACTGTGTAAACAGTATTGCAATCAATTGCATTTATTTCGATACACTCATTGAGTCCAATGAAGACATTGTACGTTCAATGAATATTTCAGTTCGTTTTTGTATTTCGTTGTACAGATTTCGTCTGCAATATTGCACAAGTATCATAAAGACAAAGAACGGTTCCCTGCAACCCTTTGGATTTTAATCCGCGGATACGATGAACACCAGAATCATATCATAATTTTTGTTTGTAAAGACAGCAGCCGGTTGTCTGAATAAAATAAAATATTCCTAGCCAAATTCGGAAGGAATGACTTGGGAGTTGAGCAGAAATGCCATAAAATATCTATAAATGATAAATAATAAATATTGTCCAAAATATTAATAGATTTTATTTTTTCAATAAAAAACTGCTCTGGAGCGGGGTCTGGTCCCCCCTATCACGTTCGTCTGGCGCTGCGACAGACGCACAACATTGGATGCCGTGTATAAAACTCCAATACCAAAATACCAAAATACAAGCGCACGGTAGATATGCGGTTTGGGACTAGGGATGTTGAAGAAAGAACTTTGATCAGTGAATGTGGGTGCGTGTTTATCAGGGTTTTTCGTGTATCCATATGAAGTGGTTCAGAAAAAATAAAATTGGTTGCTTGATAATTTTACAAAAAATTTATAATTTCCCTGTTGTTTCTACCATTCTTAAAGAGTTAATAACAATTTTTGAAACAATTTTATCCCACACCGTTTCTGTGTGGCGGCCATTTTTGTTACCCCATTCATGCTTTTTTTAGCGTTTGCAGTCTTCTACGTTAAGTCAGTTATCTCCTTTGATACTTGACTTATCCTAAAAGGTTGAAACATAAACCATTTTAAAGCTTATTTATTGTTCTTTCTGAAAGGTCATTACCATATTTTTCATATTTTACTTCCTTCCCAATGAAAATATCATCCAAAGTTGAACTACAAAATTACACAAAATTCACTTTTGGGAATTGTTTTTCTTATAGATGGAGTATTTAATGAAGCTTGGTATTTTTATGGAAATAGCTGTATGTAGATACTATTTCAGAGAAAACCTCAAGTCCATTACTTCTTCCCTGCAATTTTAAAAATTTTCAAAAATCGAGTTTTTGGAAAAATATCAAAGTTTATGCCTTATATCTCTGTTGGGGCTGATGATAAAAATTTGGAATTTTCATAACTTGTAGTGTGTTTGTACTATATTCATAAAAATATAAAATCATCTTGTATATTGGGCTAGTCTAGAAGTTATGCTATCTCAAAAATCCAATAAAATACCGTGAGAAATGGGGTTATAATGCAAGCCCAACGATAGGATAGTTGTGATACTTATTTTGGAAACTGCAGGTGGTAAAGTATTTGATAAATGTTTCTGAGTAAAAGTATTAAGTAGGCCTAATAAAATAATCTGCATTGGCCTAGACTTCATTTGAAGCATCAAAAGAGATCAAGTAACAGACAGGTTACAATGTGCAGTGTTTAAACTATCAATAGTCAAAGATAATAACAGTGTGTGACAGTAAGATACAGGGTTTCTTGTTGTGCAGCAAATAGTAAACAGGCTATAACTTAGGTTCACTTGTCACAACAAACATGAAAGAATATCTTGAGTCTCAGTCTCTCTGCTTACTGGAATAAGAGAAGTGCAGTTGTAATAATTTTATTAAGTAAGTTTTCAGTGGGTTCAGTTTTTTTTTTATTGATTATAGTGTTTTACTTTGCATTTTGTATTAGTGTGGATTTGTCAGCTTCATAATGATTAATTTTTGATAAAACAATATCACTTCAAGTTTTATTTTTAATTATTAAGTTTGTAAAAGTAAATATAAGTATGTTTCATAATATGAAAAACGATGTACAATGTTCCAACAAATAATATTCTACCAAAGAATGTCATCCAAATTTATATGGTAAAGTAGGAAAGGAAATTCTACAAATTCAATAAAATGGATGAAAAAGATCAACAATTGATAAATTAAATTCCAGCAGAAACTGTCTTTATAAATAATTTACCAATGATAATTAAAGTAATGATGACTTTTATCAAAATTCATCATTTGAACCACCTAAAAACAGCATACAAAAAATTGATGGTGCTTTTAGTATTCTAGGGATATCGCCTGCATCTAAGATTTGAAAACTAAGTCATGAAAAAAAGCAGTTGCGCTTCAATCTAAAGTTGAAAGAGTATCATTAAACGTAAGCCCATTAAAAGTCTTAGATCTATTATTGTTAATGAAAAATACAGAAACATATTTATTCTAATTGATTATCTTTCAAGAAAGCAAGGACCAACTGCCATTAATTCAGGTTCTGTAGTTTAAATATATTTTTTTATAAAATACCATATCGTTGTAATTTCAAAAATGATTTCTATTATAGTTACTTTTAAAGTTCTAAAGAAGTCTCAGGTTTAAAAAACAATGATAATCTAAATTAGTATTAAAGTCAAAGCTTCTTTGCATGTTCCTTGTTGAAAGTATTGTTTAAATCACCGTCTAAAATTGCCAAACTAGTCAAACCTCACTTGATCGTAACTTATACCATATTATCTGCTAGGTTTATGTAGGTAAACTTCTTGTCTTTAAGGTATCTGATTTTTTAATTAGTAAATATTGTTTCATATTTATGCATTTCTTATTACTTTATCACTTGCAATTTCCAAATTCGACACCTAACACATCATAAGATACCCCTTTTCTCAGGGTGTTTTACTGGATTTTTGAGATAGCGTAACTTCTAGACTATATACAAGATGATTTTATATTTTTATGAATATAGTACAAACACACTACAAGTTACAAAACTTCCAAATTTTTATCATCAGCCCCATCAAAGATATAAAGGCGTAAACTTTGACATTTTTCCAAAAACTCGATTTTTGAAATTTTTTTAAAATTGCAGGGAAGAAGTTATGGACTTGAGTTTTTTTTCTGTAATAGTATCTATATACAGCTTTTCCTATAAAAAATACCAAGCTTCATTAAATACTCCTTCCATAAGAAAAAAAATTCCGAAAAGTGAATTTTGTGTAATTTTGTAGTTCAACTTTGGATGATATTTTCATTGGGAAGGAAGTAAAATATGAAAAATGTGGTATTGACCTTTTAGAAAGAACAATTAATAAGCTTTAAAATGGTTTTTGATTCAACCTCTTGGATAAGTACAGTGGAACCTGGATAATTCGAACCTCAAGGGACCAGCTAAAAACATCGAATTATCCATAAATTCGAATTAAAGAAGTTCTAAAGAATGAGGCCAAAACATTAAAACTTCACATTGTGAATTTAACCTCTTTATGAAATTGACACTCTAAAAGAATAAATTCATCAACAAACGCTAATTACAAGGGTTCAAAATCAGTAATCATAAAACAGAAATAACTACCCTAAAGTATAAACTACGTACGACGCGACGTACGATAATACAAAGAAACATTTCTGCTAGAAAAAATACAGTACGTTCTGCTACTTCTGAACTTTATACAGGCTACCAACTTAACTTCGTGCAACATTGACAATTGCACGCTCATTGACTTCCTCTAAAGTGAGTGTTTTATAGGTCCGAGATTTTGTCGACATGGTCACTTCACTTATTTAATGTTACGTAAAAACTTTTTAACACTTAAAAACAAGACACTGCACAAATAAAAAAAACACTTAGTTTGAGGGACGATCGAAAACAACGGAATGCTGCACTGGAATTCGGAAGTTAGTTTGGCAGGTAGGGGAGGGAAGGGGGTCGCAGTGTTGAGTAGCCTTTGTGTCGACATAGAAAACTTCGCATCAGGTCTGGCGCATGGCTCGTCTGCCGGGAGCCGTTCTACACAGAATCAAGCGCGAAAAGATTAGTGGCGCTGTCACGGCGAGCGCAACCCTTTTCCGAACCTCAGTCAGCGTTCTGTACTGTTTAGTTTACATTATTGGTGTCATTGGTGTCGAGTTATAAGCGATGTTGGGGTAGGGTGGGAAGCCTGGGAGGTGGAAGGGATGAGTCATTTGACCATAACCTGACACGGCATAGGTCTGGCGTTAATTTTTTAATGAACATCATAGTAAAACGTGTTTTTCAATGAATTTTTAACTATTTCCAGTCGTGGAATAAAATTCATGTACCTTAATTTGGAACTTAAAAATTCGAATTATCCAAAATAAAATTCGAATTATCCACGATTTTTTAGCATTGTTTGGATACAAAATGCCAGGGACCAAGAAAAATATTCGAATTAAAGAAGATTTCGAATTATACAAGTTCGAATTATCCAGGTTCCACTGTATTAAAGGAGATATCTGAAATAACGTAGAAGGCTGCAAACGCTAAAATAAGCACGAGTAGGATAACAAAAATGGCCGCCACACCGAAATGGTGAGGGATAATTTTTTTTTTCAAGGATTGTTCACAACTCCTGAAGTATGGTAGAAACAACAGGAAAATTATCAATTTTTTCTATAATTAATGTATCGAGCAACCACCTCCGGACCACTACAAATGGATTGACCCATGCGTGCATGTGGGCGCGAGCCCTTAAAAATCTGTGTAAGGGCTTGTTTCACTAAAAATTGCAAAGCAGAGAGCCTTAATTTATTTTAAACAATGGGAAAAATATTGTATACGTGTGAAAAAAATTGCCGTTAGTTGAAATATCTTGATTATTGATTTACTCAAATCTCAACATATAAAATGTCATTATCAAAATCTAAACAAGAACACCCTTCTAGTCGTAATGAGTGATTTACACTAAACCCTTCAGATAAATTTGGAGTTTTGAACTCGCCTGCTTTCGTACTAGCCAGTTATGTGTCATGTAATATTTGTGTTTTTTGTTAAGTGTATGTACTTATTAGTAAATACACTAAGAAGTACTTATTATTAAGTACTTATTAGTGTATGTACTAATAAGTGCATACACTTGACAAAAAACACAAATATTACATGACACATAACTGGCACATACACTAGTACATACAATAATAAGTACTTAATAATAAGTACTAATAAGTACTTATTAGTGTATGTACTAATAAGTACATACACTTAACAAAAAACACAAATATTACATGACACATAACTGGCTGGTACGAAAGCAGGCGAGTTCAAAACTCCAAATCTATCTGAAGGCTTTAGAGTATATAGACTATTCAGTGACGTAACTATGGGGGGGATGAGGGGGATAGACCCCCCTCCAGAATCCTAATTATAAAAAAATATTAGTATAGCACAGCAATCATACTTCTTTAAATCCAAATACTCAAGTTGTATGATGTTAAAAACTATAAGAGGCCTAAAATTAAAATTTGGATAGGACTAAAGCCTACCCTGCCGCGGCGGGGGTGTGGGGTTCGTCATTGGTTCGGCGAAGAACGGAGTGTCACATTGTTGCCAAATGTGTCTCCTGCCCGTCCGTCGTCCAACACTGTCACTGTCGATCAGCCTATGCTCTTATTACGGATACGGTACATGCTTTGGCTACTCCTTATTAATTTGAAAAGAAAGGATTATTTAAATTTTCATTCAAGAAAATCGTTTATTCTTCTGTTTACATTAATAATAATTTTAAAAAATAGTAAAATTGTCTGCTCTTTTGTTTTTAATGCCTTAGTCTTAACGAGGTATCCATACATAAAACATACACAGTGATAAGAAAAACTGCCAGAGAAATAACAAAACAAGAGACATGGAATATGTATAAGAGACATGGAATATGAAAAACTACAATGTTATCGATATTAAAAAATTTCTTATTTTTGCCTATTTGTGATGTGTTACGATTGTAAAAAAACATACTAATAAGCAAGAAAATATTGTGACGTGTCAATTTTCTAAATAAGTGGCCATTATTATAATAAAAATTATCAATATTCACGAAGTTGAAACACATTTTTAATAATTCGCAAGTTGATAAGTTTCAGATTCAAAATCTTTGTAAGCAGAGCTTAATTATATCATAGCTCTATGGCCATACATTTTAAATAATTGTAATTTATGATTTATACAACTTTTTAGTGTTGGACGTAAAAATACGGTTTTTTGGTTGGTTTGGGAAATCCAGCATAACTTCTAGACCATCTCGCTCGGTTCTGCTCAACAACAAAATTCGTCAAGCTACTTAAAAAGTAACCCGACTGTTTATGTTTTCCTTGATAATAATATTTTGTACGTTTTGTATGTTTTGTATGTTTCGATTACATTTTAACTTTAATCGAAAGTTGTATTTAATTAATTGTGAAATACAAAAAAACTCAGATGATTATGTTGGAGATGAGTATGTTTCCTTACAAAAAAGAAAGAAAGAAAGAATTTATTTCTCAAATTACATTATACATTACATTACATTTTTGTTTATAAATAGAAATACAAAAGATACAAATGGTTCAATTAAGATTTTCATTTTAAGATGCCAAGTCTGACCTTTCGAAATGTAATTGAGAAATAATTATTCCTCCAAGGTGTTTGGCCTGTTTGGAGGCTTTATTGGTACTTAACAACTAATAAAATCAAATGGCAGTTGTGGAACATCAAAATTGCTTACCACTAAAATAAAAGTATACTAAGTACAATAAACATAAACAATTAAAACATTAAATTACATTACATCTCTTCCAAACTTTCTAACTGTAACAAGGGACCAAAGAGACTACTTTATTACTACTTATTACTACTACTTATTACTACTTTTTAAGGATAGTTATTACCTAAATAAATTATAAAAACCAACAATCCTAATATTATTAAGACGATTCTCTGTATTATACGGTACGGTGTACACTCTACTCTCTATTTTATTCTTATCCATCCCCCCCCCCCAAATCCAGTTCTAGTTACGCCACTGAGACTATTTGCCACAATAGCTCAGCTCAAGGCCTTAACTGCTGTTCCATCACGAGTGGTTACTTCTGGCTTGCCTATAACATAGAGTTATTGTTGCTACGGGACCTCACTGTCTGTAGACTGTTGAAAAGGCCTACTGGCCTTCTGGCCCTTAGCAGCGGACAATTATTTATTTTAACCCAAAATTCTATATGATACAGAAGGAAGAAAGTAGAACCTCAGAAGAAAACAGAATAAGTTTACTATTAATTCACTTTTAATTTATTTTTAAAATTTTATGGCTTACATTAAAATTATTAACATTTCAAACATTTTCCAGTCAAGTCTGAAAATATCGCTGACTCAGAGGCATTGAAAATAATATCAAAAAAAGAAGAAAACAAAAATGAAACAGGAAAAAATGACTCGAAGAAGAGACCTCTTGGTGAAAAAAGAAAAGCTTACCTGCGGGAAAGGAAAAGGAAATACAATAACAATAAACGTAAGTTGGTTTAACTTCCTTTACTGTAGTCACTAAACTGATAAATGATAGTATTACGATCACTATTGAACCAAGATGAATAGAAGAAGTAGGTTCCACAATTAGCTACAACCGACCTAAACCAGGTTAGTTCCTTCAGGTTGAAGATAGTTTCTTCAATGTTTTACTTTTAAAAACAACAGCTGAACTAGAATAATAAAAATAATAATAACGGAAAAACTAGTTTAGGACCTACATCTTTTTTTATTCACATTGGTGGCATCATACAATAATATTTGATAGGGCTTATTTTTTTTATGTTCAACTTATTGATGTCTTATTTTTCAACCAACCAAAAATTGCAAATTTAACATCGCTATCGTAACTAGGCCTAAATAGTTCTCTTAACATTCATAATGAGCTTGGTAATATTAATTTCTTTAGCATATGTCTTTTTCAAATATTTCAGTCCAAAGCTGTTTTATCAGACACTATTTTAAAATTGATATTACAATATTATTTTCATAAATTTGGTCTTTAAGTCATGATAAAGCTATGCAATTGTAATTGTAATTGTGTAATTGCTCAAATTAATTTTTGATGAATGAAAAAAAAACAAGGGCTACTTTGCTAGTGACTGTTGAGTTTCCAAAATTTAAGATAGGTAATATATTTTATACTTATTAAAAAACATTTTTACATTTTATGTATTTACTCATTTGTATGTATTATTTCAAGGATTGCATATAGTATTTTAAGGATTGCATATGCCCTCACCTTGTTGACCTGCTATATATATGTGTGTTAGGTCCAAAAATAACAGGGAGCACATCGTTTGTTCCAGGTTGTTAATGTCGTGTGCCAAGTTAATGCAATTTCGTTTTGCGGCTGCCATCACCCTCGAACAGGGAAAATTAATGAGACCATTTCTTAAGAACGCACAAGGTTAAGAAATAATATATTACATTACTAGGCTGGAAAGTACTGTTTTGCCGGATATGTCGAAAATTCCCAATTGGGCGGGAAGGGTATACGGCGGCCCTCCCTCTATCTTGGTGTTTACATATTTGTGAGGGCCTACTTAGTTTTATTTTTAATAACTTTCAATAATTATCTAAACCAATCTCTGGGACAATTAAGTGCTTAATATTTTTAATATTTTGACAACCTGGGACAAAATAAACACGTTCAAATACCACCTGTAGATAATACTATTTGTATAAAGTTTGGGAACACCCTGTATAACTTAATTTATAACTTAATACAACCATAAAAGAGACTCACTATCCATGAGATGTGAAGAATATAACTTGAACCCTAATTTTTTGGTGACTACTGTAGAGATTACTTATTACAATGAAAAATAAAACCTCGTCACGAGGAAACAGGATGCTCGGATTGCAGTGCATTGTAATTACTGTCAAAATTTAAAATTTAATATCGCTACACAGTTATGTATAATCTGTGATTAATATAAAGTACATATAAAATTTTGCCAGGAACGCTAATGTGCAACCCGATCAACCCATACCCAGTAAATTGGGAGTTGGCCGTGTTTCACCAGAATTTCAGAATTTCATAAGCCTTCAAGTACGCAGCCACAATGTAATGATACATTAATTAATGTGGCTGCATACTTTAAGACATGATGAAATTTTGAAAGACTATATTTATGTTGTTGTCGTTGAAGAACAGTATCGTATTGGATGAGGTAATTTAGCTAAAGTAATCAAGTATAGAGTGAAAGGTTATATAATGCAGAAATCTGCTGTTTTGTAAATAACTTGTAAATAGTTTATGTATTTTTTCATGACAATACTAGACACAAATTCTGGGCTAGTCTAACAGATTTATTTAGGCTGCATTGATATTGTTGAGCCTTTAGCTTATTGCTTGCTTGTATTTGCCTTATTTTTATCTTAGTTCTTCTTAACTTTCTTCTTACCTCAAACTTTTAATTCAGTTTATCGTTTTTAGATGCTCTATTTATTATGTAAAGTGTTTGTGACCAAACTTAGCATATTTGATGTAAGTGTTCCATGCAGTGCTCTTTGTCTAGAAGTTGAGGTACTGGAACTACAACCTACTGGGAAGTACCACCCATTCCCCTGTAAAAGTTGAAAATTGTCACATTTTATTTGATTTTCTCCCATCTGATGTGTTTTGACACTTTTTTTACTTCTTGTAATGTGCGAGTAAGATAATAATTTGTCTCCCAGGAGGAGTAAAGTGATTACTTTGTCTCTCGGCGGGAGACAAAGTAAACCCATTAGAGTAACATTGAAATGAATAATTAGAAAAAAAATTAGAGCGCCTTCAGATTTTTACACACACATGCAAATACGTTGCAGCTCAATGAATGCAGGTGCTAACAGCTGATTTAGTAGCAGGAGTAATCAAATAAGTATAACATTATTAACAGTCAGCTGTGAGAACGTCTAAGAACTAAGCATGTTAGAATGTTGCAACAATCAGCTGACCATGGGTGCATGCATGGCTTTAGCTACTCGGATGCAGGCGCTAATAGCAGAACGAAACAAATTTGTTATATTTTATTATTTACTAAGTTAATATAAACAAAATTTTTATGGTCAGATTATTTTACTACTGCAGGTTAGGGAAATATATTGTGTGTATTTCGAGAGAAAAGCATATTGTCTCCCTTGTGAAAATTGTTGTCCTTGAAAGCTCGGGTGCCAAAATTTTCATTTGTGAGACAATGTTGTACTTTACTCACTCAACACACAAAAATAACTATTAAACTTTTTAGCAAACAGAATGAAAATTGAGAAAAGCATTACTAGACATTTTTTGATTTAAAAAACAATCGCTGCATGAGAGTTTCAGCCATGGAGCTTTGCCTTCTGGCTTTGAAATATTCGTCTTAGCTCAAAACTAAATAAGAAACCTTAAGTTTGAGCTGACACTTTGCTTGTAACTGCCTACGATCATGTGTGAGTATCTTTTACAAAAAAGGTGTTATATTATAATGGCAAATTTACCATTGCTAATTACTTGTATTCGTTTTTTTCAAAATTACTCTGGCAGATAACACGTGATTTCCTTTGCGGCAAAGACCATAGATTACAATAGATTTAGGGTGGTCGACAAATGAGATCAAAGTTTCTTTATTTATAGAAGTTCAGAATTTTGTCGTAGATATTACAACCTCCAGCCAATAAATTCAGGCAATAACACTCTCTCTAATCAATTTAAAGTGATGGTTTTTTTAAAGCTAGAAAACTTAAGATGGAGTCCCAGGAATACCGTTCTGCTGAATTCCACCTCAAATCGAGGACTCTTATTATCATTATAACTTACATTCATTTATTTGTGTATCAAGATAATGGAGTCCTTTGCAATTTAACGATCTGGCCATAATGCTAACTTGGACGCTGATACAGACTGAATAATGAAATCATTATTTCATCTATCACAATAGCCCTTGAAATAGGGATAAACATTAACGGGTTAGCTTTTCACTTCAAGACCTTTATTATGAATACCAAAGTTACTTCAAAATTAACTTAAAGTCCCATTTTTAAGACTTAAGCATGGTTTCACTCTAACCCATATAGTGGACAGAAACTTAAGTTCTCACCAGCAACTGTACAGTGTACTGGTCATGGAAATGAGGCTTTATAACTGTAAAGTTGTAGAAGAATGAAAAATGTAATTAATTCTACATCAGGCTGTCTTTTATCCAACTATGATTCGTTCTTCTGCTACTTTTTTTACTCTAACATAACATTACAGCTCCCACCTGTTTCCACATGAGAGTTCTCACTCAGAAATAATCAATTTTTAAAAAGAAAATAGATGGAACCCCCTGAGATAGGGTAATAGATAGAATGTCACAATACAGATAGGTCTAGAAAAGTTAAGGGGTCTAATCGCCCGAGACGGTTTGTTAGCTTGGTCCCTTGTTGAACAGATATTGGTTTTCACTCTATCACACTTGTGAATCTCTTTTTTTTAGATTGTTCAACTGAGTTTATCTTAAAAAAAATAAAGCCATAATCCCAATGCACCATCTACATACTAAAAGAAAGTCATTAACATGGGAAGATTGAAGACTGTTGAGAAATAATCTTCGTTTTGAATTATCAAATCGCCCATTAGGGCATTGTTGAAATAATTACAATTTACAGGAAAATTGTGAGGATAATTGAAAGGATTAACACATTCAATGCTGATCCCACACTTGTGCGGGATCGGGCCGGGGCCCAGGTGCGCGTCCCGCACTAACGCGGAGTCGGTACGCCGTGCATTTATTCAGTCGTGGAGCAGTTAGCTCGCAATGAATGGCTATAATACTGCATGAGCCATTTGTTGAATCCTTCCTTTGTATGGGACTACACGTAGTTCCAAGCTTCTCCACCCACAGCGCCACCTACTGGACCAGCAATCACACAGTACGTTTTAGCGTTCGATTGTCAGTCAGCTGGTTGTTTTGACAGTTCCGAAGTGAGGTTATGTGTACGCGATTATTTGTTTTGATATTTGTTTTGATGTTATAAGTGTTTATATCGTGGTTTGTGCTAAACGATGGATCATCCGGGCCCGAGTAATCAACGTGATGTGGACATGGACTTAGAGGACCAACGTGCTGTGTGCTCATCCCGCACATGTGCAGACCGGAAATTAGACTATAGAAAAATGATTAAATCAACCTTTTTCGAGAAAAGGAAAATAATTTCCAGTCTTTATACACCAAAAGGAAAGTGATTGCGCATAAAACCCTTTTAGCACATAGGGGACCTAATACCCTTAATTTCAGCAGTGAATGTGTTATAATCATGAACTAACAAACAGAAGTTTCAGGATCAGTTTTCTGAAACATTTTTGATATTCACTTAAAAAAAATAGATAAGAATCTATTCTATATCAGGAATAGATGAGAATATGTTGTGTGTTTCACTGCAACTGAACTGAACATATGTTTAAATTGTCATAAATATTTGTTTGTTTATGTTTATGTTTTTATTCTAATGAATTAAATACTTTTCATTTGCAAATACTTATAATGTAGTTTTTCTTAATTATAAGTATGAATTTTATAATGGTGCAGTCGCAAGCCTGAACCTTAACTGATTGCATTCTACATTATTTATTCTTCAATTATCACTTTACAAGATTTTTTTGCAAATTTACTTTTTCTTAATAATTGATCAATTTTTGCAAGTCACGGAAGATCAAACCTTTTACCTTTAGCTGACAAAGCACAGCAGAACATCATTTGCAACATTTGAAGATGATGGTCCTAATGATGAACCATCAGTAGATTAACTGGTACCATTTACAATCTACAAAAACAAAACAGTAAGTATATAGTACAAGTTAATGTTGATGATAAAATTTGGCCGATGGAATTAGATACAGGAGCTGCAATATCTTCTATGTGTGTTAAAAGTTTTCGAAAAATGTTTCCATCCAAGGAGATTTTTCCTTCTACTTTGACTTTCCAAACTTATGTTGGGGAAGTGATTCGACCTATGGGGTTTGCGAAAGTTGTAGTCAAAAGTCAACAGAAATTATTCAGTGGTTCCAGGGCCTGCGACAGGAGGGGGGGCAGGGGAGGCAAATGCATAGGGGCCCGGAAACACCGAAAAAAGGCTTGAAACGAGTCAGAAAGGGCCAGAAAGCACACAAAACAAGTAAAAAAGAGGTCACCAGGTCTCAGGGCCCGGGGTTGTAAATTGCACAGGGGCCCGAACATCCTGTCGCCGGGCCTGAGTGGTTTATACATTTTCAAGCAGAATATGGACACAATTGTTGGGAGAGAATGGATACAGAAAATGGATTTAATTAGCTTATTATCAACTTTCCAGAATGTAAATCAAGTATAAATTGCGTACAGAGAGAGTCTAATAAAGAAGATTACAAAGGAGTACAGTGATGTTTTTGAGGACAAAATTGGGAAAATAACAATCACCACAGGCAAATTGAACTAAGAGAGTGTGTTTTGCCAATTTAAATCAAACAGAACAGTGCCATATTAAATCAAGGACAAAATAGAAGACGAGTTAAAACGATTGGAGGAATCAAATGTGATTGAGAAAGTGACACATGCAGATTGGGGTACACCGATAGTTCCAGTTGTGAAGAAAGACGGCTCAATACGATTGTGTGCAGATTATAAAGATACACTTAATAAAAGCTTAATCAATGACAAATACCCCATTCCCAGAGTTTATGATATATTTACAAAAATGAGGGGTGGAAAATACTTCACTACTTTACGCATAAAGCTGCATAAAGCTTCATGGACCAATTGCTGGGAAACCTGGATGGCGTAGCATGCTTTTTCGATGACATCATAATTCAAGGATGCACTCTTACAGAAGCACATGAGCGAACAAAACAAGTTTTGGAGATCCTCAGAGAGGTAATGAAATGCATTTAAACATGAATAAATGCATTTTTTTAAAACCTCTGTTAAATACCTTGGACATACAATTGACGCTATCGGTTTACACAAGACAGTTGAAAAGATTGAAGCAATTTTGAATTCACCAAGACCAAAAACAGTCTCAGAACTGCGACAGCTCCTTGGTCTTGTTAACTATTACAATAAATTCATACCTGATCTTGCAACTATAATCCACCCATTGAATGAACTTCTTCAAAAGGGAAAAAGTTTTGAATGGTCCAAGAGTTGTGAGAATGCATTTAACTCTATCAAGAGAGAAATAACAAGTGACAGGGTACTTGTTCCGTATGACCCAAGAAGGAAACTTTAGCCACAGATGCATCACCTTTTGGACTGTCCGGAGTGTTATCTCACCAGATGGATGATGGAAGCGAGAGACCAATTGCTTTCATCTCTCGTACATTGACTAAGGCCGAACGCAATTATAGTCAAATAGTCAAAGAAGCTACTGCAATACACACTGGGCGCTGCATAAGTTTTTCCACGGAAGTTTTTTTTGTTACGGAAGACGATTTACCCTCATAACTGATAACAAACCCCTTACAACTATATTCAATCCGGATAAAAACTTACCTGCTCTAACTACAATCAGGATGCTCCACTACGCTCAGTTCTTATCTGGATTTGACTACGATATTCAGTACAGAAATACCAAAGACCACCAAAATGCTGATTCCCTTTCAAGATTTCCTATGAAGAGTGATGAAACAATTGATGATGACACAGATAAAGCTATTCTCCAATTACAGATTGAGCAAATGCCAGTCACTGCAGACGTCATAAGTAATGAAACAATAAAAGTAAGGAACTGAAGGTGGTGTATAACGCATTGTTATCGGGTGGCACACTTGATAATACAGCATTCAAGAACAAAGATTTTGAATTTACAATTGAAAATTGATGCATATTTCGAGGTATTAGAGTTGTCATTCCTCAGGCTTTGAGAAAAAGAATTCTTGATGAACTACATGAAGTCCATATCGGAATGGTAAAAATGAAAGAGTTGGCAAGACAGTACTGTTGGTGGAAGGGTATTGATAAAGATATAGAAAATATGGTAAAGTCATGTAAAGGATGTTGTTTAGTTCAAAACGAACCAAATAAGGCTCCAGTACACCCTTGGACGATACCAAACACACCTGGAACCAGTGGTGGGTTAAATGAACAGGAGGACTCACTTACTACTAACTACTAAAAGAGTATATTACGGATTTTGTGTATTACACCAACCTTCGATTGCTATTCACATTTCATGGTCTGTAGTATTGCCAATATCCGCTGAATTCACTGTTAAAATAATAACAATCACTTATCACCATTACTGATTACGATTACCAGCTCATTGGAGTAAAATAGTTACATGAAACACACCATGTAAACAAATAACCTCACTTGCCTCACCATGCCTCACCGTTTAGGTTAATTCTTTTTCAGAAACTGTCGGCACTAGGAATTAAAAGATCGGTTCTTTCATGGATACTATCCTACATGAGCGACAGATCACAAGTGACCGAAATTGATTGGGAAACAGAATCTAAAGTAATGTCCGTCCAGTCAACTAAAAAATTGATCCTAAGCGGAGTTCCGCAGGGATCAATTATGGGCCCTGTTCTTTTTATAGCCTTACATTAACGACATGACAAAGGCAATCCCAGAAAACAACATTTTTGTGTTTGCTGATGACACAACGGTTGTCACCAAGCACAGAAATTATGACAACTTGGAAGAATCGACATTCACCAAAATAAATTGTCTGGCCCAATATTTTGAACAAAACAAACTCAGACTGAATGCAGATAAAACTAATTTTATCTGCATTCAGACACACCAAAAAAATAATTCAAAATTGGCAAGAGTACCCAACCTCTTCATTGGGGACGAGGAACTCGAGATTGCCACATCTGTTGATTTTCTGGGGTGAGATTGGACGATGCCCTGGACTGGAGTGAGCAGTTATAAAAAATTGAATCCAAACTTGCAAAGGGAATCTTTGTCCTTCGCAGTTTGAGAAATCTTCAAAACCTTCAACTTCTGAAAACTATCTACCACTGCTTGCTCGAGTCCTATATCTCCTACTCTATTGTCCTCTGGGGTGCGACTGAAACAAACTTGAATCGAATTTTGATTTGGCAGAAGGCCCTCAGATGTATTTTCAAGCTACACCCTCGAACCTCTTGTAGGGAATATTTTCAAACCTTGGGTATTCTGACGGTGCCAAGTTTGTATATACTAGAAATAGCTACATATATTAAATCAAACAATTTAGAACCTCAAAATAAACTCCATAGATACAACCCTAGATTTAAGAACTCTTTTGCCATACAACATAAATTAGCTCTCTTTGAGAAAAAACCATTGTATTTAGGACAAATTTTTTTTTTAAACTTCCAGTTTCTATAAGATTAGAAAACAATTTGTTAAAGTTTAAGAGTGGTCTTAAAAGTTTTTTACTAAGTCAATAATTTTACAACTTGGAAGAATTTTGCTTGTTTTGTCAAACCACCAGAGGGCAGACCTAACCTAACCTAACCCAATCAACCCAATCAACCCAACGTTGCCAAACCCGGAGATAATCACATCTCCCAATTTTACGTCCCTTCGGGAGCAATGAATGACGGATCCAACGCCGCCTGCGGCCAACTGGATGACAAACAAAGTACCTAGTAAGTAAGTAAGGTTTGGAGGTTACAGAGATTGGCGGGTTGCTATGATTACTAAAACGAATAAACAACAGGTTCGCCAACATGAATCATGCAATCATAACGGCAGCAAAGGTTCAGTTTCTTATTGCCCTAAAGAGATAGTGGTGGCTGCACTGATTACTGATGTACGTGCGCATCTTCGGACGCTGCCCGAGATTCCCTATATCACAACATGGCATTGACTTCAGAGCACCCTCACGATTGTCTCAGGATTTTCCATAAGATAGCATGCGTTAGGATTGGGACGCTCCGGCCAGCGTCCACGGGATATACGCGCAATAGCAGTTGACGCCTAAATACTTTCGCAACATATTTCGATGCATATAGTTGAAATTGCTTTATCATAAATGGTCAGTATAATTAAAATTAGTAGTTTCTTACACATTTATCGGATACATATGTAAACCAATTTTAATTCAGTACGTTTGAAAATCTTCTGGGGGGGCGGCGTCCGAGAGTCCTTATGGGCCTGCCGCCACTGCCTGGAACAGAGTACATATAGATTTTGCTGGCCCATTAATGGGGTGGTTTTTCCTCATACTAGTTGATTCATATACAAAATGGTTGAAGGTGATTCCAATGCATAGTATAACTTCATACAAGACAATTCATGTTTTGAGAGATATCTTTGCAAGGTTTGGTCTCCCTATTACAATCGTATCTGACAATGGAGCCTCTCTTACATCCGAAGAGTGAAATGTTTCATGTCATCATCATACATTTTTTTTATAGTAAATAACCATGTATTTTAGTATAATGTCTTATGTATTTGTGTAATGCAGTAAGGAATAAATAATAAATGAACGAATACCATGATTGAATATAGATATTGATCCTTGAACCCCATGATACTTATGATATTCCTTGATAATTTAATGTTGCTTGTATAATTAATATGTGTAACCACCCTTAATATGTTTATGTGTAATCACCCCTCAGAAAATCATTAATCATCTAGTATAATAAGTAATTAATTTATTAAATAAATAATTTAATAATTCATTCTTGTTATTAAACTTGTCCTTAGTAATTTTAAATAAATAGTTACTGAGTTAATTAATTTCCTAAGTTAATATCATAATCATATAATATATTACGTACATGGAAACTACAATAATATAAATTTATTCAAAATTTACAGCTTCATAATAATCTAAATTCTAGTGATTTTGGTGTCAAGAATATAAGTGATGAGTATTTTGTGAACCCCTAGTGCAACAACAGTGCCAGACTGAGAGGATGTGTAGAGTCATTAACTTAGGACATTGTTCCTAATTTTAAAATATCCCAAGTCAGGTACTGGAATTGCATGGCCAGTACCTAAATTATTAGTAGGGAACTCTGCCAAGTACATTTTTGAGTCAAACCCTTTTGTTCCTCACTCAAGATTATTATATTTGGTACTTAGTGAAGATTGTTGTAGCAGCTTGGTAAGATCCAACCATATCCTTATATTTTCCTACTAGCAAGTGTAGAGAAGAAGAGACTGTTAAATAATTTAATAATTAATCAAATATCAATTTAAAGAAGAATATTTTACTACAATTTTTGAACTTTAATAACATTTCAGCCTAATTACTTCAAGAAGTGAACATTGATCTTCTACCATTCGGCCGTCTTATTTTGAAGCTGACCATTGGCTTTGCATTGTTGAATACATTTTAAAAATTAACTATTTGGACTTATTTATATTTTATGAACTTTATTTCCAAACTGAATTTGTCTAGCCGGCACGATACTTCTCCCTGAGAAAGGCCTATGTTTACCCTGAGTATAGCCTGGAACAATAATTGTTATTATAGAGACATTTTTCAAATTTGATCTGGCCTTCAGCCTAATTGTAAGACCCATTATTGTACTATCCATGTGTCCCCTTTTTCAATCAGATGCTGTTGTATTCTTGAATAAATCATTATTCTTATTGTAAAACTGTTTTTTTCTTAAATATCATAGATAATAAGATAAGGTTCAGTACTTACTGTGTCAAACACTACATGATGTCCTTTGGTGAACTAAATTATTAAACTACTAAATAAAGTCAAATTACTAAGAATCATGAAAGACAACATTGTATTCGAATATTTATTTATTTATTCATCAATATCGTGTATGCAGCAAATGTGTGTGTTTTTATAAGAGTTTGAAGGGTTTTTAAAATTGAATGGAATGAAACATAAAGTAACAAGTCCAGCACATCCATCAACTAATGGTCAAGCTGAAAGGTATGTACAGACTGTGAAGAAGAGTTTAAGAGCAATGGCTGATGAGCCAGGTGACATTCACTTGAAGTTGTGCAGATTACTAATGCAATACAAGAAAGTTCAAAGCGCCACAACTCATAAGAGCCCAGTTGAGCTAATGCTAAGAGGTAATCTGCGAACAAGACTCAACCTCATCAAGAGAGATTTCACATCGGAGCAGAGGGATAGGCAGTTTGAGAAAACCACTGTGTTTCAAACACGAATAAGAGAATTTAACGTAGGAGACACTGTTCAAGTTCGGTCATACCGCGCAGGGGATGACAAATGGAGTTTTGGTAAGATTACCAAAACTCCATTTGTAAGTAGGGATGGATTACTTCATTCCTGGGTCGCAGTTGAAGGCCAGATGTGGAGGAGGCACGTTGATCAGATACGACGATGCAACGTTTCTGAATCGGATGAAACTAATACCATCCAAAATGTCACATTCACAATAGTTTCATGAATGTGTCAATTGTCCACTAAAAAAGACTCCACCTCCGCAGATTCCACCTACGCAGACTCCATCTACACCAACTCCACCTACGCAGACTCCATCTATGCCAACTCCACCTACGCAGACTCCATCTATGCCAACTCCACCTTCGTAGACTCCATCTATGCCAACTCCACGTACGCAGACTCCATCTATGCCAACTCCACCTTCGTAGACTCCATCTATGCCAACTCCACCTACGCAGACTCCATCTATGCCAACTCCACCTACGCAGACTCCATCTATGCCAACTCCACCTTCGTAGACTCCATCATGCCAACTCCACCTACGCAGACTCCATCTATGCCAACTCCACCTACGCAGACTCCATCTATGCCAACTCCACCTTCGTAGACTCCATCATGCCAACTCCACCTACGCAGACTCCATCTACTCAGGCTCCACCTACACAGATACAACCTACACAGACTCCATCTACGCAAACATTAAATCAACCTCCAATGCCGAATACTGGAGTATTGAGGCGATCTAGCAGAAAACGAAACCCTCCTATGAGATTGGATATATGAGGGGAAGACTGTTGTGTGTTTCGCTGCAACTGAACATATGTTTAAATTGTCATAAATATTTGTTTGTTTATGTTTATGTTTTTATTTTAATGAATTAAATACTTTTCATTTACAAATACTTAAAATGTAGTTTTTCTTAATTAAGTATAAATTTTATAGAATAGAAAAGAATCTAGAAAAGAATCGATGAGATAGATGTTTATCAGGTTATAAACAAAAGTTCGTTGACCTACCCTCGCCCCACTGACCCTCTACTCTAATAAAACCGACTTGATTACCTGGAATCCCCTCTTTAACACTTCCCCTAGATATATCTGGAACTCAACCCTCTTTATACTTAAAAAGTGGAATTGGCACATTCGTCAGTAGCTGAAGATGGTAATGAGCCAAAACCATAGTTCTGCTTTTAACTGGACAGTGCTTATCACTGACAACATCAGTCAAGAAGATTTTAAGGACAACTAATGGAACTCACCTTAACTGAATTGAGATTTTTTTATAGATTTGATGAATCAAAATTGTTGGGTTTGGTTCTGAATGTTGTTTTTTACAGTAGGTCTATTTTTAGCGAATTTCCCCTATATGGAAGAAGCTATTACCGTAGGTCTCATGGTAAGACCTAAGCCTAAGACCATGATAACTTTTCGTTTTGGGGCCCCCAGAAGCAAAAAACACCATTCGTTCAAATTTCTATATATATATATATATATATATATATATATATATATATATGTGTCTGTAAGCACGATAGCGCTCGCAAAAATGGTCCGATCGGGATGAAATTTGGCACAGGCGTGTAAAGTAGTAATTATTCAGACGAGTTCGTGAACCAGCCCGATCAGACCATCGGAAGGGGGGGTAAAGGGGGATAAACCCCCCAAAAATGGGTTTTTTGAGTTTTTTACATAGAAAAATAACATTTATCAAATTTTTGTTGGCACCATTGAATTCAGTTCAAAAAAACAAACAATTTAGTATCTTGAATCACTGCTCTATGTTCATTGGTTACCGAGATATTGAAAGTGGTAAACACAGTACGTTGTCCCAATGTTAACCTTATGGGAAATAAGTAAAATTCTATATCTCGGTTATTTCCCAACATATCTTGACAAAACCTGGTAAATAGCTTCTTTTAGTTCAGATCTACTAAATATTGAATTAAAACCATCCAGTTTTAATATACCTTAGCAGCAGACCTGCATACTCATTCCCCATGTTTATGGAGCTTACCAAAACATGTCAAATCTCGCTATGTTGGATTGAAATACGTTGTTTTTAATTTGAAATTCGCTGAGTATGCAGGTCTGCTGCAACGGGGGTATTATATTGTTTAAATATATCCAAAAATTGTATTCCTTAATAAATGTAACAATTATGAACCAGATGTAAATAATCTTCGAAACTTTTAAAATCATTGTTTCTTATTAAATGTCAGTGATTATTGATTATGAAAGCTTGTATTAACATTTTATCATCAAAACAATGAATCTGTAAATCAAAATCATTCAGTAACAAACAATTATGTAACTCACTTCCAATGAAATCTCTTGGTTAGCAGTAATTTCCCCCTTTTAGAATATCACTCCCCTCTCATCTGCATGTGGCTTGGCTCGCTTGGTTTTGTTACAGTTACGGATCTAAGGATCACCCTATTTGAAATCTAGTTTCTTTTTTGATTTCCAATGTTTTACTCTTCCTTCTTGGATTCCAAAACACCTTTTTCACCTTGATTACTGTATTTTTCAAACCCAAGTTTTCACCACGCTCATTAACATTTTATTTTGGTGCACTATTTGTTTCAATCTTGCTGCAACGGTTGTGGTATGGTTCCTGGCTTGGTAAATATGTTGTGTTTATTAGAAGTAAAGTCACTAAAGAGTTTTTGTTTAGGAAGGGAATTAGCAATGAAGAGTCGAATGGAGGTCGCTCAGCCTGGTTTCATACCCGGAGGAAGGCTGCATCCAAATGAACGAGCAGAGATGCTGTCTTACCGGCCGCCTCTTGGCACCGCCCCTCCCTGGCATACCCTTACTTTACGTTTCTTTCAACCAAGACATCCTGTAACCGCTGATCCCCAGAGACCTTTGTATCGGACGAGCTTGCCGCAGCGAACGGTCCATATAAGGTCCACCCCTCCACGACCGTACTGGGAGCATTTGCGTCCTGCTCAGCAAAACCAAAATTTAATTTATGAGAGACCGACCTTAAGGACAGTGGAAGTGAAAGGTAATTGTACAGCAGAGTAGATTGGTGGTGTCTAGTGGTGATTGCACTGATAGTAGTATGTTATCTTAAGTGCTCTAACATCAGTTGTAACTAACATGGATTGGCCTCACACAGATTGGATTGGTTAACGCTGTATATTTGAGCAGAGAGTTTTTGTTCTTCTCTAAACTGTGTTTTTCTACTTTAAATTACCTCTCTTAGTTATTCATCAGCCTACTTGATCATTACAATTTTTCAATTAAAAATCACTTTGAACATCATTTAATTTGCCATACCATTATTAACACATAATCAAGAAGAATAGAATGGAAGATATATTACCCAGCCTAACCAAACTGCCATTGGTGGGAGTCGGTTTTAACACACTAGTTTGGCCTGGTCTAAAGCAGGCTAAACTAGTTTATCCTGAGTATATATATGTAAACTAACATATATATATATGTATGTATGTATGTATGTAAGTATGTATGTATGTTAGTTTATCCGGTAACATACATATATATATGTTACCAGACAAACCCGATTTTTAGGACAAACTACACTTTGGACTAGGATGATATAGTTTTTCCTGACCGCTCTAGGATAAACTAGTTTGGCTAGATAAATTACAGGCCAAACTAGTTGGGCTTAATAGCGTTAGAAAATAGGACAAACTAGTTTAGCCTGATTGATTTGTGAGGCCAAACTAGTTTCGCTTGGTAACGTACGGATAAACTAGTTTTGCCAAGTTCAAGATCAGGCCAAACTCTTGTCTAGTGCACCACTGCTGCAGCTGGTGGTAATCAGGTTAGGTTAGGCTGGGTTAGGTTACGTTAGGCTAGGTTAGGTTAGGTAAGGTTAGAAGAATAGAATGGAAGATATATTACGTAACCTATCCTAATCTAACCTAACCTAACCTTACTATTATATGCTAACCTAACTGCCACTGGTGGGAGTCAATTTGACTAGTTTGGTCTGAAGCAGGCTAAACTAGTTTATCTTAACGCCACCGGCCAAACCAGTTCAGCCTGGAATTATTCAGGCCTAACTAGTTTATCCTAAGGCGGTCAGGAAAAACTAGTTTGTCCTAAAAATCGGGATTGTCTACCTTGTCTGTTTTGGCTAGTTTGGCTTTCCAGGAGCTTCTTTTCGGGTGTTATGGTTGTTTTCATATATATTAATAGGCAAACATTAATTTTGCTATACTTTTTCTCATCTTCTGTGCGTTGTTCAAAAATAATTAAAAACCCTCAAAAAGGTTTTTTTAAAGTGCACAATCTCATTATAATTTACATTACTCTCAAATACCTAGAAAAATGAGTTAAAAATTAAACATAGACCTTATAGGTTACCTTGTTGATTATGAAATATAAACATCACAAAACAAATAGAAGAATTTCCTGTTTTATTGCTCTTAAGCTGAATAGGCCTTGTTTTATTGCTCATAAGCTGAATAGGCCTTAGGTTTCAGTCTTTCAGTTATACAGTACACCTCTGTTTATCCGGACCCCACATTATCCGGATCCCGGATTATCCGGACCTGTATCCGGTAAATTAAAATATTAAAATCATGGCAAAACGTTATTTTAGCGAGTTTACGGGTGAAATGCGCCTTCTAAAAGTAAAATGCAAATGTAATACATTACTGTACGCATTTGGAATTACAATAATTGTATAGGAATCGCATTGCCTAAAAAGTAAATTACAGCATTTCCGTGAACATACGGTAAAAGTTAACATTATGTTCGTTGGATTAATAATAAAGTTTAGTTCTTAAATATCTTTAAAAATTAAAGCTCCCTAAAATTTGAAAGACTACTATGTTGTACAGTCTTGATACGAAGCATCACTTGAGCAGGGGCTAAGGTATGCGATCGTTATTTAGGCGATATTGTAATGACCTCGGATTATCCGGATTTTTTGTTATCCGGATCGGTGTTCCGCCACATTAATCCGGATAATCCGAGGTGTACTGTACTATAATTTAAATTTTTCAACTGAAAAATTATGAGTTTTGCACTTATTAATTGTATATCTTTTAAATTGTAATTTACTCGACTACATTTACGCTATTGTTATGTATAGATCTGGACAGTGAAAATAAAAAATTAGATGAGGTGGTAGTAACATTGCCAGGCATTGTTGTACACCTTGTAATTTCCAAACCTACATCCTGAATTTATTCTTAACAACAGTATCCATAAAAATAATCTGTCTCTCCTACATGAGAATTTTTTTCCAAACTTTCTGCTTGAGGTATATGTAAATTATATTTGTGAAACATCTATTGAGAATAAAAATTGTTGGTGATGCCTTTTTAGGGTTGCCGCAGATATGAAGTCAGAAAAAATTAGAAATATTGAGTTTTTGACTGGAAAGTCAAGAAAAATTTTGAAGAATGCCAAAAGTTAGGAAAAGATGAGTAATAATGGGTAAAGATGCGTAAATGTGTTGACAGTCAGGAAAGTTTGTTTCTCCAAACCCATATTGTTTTAGGTAGCATATTAATAAAACTGGCTGCTTCATTAAATTTAATTCTTTTATTATATTGTTTATTTTTTAAATTTATAATTTCAAGCATACAAACTAAATGTAAAACCTCACACTAGAAATGACTCCGTCTAAAGTGTTAATTTTTTGGTTACCATGTTGCTTGGTCACGGTTTGGTTGTGTTTGTCAGGTCTGGGAGCGTTTATCACCAGGTCACCTCCTCTGTCACCCTCCATGGTGTACCCTGACACACCTCGCTCCAAACAAACCTCCGACTCTTCTCTAGTCATCTCTCTGGCAAGTAAGTTCTCACTGCAATCATCTCAATTGTTGCCAACAAAATAATATGGCTAGAATATACTCTTTTTTATTAAATATTCATTATTTTGCTTTGGAAAGACATGTTTATTTAGTGAGGTTGGATTTATTGTAATTAAATCAAACTAAATATCTTAATTCATGAGGATAATTTAAAATCAGCATGGAACGGTTTCATGTATTCCGTGCGTCACAAAAATTCTGGATTGGTTTGATAACTTTCAAAATAAATTATATATGTTAAAGATATTTTGCACATAATTTCCAATGAAAAAAATACTTCTTTTGGGTATAACATATCTGCCCCGAGTCCAAAATGTGATTTTTTGGGGTTACCACAGAATATTCTGTTTGCGGGGTTGGGGAGTAGTGCGCTACAAGTAGCAGTACAGCTACTTTTTCAGTAGTACAGTACACTTCCAATTATCCGAGCCCCGGTTATCCAAGACTCCAGATTATCCGAGGTCATTCTAAGCTAAAGAATATATTATTTTTATGGTCGAAACACAATAGGGTCAAAATCTGAAAAGGGTACAATTGCAAAGTAGGAAAAAACTAAAAAGTTATTACTTGGTATCTAAATGACAGTTACATTTTTGAATACTTTGAACCCTATAGAATATGAGAAAATATAAAGAAAGCACCATTACCCATGTATGTCAATGGGAGAGGCAGTTTTATATCGGAAACTCCCATTTTTCGTAATAGAGGTCACACCAGATAAATCAATATTACATACGGTAATGAAATGAAAGTGAAAACCCATTGTATTTCATATTTTTTGTTGCTCACATATACTGTTTTTAAATATATTACAGCCCTCTTACTTTTGATTGACCTATATCTTAATAATAGCTTAGAAAAGATGTAATTCACCTACAAATACAAGTTTTGGTCAGGTTTTTTAACCTCACAATGTGTTTACTCCATTCCATTGTCATGAAAATTATTGTGTACCAACTTGAAACTGTACTTAATTGAAAAAATATAACCATTCATATATATTTTGACCATACATATTTTTAAATAAAAAATTTTAAATGTGACATTCTGCTACAACGCGTGACCTCAGTTACATGGATATGACTTCCATTACATGTTTGTTGTTTAGTCTCTTTTTTAATATAAAATCTTCATCTGTTCCTTTCATAGTCTGAAATAGGAAGAATTTGATTTCTAATATAGGCCTTTTTCAGTAATTACAAGACAATACAATAGTGTTAAAATAACCTTAACTGAATTATTAGGTGCATAATACAACATATTTTTAATGACTTATGATGTATAGGATGTTCTACTTCCAAAATCATTCATTGTTAGGCCTATTACTTAAGTCATGAAAAAATATTTTGAAATTCTTCAAAATTACATTTAAATGATCACGGTATGTTTAATGTGGTTGTGTATCAAAACGTTTCAACGATTAAATGAAGGCTTCATTACAAATTTCTAAAAATAGGCTTAGGCCTGAATAAGTTATAGTTTAGAGCATAAAATAAAATTTAAAAAGAAAGAAATCCCGTTTAGCTATTCTTAGAGTAAGTTCAAACACATTAAAATCATTATTTTTTTCAAAATGTATTAAATTGCTTTTTAAACTGCAGCAAAAACAGATGACCAAACGGAATTAAAAATCTTTTCATTAAAAAATTATTTGTGGTAATTTAAAAATGCTACTCACAAGTCAAATTTCAAAGAATATTATCAACACATACTGTATTTTAATTAACTAAGTAACTTAATTAAAAAATGTTTAGAAGCATTTAAAAAAAATTTCTTTCAATGTTGGACATGTTACATTTTTTATATATCAAACATTTTAAACAAAGGTTAGGTGACAAACGTCAAAAAAGCTATGGACTTAATAAATTAATCTAAAGCATATAGGCCTAATACAAACTTCAAAACAATCAATCAAAAACTTTCACCCAAATTTGATTTTAAATATACATTAAAATACCTTTATCATTATTTTAAAAATGTATACCGTAAAAACAGAAACAAGGGCAAATACTCCTAAAAAGAATAAGCTATGAAAAGAATATAAAGAATTTATATCAGCTAATTTAATTTTCAGATTAAATAAAAGAATGTATAACAGTTGTAAAAAATTGGTTCTGGAACTAAAAATGCCCGCACAATTCGATTTTCCCTGTTGGTGGCAACCCTGCATCATTATTTTCATAATTAACACATTGTTTACTAATTCATTTTACTCTATTAAGTATTAATAAAATCGGCCGTAATAAAAAAAATACATCACCATTAAGAATATAAGGTATATCAGTCAAATGGAAAAACCGGTCACAAAATGTAGCAGATCTCACGTTAAATTAACCAAAATTCGCGACCGTCGCTTCCCAGACCGACGCTACAATTTCGCTTGTTGTGTCTGCTAACCTCAAAATGGCGAACGCTATCGCTAGTGACAAATCGGCATTTGAAACCGGGCCGTATTACGCGCGAATTAAACTATTACGATGGTTAGCGATTTACTTTTGATTTAGAATAAATCATGTACCGATGCTACATCAAAAAATGAGACACGGCAATTTTAATGAACAAAACTATTTTCCTCCACGTCCAAATTCATTTCACACGACGAACTCCGATATCCGTCGTTGCTCGCCGCCATGATACTCCTGAATTAAACTCGTTGTCGGCTGCTACTAGCGCTAGTGTCGCTGTACGATGAGAAACAGACTACACTACCGACGCTACTGCTTAAGGTGGGGACACGTCTTTCAACCGAGCTCGGCGTCGTAATAATATAGTTTCATCCGTAATAAGCGCTATTTGATTATCTCCCTGTATCTGACAATAAAAACGTGGGTTTTATATTCACTTATTTGATTGGTGAACTTGTTTAAAACGTATCTTTAGCGGTAAAACTGGGATTGGGGACACGTGACCGTCACTACTTTGGCCAGTTTTTTCTCAGTTTTTTGCCCCAACCTCTTCTTAATTCATGATTTAAACAGTATAGACAATAAGATTAAGGCCTAAACTTCCAAAATAAAACATTTTTAGCAATAATTACAGTAGGCTACATTATTTTTTTATGAAGGGACAGTGATTGTACCCTTTTCAGATTTTGACCCAATAATAACGTGATTGTCATTGGTAAAGTAAATATAAATTTTCTGTAATTTGTCAGTTTATTCGTTTATTCAGGTTATTATTTAAATAAACATTCAAAGGAGGACCTGTTATTTTGTAATACAAATATTACCTATAATCTAAATTTGTGTTTTGAATGACAGTTATTAGTAGGCCTAAAGGAACTTACCTAGTCGTCTTCTGCTGGATGCAAGGCGGGAGTTCACTCATCGAACGATGGTGAGTTTGATTTGCCCAAATATTGGGCAAACAACTATTTGCCGCATGAGGCCTTGTGAGAATGACAAGAAACGTGTACATCGTACCAGTTCAATCACCACATTCTTATTGGCCTCGATTCACTCTCCGATAATGAGCTTTCCAGGAGTGAACTCCCACCATAAACAAATGTGCGTACGAGTACAGACGTTAATGATAACGAATAACGATTTTCCTTGACAAAGTTTGTTTGGATACTCATTTTTGTTTTTAAATATTGGTATTTCATTAAAATATATTTTTGCTAGAATTTGTGTTTTTACTGGCCTAGATACTCTAAAACAAGTATTTTACCCGCAATAAACTTCCTATTGTGGTCTTGTAACTCTCAATCCTCAAAATATAAGCAGCCTCCGTATTATCCGAGGCAGCCTCTGTCCCAACAACCTTGGATAATCGGGAGTGTAATGTAAAAGCTGTTGCGCCGCTACTTTTTAAAATACGTAGCTTGTAGCTGGAGGAAACTGTATTAGAGTAGCAAGTTACAGATTTTGACGCCTCTTTTCCGCTACTTTCACAATAGTAATCTTACTATTTTTATGAACTGGTATTTTAAATTTCAAACTCTAAGTTTTCCGTTCTTCATTGTTTTATGGTGATAGATGATTAAAACTGTAGTGAACCACTAATGATTCAGGGATGTATAAACAACATCCAGACAAAATCATTTATAACAGATACAGTAGAACCTCGTTAGTCCGACCTCCGATAGTCCGACTCCTCGGTTAATCCGACCATGCCGCCGGGGAAATAGGCCTCCGCTAGTTCGCCCTTAGCGGGGTTTTCTCATCAGTTAGTCCGACCACGCAATTGGAAATTGATGATTGTTTACATTTCCGCTGCATTCCTCCGTTCAGGTTGGCTCCTGTTGATGGCGTATTACTCATTGGGAGTGCGTATATCGTTCAGTAGAGCAATAACATTTGATGCAGTTAGTTTTTTTTTGTCCTAATGTCGTCTTTTACAGTACAGTAGCTTGTTAAACACTCTTAATGCATTTGTTTTCTGATCGAAATACAGTTTTTGTACGTTTTCATGTCAATAAAATGAGTTCATCCGATAATCCGACCTTTTTGCTGTTTCGACCGTGCCCCCGGTCCCGTAGGTGACGGATTAGTGAGGTTCTACTATAGAAGATTTTATAGTGAAATCAAAAGCAATGATTACTCAGTCAGAAACAAATATAGATCGCAAGAATCAAATATTAATATAGGAGTTCCACAGGGAACAATACTTGGGCCTCTACTTGTTATCATTTATATTGATCAGTTAATTAATACTCCCACTGAAAGTGAAATCATATTATTTGCTGATGACACAACGTTTTATTTGAAAGAAGAATCTGATCTAGAAATTTCAAATGATATTCAAATTTCCAATATCCTCGATTGGTTTCAAGGTAACTTAAATGTAAATAACACTAAAACAAAATTTATGACATTTAACAAGGGTTTATCAGAAGACATCCACTTGATGTTAAATGAAACTTGTTTCTCCATGCAGCAATGCAAAATTTCTTGGGCTCACTATATCATATTATTTATCCTGGGACATACATATAGAACACCTTTGTAAGAAGATAAGCAGTTGGATATTTATGATTAAAACTTTATTAAGATGTTGCTCCATCAACGTTACTAATTTGGTTTACCATGCCTACGTCGAATCTCAAATTTCGAATGGCCTTATGTTCTGTGGTCCCAGTAATAAATAAAAAAATGTATTCTTAAAAAACCTTACAATTTTTAAGATTCCTAAAATAAATTCATGTCGTCCTCTCTTTAAAAAACGTAAAATTTTAACTATTGCATCAATGTCCATACTACAAAGTGCCTGTTTTGTCCAGAAGAATAAATCACAATTTCCACTACAAATGAACACTCACAACTACAATACAAGAAATAAAAACCAAATCAACATACCAACATGCAAATATTATTTTATCAAAAAGGTCCAGAATACATGTCAATAAAAATCTATAATAATTTACCAGAAAACATCAAGAAAATTAATAACATTTCCAAATTCAAATCTGTAATCTAAAAATTTGTAGGTCTTAAGCCTTAAGTCGTACAACCCAACTTAGCCAACAACCTTCTAGTCAACATATTGAAATGTGAAAAAAGATTTAGCCTAAGGGTTTTGATGTCTTTGGATTAGCTAATAAACATTAACACATCCCTTGTATCCAATCAAAACCCGGAGCTGAGCAGTTGCTGCGCTACCAAACGCCTGTCTACTGAGACCCTAAGAGTGACTTAGTTAGCTTCAATTGCAGAGGCCCTAATATCATATCTAATGTCATAGTCTTGTTAATTTCAAGAACTCAGTTTTGAAATTTGTAATGTCTTGGAACTACAGTAGACGCCCTCTAGTTCGGCCACCTCGAGACCGGACCACCAGCCGGTCTACAAAATGGCCGGACTCTCCGGATTTACTATCAAATTCAAATTCAAATTTCTTTATTGCACATAACGTTTGTACATAGTAATTACAACAAACTGGTGCATGGTCACAACATATTAATTACAAAAAAATAAAATACAAATCTAACTAAAATACAATGCAAATCTAATTGAATCTAATCTTTTTATCCGTGAGGAATTCGTCCACACTGTAGTATGCTCTGCTGACAAGGTGCAAGTGAAGCTTTTTTAATATTTCATTCTTAGACAATTGCTTTATATGAGGAAATAAATGATTATAAATTTTCCAAGCCCTATATATTGGGCTATGAGAATACATTTCCAAGCGGTGAGGTGGGTATCTAAAGAAGCTGTTAGCCCCCCGAGTCCCATTCGAATGATTAAATTTAAATTTTTCAAAGATATCCGGATTTTTGATTACAAATGTTTCTAATTCAAAAATAAATAAGCAAGGAACAGTCAATATTTGAAGCTTCCTAAAAAGTGGATTAAAACTTGTTTGTTTTTGAACAAAAGACAGAGTTCTAATAATCTTTTTCTGGGCTTTAAGTACCATTGTGGAACCCTGTGAATCACCCCATAAAATTATTCCATATTTTAAGACAGATTGGATGTATCCAAAATAAACAATTTTGCAAACAGCTAAAGAATTAGTTTTGACTAAAATGGAAAAAGCGTAACTGAAAGAGTTCAACTTTTTGGACAGATGCCCAGTGTGAGTTTTCCAATTCAAATTCCGGTCAATTTGGATCCCTAACATTTTTTCAGAACAAACTAAATCAACACTGAGATTTTCTAATTGTTTATTAGTGTAATTATATGGCTGAAACTGAATTACTTTGGTTTTTTCAATATTTAGAATCAATCCCGAATTATGAAACCAGTTATTAAGCTCATTAAGGGCTTGATTAATTGAAGTATGTAACAGTGGGAAAGATTTTTGTCTAACAAGAATGGATGTGTCATCAGCATACAACATAAAATCAAAAGGTAACTGGGAAGGAAGAGAATTTATGTATACTAAAAACAAAATAGGACCCAACACAGAGCCCTGAGGCACTCCAAATTTAACTGTGGTCCAATCAGAAGTAATCTATTATATTCAAAATGTAAAATAACCCTATTTAATTCATTACCTATGCTTAGAACAAAACATGTTACTTTGGGGCCCAAACCTATTGCTGCCCACTGTTGACATTTGTAGACACTGACTTAACAAATTTTTATCACGGATACAATTAAGCATTTGAAACAAAGAGTATTTTATTTTTATCTATTGGAATCCCTGCTAAGCAGCTACAACAGTGCTTGCCACCATTTTGTAGTGTACATGTGAGTAGGAAATTCGAGATTAAGAACCTCTGCAAGACAAGCCATGTCATATTTTGAATCCTAAGTTGTGTTATTACTATTACTATTAATATTTTAGTTTTTTATTGAATATACAGTTGTTTAGATATATTTAGGAACTACTACAACAAATACAATCGTAGCTTAGTTTATTGTTTTACAAGAACATAGTTTTATTCCTTTGCAAAAACCGATGTCGACAAATGTCAACAGTGGTCACAAGCGGTCACAGGACCATTATTGTCAGAGGCTAAGTTATTTATTATCATTCGCTATATAGTATGGAGTTACATGGCAAAAACACCATACAGGGTGTCTACCAGTTGGGAATTCAGGAAAATTCGGGAAAATGTCGGGGATTTTGTAAGGTCGGGAATAGTCGGGAAAAAGTAATGAATTTTAACTTTTGGTCGGGAAATTTGAATTTGGCTATTAAACTAAACGAAATGGCCGTTTTCTTCGTTATTGTCATCGTCTCGGCCGGCAAATCTCTCGAACGAATCGTGGCAGACAAATTTTTAGCTATATCATGACCAGAAAAGCTGTCGCTTATTCCGCTGCCGCAAGTTTCTCGGCCCTAATGCAGGTGTAAAAATGCTCGCTCGTTTCGCGGCTGACAAGTCTCTCGCTCTTTACACAGCCGACAAGTCTCGCTCTTAACGCGCCCGGCAAGTCTCTCGCTCTTTACGCGGCCAACAAGTATCTCGCTCTTTACGCGGCCGACGAGTATCTCGCTCTTTACGTGGCCGACAAGTATCTCGCTCTTTTCGCGGCCGACAAGTATCTCGTTAGTAATGTTACCTTAAAATCGTGTGCTCTTTTCGTGGCTATCACATCTATTGGCCACATGAAGGCCAGAATATCTATAACCCGGCTGGCAAATTCCTTGGTCGTTTCAGGGTCAGCAAACCTCTCGGTCACATTGGGGCCGTCAGATATCTCACTCTCTTTGTGGCCGTCAAATCTGCCGCTCTTTTCGCGGCCATCACATCTTTCGCTTTTATTGCGGCCGGAAATCTTTCGCTTGTTTTGCGGCAGGTTAATCTATTGGTCGCATCGCGGCCGATGACCTTACTCATTTTGCGGCCATTAGACGACCTCGGTCATATTGCGGCCGGAAAGTCACTCCTTTTAGGAATGAAACATTTTTCGATCGATTCGCGGCAAACGAGTTCCTTGCTCTTTTAGTGGCCGTTATTGCGTTAAATCGCCATTTTTTGAGGCCAGAGATATTGTAATTTACAACATGGCTGGAAAATCTTTTGGACTAATTGCGGCCGGAAATTTTTTGCTTGTTTTTCGGTTGTTGGGTGGCTGATTGGTTCTTGATCGTATTGTGTCGCTTACTCTTTTCATAGCTGTTACATGATTTGGTCTTATTGCGGCCGGCAAATTTCGCTGTCGCATCGTGGCTGTCAAATCTCGGTCGTTTATACCACGGCCAGAAAATCTCTTGGTCACAACGCGGCCGGAAAATCGCTCGTTCTTTCCGCAGCCGGAAATCTCGGTCGCATTACGGCTAGCAAATATATTGGACTTATCACAGTCATCTTGCTCATCTTTTGGCGATCTTTCGCTTGCATTTTAGCCGTCTAAATGTATTTCTTTACAAATATCGTTCTCAATATTCATTATATGAGTTAATGGTCATGTTTCCAATGGTCGGGAATTTTTTTAATTTGTCGGGAAAAGTTGGGAAAAAGTCGGGAATTTCATATATGAAATTTGGTAGACACCCTGCCATAGATCGACCTACAGCAGGAAGTCTGAGCTCAAAAGAGCTCCAGTTGTGTACCAGCTGACGTCCGCTACAGCAGAAAACACTTCTTAGACACTGTGGAGAAGCAAGTCTGATGTACCCATTGTAGAAAGGCTACTAGAAAAATCTGCGGGACATGTCGAGTTGGTTGCCATGTTCTGTGTAACCAAACATTTTACTCGCTGTGACCCATTGTGAAATCTCTGCACAGATTTTTGGATAAAAATACTACGGAACCTTTACGGGAATTCATGGAAGAGACTTTTATTATGGTTTTATTTTAGATTTGTTTAGAATATTTTATATTCCAGCAATTATTTTTGAAAGTTGCTGATATCTTATCACATTTATACAATTTTTTACTTATTGGCCGTTTTGACTGCATTTTTATGGTCTAATTTACTATCAAGTTTTACTATCGACTTGTATAACTAAAAACACTGTGTAGTATACATTTTTTACCACTACATAAAAATGTTCCCATTGTAGTTGATTGTAACTTACCTCATTTACAAACTTTTTACGTAATGTCCTTTTACCTGACTTTTTATTGCGGTATTTACTATATCTTTACACCTAAACTTGTGAAATCTATGTGTTTGTTTCCTACGAATATATACTTTGTGTTATTGTGTGTTTTTAATTTCTTTTGTTTAGTTTGTCATTTAATATATTTAGAAGTATAATAGGTCAAATTTATGTTAACAATTACAAACCTGACGTCGCTCGCTGTCGGGCTGTTTCGTCACTTACATACTGTACCCGTTCGTGCCCACTGTCTACATATGTCGACATGCCATAATTTATATAAAAATGAGTATAAAAAATTAAAAACAATCAAAATCTGTGATTTTGTACCATTAACAACAAAATACCAAGCAGAAAACGAAATCCAAGAAAAATAATTAATTTTGGCACAAATGGGTGAAACATGTTTACAGTGCTTTACTACCAAAGAAAATATTTTGACATCTAATCTAAATGTTGAACTGTCATATTACGTACTCGTAGATAGGTACGTTTTTACCTATACCGTACTGAGGATATAAAAAGTGAACAGAAAAACTCATTATGTAAAGTAAGAACACACTAGAAATTTATTTGATCAAATGAATTTACACGCATTACTTGAATCATAACCTATACAAATTTTAAAAAATCTGTTATTTTCTTTTGTTATGCAAAAAAAATCCCAAATCAAATCTTACTGTACAAGTTTGCCCAACAATTACAAGCTTTCCCGTAAACTAACCTGACATAAATAGTTTATTCCTACGCAAAGCCATAGCCAGGCAATTTTTTTCGGGGGGGTTTGGGCAGGGCCGGCAGACAGAATTTCCGGCTCGGCAAAAGTGGTGACCTTTTTTTTTCTCACGCGTGTGCTTTTCGGCCCCTTTATTCTAATTTTCTACCCTTTTTATCTGTTTCCGGACCCCTATGCATTTGTCCGCGGGGTTTTTGTCTATTTTGGGGGGGTTTCACCTATTTCGGGGGGGGGGGGTTTCACCCCCTAACCGCCCCCATTTACAACTATTTCAAGGCTATTTCCACTATTTCGGGGGGGGTTCTGACCCCCTAACCCCCCCCCATTGGCTACGGCCTTGTTCCTACGGCCGAAAACTGAACATTCAGGATTAATCCTATCGAAGGTCACTTCCTCGCGGTGCGGCTAGTGATATGATGAATATGAGTCACCCTCCTAGGGCCAGCCGGACCATCCGGCGGCCGATCCAACCAAAGCCGAACTAGAGGGCGTCTTTTGTAGGAACCTATAACCCAAAACCTTAAACTTCTAGGCCTAAATATTTTTCTGCTTGTCCTGCTCTGTTACAAAATGGAAGACAATAGTGTTGCCAGTCTACTTCTAGGAACTTTTTAATAGCTCACCACAAAATTACCACTCTTTTGTAAAACTAATTTACTAGATAAATGGTCGTGAGATAATAGTAACATGCTAAAACACACAGGCAATTTCACTTTCTTAAAACATTTAGGCTATATTCCACGGGCCTCAAAAATGTTTAGAGTTGTTCTCATTTAAACATGTAAATTAAATGAGAAGCCAACCCCCAAGGCCAGCCGCCATAAGGAATAACATTTGTTTGAAATAGCTCATGAATGAGCATTGAGATTTGCCCCAATTGCTTCCTGTACTAAGTTAAATTAACATAATTGTGCCAAATTTAAAGTTTCTACCTTGAGTTGAACAAATTTTATTAAAAGGGTAAACACATTCGCAGAGAGGGATGGATAAGTAGGTATCATGGCATACCCGTGATTACGTAGTAAGGCATGTTTGTCTTGTTTCCCCACTGAAAACATTTTGGCCACTTACAAATACTATCTGATTTCAGCAAGTGAAGGAACAGAAACCATTACTGATAAGGTGTTGAAGGGAGTGGAAGAGAAGCTGATGCAGAAAGTGGAAGAAAAAATACAGAGATTGGAAGACAAAGTGGAAGAAAAATACCGAGAATGGAAGACGAAGTGGAAGAAAATACACAGAGATTGGAAGACAATTTAACACAGAAATTATCGACAATCGAGGAGAAAGCCGAGGAGATTAAAAAACTATTATAGAAACATTGAAATCAAATTGTAAGTAGCCGAGAGATCTTATCAATTATGTGTATATTTTTGTACAGTAGAGTCCCGTAAACCCGGACTTCGATAACCCGGAATTCTGGATAACTCGGAAAGCCTGCCAGAGCAATAAAGTGCACTGAGATTCAAGGCCAGAGCACGGTGTGACACATTGAAACAGTTTTGGTTTTTCTTTAAGTTTTTTTGTAACTGATAATGTAGTTTTTGTACTTCTTACTATGCAATAAATAAATGATTTCTTATAGAAATAACAGAAACTATTTTTATTTTTTCTTATTTTTAATCATTTCCCAATAACTCGGAATTTTCACTAACCCGGACTCCGTTCGGTCCACATTAGTCCGGGTTTGTGGGACTCTACTGTACTACTATTTTACGTAGTTTCAATGTTTTTCCAAGAAACAATTTTTTAAAGTAGGTTTCTTGACTGTTATTGTTAACAAGGAAACATAATAACACAACAAGAAAACATAACTTATAACAAAAATATATTTTTATATTTGTTGGTCTTAAAAGACTTGAGAAAAACATTTAAATCTCAGCTACCCTTCGACTTTATGTTGATAGTGAAAAAAACACTAAATATTGTATTAAACCAGGCAATGCCTACTGTTCTTTGAAATAAAAGCTTGGATGGTTCCAATACAAATTAATTATTGGTTCTAATAATTATTAGAACAAATTTTTTTGTTAAGAAATAGATAACTATTTTAAGTTTGATTTGAGATTAAAACTTTATTAATTAAATTTAATAGAGATAAATCGTAAATAAAATTACTACTGTACTACTGATTTGAGTTTGTGTGAACATGTCAAACACCACATAATGTCAGAAATGTGGAAAGCGTGATAAAGAATAAACTTGTCATGTTCATTAAGTATTCTTTATTGCAAAGACACAAACGAGTAACTTTGAGTATGATTTTGTATATGAATCCATTTAGAAGTTTAATTTTTCTTATGATTTACTAATATCAGAAGAAAACAATAATTTTTACGCTATGAGGTGTTGCATTTTTTTTGTGAAATTCAGGACATTACACAATGTTACATTGCACACATTTTTAATACACATTCCTTATGAAATGTTACCACATAATAACAATAGTAATTACTTTTAGCTCTTTTTTTTAAACTGTTAATAAATAATTAAAAAATCTATTATTGTAAATTTTTATTTTTGGTTATCTTTGTATGTAAATATATTTTTATTTTTGCATAACGCAAACTTTATTCCAACTAATTTCCCTATCCTTTGGTGTACTATTACTAAGCAAAGGAAATGTAAAGTTTTATTGATTATCGTCATGAGAATTTAGCTCTGCATTAATTATTGCTGTTAGTATTTTTTTAGATTCTTAAGAAAAAAGTATTTTTGTTTTCATAACTTAGGTTTTTTTAATTTGTAAGTATGTTTTTCCTTGGACAGTTGACTCCCTCTTGCCCGGTGTCACCTAAATGGCTGTCGCTTTAGCTGGTGGACTGTACATTTTATAAGTGTTTTCCTGATAAGAAAACTGATGCTTTGATCAAAGATGGTAGGTTATAATACCGAATTTGATCAAAGCATCAGTTTAACCAGCCAAGATTGGTGGAAAATAGACGTTTTAACAATTCCTGTCAAAGTATTAGAGACACTATTATAAAATTTCTCAATTTTACTATTTCATGTAATAATCAGTTTTGGCATATACAGTATACAGGAGGTTTACATGGTGTAAAGAAAAAAAGAAAGTTAGGTGCAGAGTCAGCTGGTGTGACATAGGCTCATGCAACTAGCGCCTACGACGACTACAATACAAATCAGTTTTTATATTTTGATTTGGATTTTTGTGGACATTTGCCATCACTGATTAGTAATCAGTGATGGCAAATTAGTAATCAGTGATGGCAAATGTCCGCAAAAATCCAAATCAAAATATAAAATCACCATCACCAACAATGAACTTCAAACAAAGAACAAATCAGTTAATCCAACTCAATCAAAATATTATTGTGTACGGTCTTAGTTCTGCTGTAATATCGCTAAATCCGTTACGTTCTTGAGCCCAACCACATCATACCAGCTGACTGTGCGCACACCTTTCTTTTTTATTCACACCATGGGTTTAATAGGCCTATAAATAAAAGTTTCATGCCAAATTATTATCTGGCCGGGTTTTGGCCCCTAGGTGGCCAGACAAGAGGGAGAGTCAACTGTTGTAATTTTTTCTCTGGTAAAATTTGTCCAATTTATCAAACAAGTATCTAATTTAACTTTTTGCATTGAAAAGCCAGTGCTTTTGATTTACATGGGCTCTGTAATGTCTTACAAGTTCTATTAATGTTCTTGAAAATTATATTAAGTTGTTAGTTGAAATTAATGTTTTTTTCACCTTATGTAAAGAATAAATCATTGAGTTGTAAGAAAAATTGCAATTATTTGATTTTGCAAGTAAATAATGGGAACCTGGCTAAAAATTGTTTACTTGAATTCATCACTTTATTATTTACCGTTTACTCTGATTTGCGATTCATTTTCCTTGTATTGTATTGTGAAAATGTAGTTGCAGTGAGTAATCCTGTTTGTTTTTGTTCTGTAGTGTAGATTAAAATACAATACATTGTTTTTTATTTAAGATTTTGATTTTTTTTATCCTTTTCAATGTTTCAGTTTATCCTGACCTATTGCTTTTTTATATTTTTTTTTGCCAGCAATTTTGTTTGTGTTCCAAAAGTTCTGGTATTGTTCAGAATATATCTGAAGAACATACAAGCAATGTACGCAGTTACCTGCCGACCGGAATATATTATTCATTTTGGTTTCAGATTAAGATTTTGTTTTTGCCTCTGTGTCTCTCTCATAACACAGTGCATTTTTACAACTTCTGCTCAATTTATAAATGAAACTGTGAATATTGACTCATGATCAGGAATAAAATAGTGTTTTATGGAATGCTCCAATTTGGGATAAAAGATTCAACAGCTAGTCACACAGAGATATTATATACAATTGTTGGAAAACCATCACACAAGAGCTTGGTGTTGAAAGTAAAGTAAAATTAACCTACTGGGGCATCAAAATGTATTTTTTTATAAATAAAGAATTTATTCTGAAATAAAATGCAAATGATATACTGCTGTGGTTTAGGTTTGCAGGACAAAAGGGAAAATTGCAAATTATAGGTTAAGAATAGGAGTGAGCTCAAATAAAATAGGCAATGAATTTCTTTAGTTATGGATATTAAACACACCGGAGCTCTCAATTGTGAATTAAAATAAATAACTTGTAGTAAATTAGATTAGATTTAAATTTAATATTTCAATTAAATTGCCTCATCAAATTTTCAAACGTGTAGTATTGTAGATTTAATCTTGTTACTCCCTAACCAAAGTGGACACATCACCAATGTGCTACCCAGTTCATAAGCATTACCATGCAGAATCTCACAAAGTCGACCCCATCTAGAAATAAATGTTATAATCGACCCCTTTTGTTTGCCGCGTACATGATACGTACTTTTTAGTAATAGCATAATGTGCTTCTAGTTGGAAGTCGGCAGTCGACCTTACCTCTTGCGCCTCCAATTTGTTGTTAGTCCATTGTTGTTTCCTTATCTGATCATCACACAATCTCAATTTTATATTTTTTGTTGATTTCCACGAACTATGAAGACTCAAGATGAAGTACACAAATTAAATCCGGACTGTGTTGAATTTGCGAGACGAATAAAATTTAATATATTTATAAACTACCTCAGTTGTTGAACTTGTTTGCTGCCATTTACCATTATTATAAAATAATTAATTGCTACACGACTCTCTTACCGACATCTACCTCCAGAGGCCTCCTAAATTACAATATGCCGTTTAAAGTAATTAAATTTATTAAGTAATTTATTACATTACTCCACTTAATAAATTATTAAGTGGAGTAATAATTCCACTTATTGTATTATTATTTACTTAATGGTAAAATAATGAATACTACATTGGCAACTCTACTGCCCACTCGCTGAGTCGGTGAAGCATTTCATGTCTCTACTACGGCCACCTACAAAAAATCTGTTTCAGCTTAAACAGGCGCCGATAGTCTGAAACTGAATCTTAATCGGATCCCACACGTGCACTCAGGACATACCGTTCGTTATACCTGGTCAGCTGGACATGGGAACACTTAAACATGACTGTAAAAGTCTCTCTGGTCGCCACAATGAATGCTTCAATATTATCCAGTTACCCTTGCATTGACACTTGTAGCTTTGAAATAGTAGTTTTTAGTAATTGGCAAAAATTGACAAGAAAGAAAAGATTCAATTTTTTTATGTCAACTACAAAAAAAAACTGCTAATTAATTTCTTAAGTTTTTGTATTAGGAAATAAGTCTAAAGACAATGTAATGTATTAGAGCCAGGGTTTAACTTTGACAATAAGTAATTTATAAAAGTCCACAACTCCCTCAGAACTCAAAGCCTCATTTTTACTTCAAAGCTCGTGATTTAATTTTCACTGGGAAACACCAAATCCTAGTGGTGTTTTGTTTTGTAGCTTGTTTTATATTTAACACACTAATAAAAGCAAGAATTGGGACCAATTTGACTTCTTTTTCAAATGTCACAGTTATTGCTAAGAGCAAAGTGCCATTAGTGAAGTTATGAGCAGGTTTTAGATTTAAATAATTGTTGGAAAAATCTCTTCAACAACTTACAAACTAGTATTTACAGATCAAAAGTACTGTCGCTTAAAAGTTGGAGAAGTCTTATCCAAAAATGTAAAATAACAGCACAAAAGAGATATTCTATCCTATTATGGAACATTTTGCTTTTAATTTTTTGATATCAGGCAACTCATTTCAGTCTTTCTTTTCAAAATATATTTATTCAGTATTACGTAAGAAAATCTAGTAAAGCTCTCTATTAGTTAATGTTATTAAGATAAGTTTTTGACTTTCATTTCTTATCATCATCATCGTCGTCGTCATCATCATCCTCTTCATCATCTAGATCTTCAACTGCCTCATTTATTCTTCTTTTCAAATCTTCATAGCTTTCAGAGTTCTGTAAAATTATGAAAAAATAATGTTATGATTAAAATATTACCTCTCATACCTATATGGGGGTACCCCTTTTATATTTGTTCACATATCGCATAGCAAAATTGGCGTTTTAGATCAGCAACTTATGTACATTCCCAAAAATTTGATCAGAGCTTCTTTTGAGCACTATAATTAAAGATCCGATCCAAGATGGCGGCCAAAAATCAACAATCAGTCAAAATGAATGTTATTCAAATGTATGGTGTTGTGTTGTTCAAATGTATGAATGTTATGAATGTTGTTTGGGGGGGGTATGATTTACTAACCCAAAAATTATCGGTGGTGGTCCCACGACATTATATTTACAAGGGAGGTAAAGAATGAAAAGGGGGAGCTTTTTTCAAAATTCATCACATTACAAAAAAAAAACCATTTTTAAACATGATTTGAAAGGTGTAAACAACTTTATTGTTTGAGGACTCATTGGATCTTTAATTATAGTGCTCAAAAGAAGCACTGGTCAAATTTTTGTGAATGTACATCAGTTACCGATCTAAAGGTTGTTTACGGCCTTATTTTACTGTACTAAGATTCACTAAAGGCAAAGAATAACTAAACCTATTGAAATTGTTTATTATTTTAGATTGAAAAAATATTACTATTTAGTATTTTATACCTTTTTAGTAACATTAAATGTATTACTCATGTAAAGTGCCTTGTGTAAAACCCCAACTAGTCCTTTTTTGTGGCCTCAAACCCTTAACCCCAGCGGTAGCATACATCACATTGAGCCCACATATGTGTAATGTCAAACACTAAAAGAGAGTCACAACTACATCAATTTTTCTTTGGAAGTACAGTATGAATTACAAATGTGAAAAAACTGGAGACATTTAATTGAATGGACTAATGGACATCACAAAAAATCCGTTCTGCAGATCTTGTATGACCGTTCCACTTTTTAATGATGGCACCAAGAGGAGGTGAAGGGAGACATGGCTCATAGCAGCAGGTGATCATAAGCAGAGTCAAGAAACACATTTCATGTAAAATCAATAAGAAATGTTTTATCAATTTTGATTTCGCATGCAGGAATTTCTGAATTTTAAATAAATAATCTATTGGGCCATGCATGTGCAAAGCTTTACAATGTTTTAGGATAGTCTAAAGAATAAATAAGGTGACAAAATAATAAATTATAAGAACATTAACCCTTTCCGCTCGTATGTCGCTGCTGCCGCGACATTCAACTTTGACGCTTCCACTCGAATGTCGCGGCTGCCGCGACATTGTTTTAAACGGGTCTAATCTCACTTTAAATAGTGCCGAAATGTTTTAAGTGATGCAAAAGACTAATCAATGGTTTCTCCATTTATTTTAGCTGCCTTTGGTCCATAGAAAACATCCACGAACGATTTAGTTGGCTTTGAAATAAGTTCGGTTCATGAGTGTTGTTTGTTTACTTACACGTACGTTTGAACGTCTGCATTCTTTGTTCGCGGTGACTTTTACCTTGATTTTTCAGTTATATGTTATGATTTTTAAGCTATTTTAGATTATGAGAAAACATTGTTATTTGAAAGTGAAATAGAAGAATTTGGTGATTTGGCCCATGATGTAAACTTTGGAGTTTTATTACAAAGCCCAGAAAAAGTTTAAACTGTCAGTAGGCCTAGCCTACATAGGCCTAGTTTTTATAAATTTTTATATTTTAGTCATAAATGCAAGTAAATGTTTACGTAGATGATAGTTTTTGTTTGTTATTACATGGGGAAGTTCAGTCTAGCTCCGTCTACCGAGCTGATAAGACGCTTCGAGTATCGCTCCCGCCGTGTGCCTCGTGCGTGTTTTTACCTGCCGCGCCGCATTGCTACTAATTTATTTCGTAGTTGAGTGCATGAACATTGTTAATTTCTGTAATTAAAAATGTCGTCTGACTGTGGCATCTGTGGTATTTCGTGCGATAGTGATGAGAACGAGCAGAAGATTAAGTGCGCTGGAAGTTGTGAGAAATATTTCCATTCCCGGTGCATCCAAGACGACGTCGTTGGAACCAAAACGCATTCTTTCAAGGACTGGAAATGTAAAGCCTGCCGTTCTCCTACAACATCCAACACCGATGAAAACTCAAAGGAGCTTCTCAAGGTTCTCCAGGACTTCAAAGCCCAGGTATTTGAAGAGCTCAAATCAGCTAGATCTGAGATAAATAAATTGGCTGATTCAGTACAGTTCATGTCTGATAAGATGGATGACAAACCATGGATTTCAACAAACTTAATGAAAGAAATCAGGGAAGAACTGGCAGCTGTAAAGAAGGAAAATGAACACCTTCGTAGCATGAACGCCGCCCTGAATACTGAAGTAACTTCCTTGAAGGACAGAGTTCGAGCACTTGAGCAGTACTCCCGGAAAAACAACGTTGAGGTCAGTGGAATTCCTGAAACTCCGAAGGAGAACGTGTTCAACCTGGTGAAGGACGTCGGGACTGCCCTGGGAGTGGAGATCCAGGAGAGCGACATCTCCACGGCTCATCGTGTTCCATCCTTCAGGAAGGATCGCCCGTCGCCTCTCATCGTCCAGTTCTCCAGGAGGATAACACGAGACACATTCCTGAGCAAGTTTAAGGCCAAGAACGGACTAACAGCACGACAGATCAACACTTCCTTCCCCGCCCAGACTGTTTATATCAACGAACACTTGTCTCCAGAAAACAAGATTTTCCTTTCAAAACTGAAGCAAAAGTGTAAGGAAATAGGCTACCAGTATGCGTGGTGTAGGGAGGGGAAATTCTTTGTTCGGAAGTGTCAAGGGGAACGCTATCGTAAGGTCGATGCATACGAGGAATTGAACAAACTCAAGTAAAAAGTAAGTCGTTAATCATTGCTTTACCTCACATATTGTTTGTCTTCGTTATGTAGTAACTTTATATACTGTTAAATCGTTATAGTAATTTATTTTTGTTGTTAAATTGTTAACTATTATAGTAATTTATTTTTCTTGTTACATCGTTAAATCTTATAGTAATTTATTTTCTTGTTACATCGTTAAATCTTAAAGTAATTTATTTTTCTTGTTAGATTGTTTATATCTTATAGTAATTTATTTTCTTGTTGCTATTACTCATTTATATTTATTTATTTATTTAGTTAGTTTGTTGAATCGCTTAAAATCTTAAATATTTTATTCATACCTTTACATATTTTAAATTTCAAATATGAACGCATATAATCAATCAAATAGATCTCACTCTGAATTGCAGGACTTTTTTGATCCTGGAAATGATTTAACTAACTATTATATAATATATGCAAATATTAGCAGTATGAGGAAGAATTTTGATGAGTTTGTTGTAGAACTAAGTAACATAAAACATAAAATTCACTTTATTATTCTAAGTGAAATTTGGATTACTAGCGAAGAAGTAAATCTTTACAATCTACCAGGTTACAATCTTTTTGCTAGCTGCAATAATACTTATAGAGCTGGTGGTGTTTTGTGTTTTGTTGACAGCTCGATGGACTGTAAACAAATGACTTTATCATGCAATTTAACAGCTGCCGATGCTCTGCTGCTTGATATTAAAATAAATAAGTCGTACTTTAAGTTGGTATGCCTGTATAGATTACAATATGTAAACGAGAAAACTTTTTTGCTTGAATTACAACAACTTGTTTCTGAACTTAAAAATAACGTAATTTATATTGGAGATATAAATATTAACTTGTTGGAGGAAAATACAACAACCCACACTTATAATAGTACCCTGAATAATAATGGGTTTATTTCTTTAGTAAATGTTCCAACTAGAATTACTAACAATTCAAGGACACTTATTGACCATATTTTTGTAAGGAACAGATTTATTAAAAATTTTGCTAGTGGTGTGTTTGATATAGGCATCGCAGACCATTGTATTCTAGGATTAAAATTTTGTAACTTGTCAGCTGCAGCTGCAGATATTTGTTCAGATAATAAATCTGTAAAATATACAATCGATAATAATATAGTTAAGATTAAACTGCAAGACACTGATTGGAGTGAAGTTTATGCCGAAAATGATGTTAACAGATGTTATGATAAGTTTTACGATATTTTAAATACTCTGTGATAAATGGTAGTTATAAAAGGGTTACTGTAGATAGCAAACTGAAAAAAGCTAAGTTATTGAGCCCTTGGATCACATCAAACCTTCTGAAAAAAATAGAAAAGCGAAAAAAACTGTACAAAATTTCTAAAAAAAGTATTTATTAATTATTTTACTAAATTCCGCACAAACTTAAGAAAAGAAATTGATTTTGTTAAAAATAGTTTTTATTCAAATAAGTTAGAGAACTGTAAAGGTGACGTTTCCCAACAATGGAAAATTATCAACAATTTAACTGGCTGTAGTAAGGACAAATCTATTGACCGGATTGAACTTGATAACGGGACAGTGATAACGGAGCCGCGCTCGGTCGCTCAGGAAATCAACAGACACCTTATCTCGGTACAGTCAGGTCAGTCAAGTACAATCGCCACCGAAACACTTCCTACCCATGTCCAAAATAATTCCTTCTTTATTGTTCCCACTACATTGGACGAAGTAAAGTCTGTTGCTAATAAATTAAAGAATAAAAAATCCACAGGCTTTGATAAAATTACTGTTTGTTTATTAAAAAATATAATTGAAGACATTGCACCAGTTCTAGTCTATATAATCAATAATAGTTTCAGTAAAGGCATTTTTCCAGAAAGTCTTAAATTAAGTTCAGTGGTACCTATTTTAAAAAAGCCCAACTCATTTCAATTAGATAACCTCAGACCAATTAGCCTTCTTTCGGTCTTTTCTAAATTAATTGAGAAAATAATGTTAATAAGATTAAACAGCTTCCTGAATGAATCATACTTTTTTAGTGATAAGCAATTTGGTTTTATTAAAGGTAAATCTACTGAAAGTGCACTATTAGCTGTAACCGAACTTATTTTCAATGGCTTAAATTCCAAATTAAAAACAACGGGACTTTTTGTTGATTTTAAAAAAGCATTTGATATGGTAAATTATGAAATCCTCATTAGTAAATTAGAGGCTGCCGGTAATAGAGGGGTAGCTTTGGATTGGTTCCATAGTTTTATCACTGGAAGAAAGCAGCAGGTAAAAATTGACAACACCTTTAGTGATTCACTTATTGTTCAGACTGGGGTCCCACAAGGGTCAACGACCTCTGCAACGCTTTTCTTAATTTTCATAAACGATTTATTAAAACTCAATTTTAAGGGAAGTATTAATGCTTTTGCAGATGATATTGCACTTTTTTATACTCACAAAGATCCAATTCTTCTTGCAGATTCAATTAACAATGATCTTTTATTGCTTAGGAAATGGTGTTCTATTAATAAAATGCAAGTAAATGTTAATAAAACTAAATTTATTAATTTTGATTTTTTTGGTTTTAACTTTCCGTCCCCTTTGATATTTCATTCACAAGCCTGCAAAATCCAGTTATGTTCCTGCCAACCTTTAGAAAAAGTAAAATCCATCAGATATTTGGGTGTCTTACTTGACGAGAAACTTACCTTTGAACCACACGTTTTAGATTTACATTCAAAATTAAGATCACAAATTAGAAAATTTTACTTTTTAAGAAATTTTTGTAACACCTCGCTTTTGAGAACATTATATTTTGCACTAATTAATTCAAGATTACAATATGCCTTACCCTGCTGGGGAGGTACTTTCAAAACATTAATTGATAAGATAAGAACTACTCAAAACTATTTCTTGCGTATTATTCTAAAAAAGTCCAAATTAACGAGTTCTTTTCCGTTATTTCAGCAACCTCCCAGTATTCTCCCAATTCTCCCAATTCAACATCTGTTTATTTTCAAGGTCTTGAGATTATTTTTTATTCGGAGCGGAAATAGAGAAATAACTCCAAACCATGTGTATAGTACAAGAAGTTTTGCAAATATATCTCTCAAATTACCCAAAGTAAATAAAACAATTTTCCGACATTCTTTTCAATATCTGGGTCCCAAGTACTTCAATCAGCTTCCGCTTCAAATCAAGAATGCAAATAATCTTAATATTTTTTGTAAAAAAACAATCACTTGGCTTTTTTCTCAGCAGGATCTAAGATATTTAAATAACTTTTTGGTATAAAAATATTTTATTAATTGTTAAAACGATGCTGTTTTTTATAAATACTTTCAAAATTTTAACATAGTTTACGATTAAATTTTTTCATTACAACAAAAACTGAAACCTCAGATGTTACAGCAGGCAGTTTTAATGTTATTATAATGATGCTAGACTCTGTAGTTTTTTTAGTTGTAACTTTTTCTGTTCAGCAACTGGTCACACAACTTGTTAAAGTGGCCAGTTTCATTTCTCAATAAATACAATGACTGTATGTATATGTTTATTTACTATGAGAAATAAAATTCATTTATTCATTTATTCAAGTAAATAATATTTTTTCAAGATTCTAAAACAAAGTATTGTATTTTTTTACTACCTAAATATATCAATTTTATATAAAAAATTTGTTTTAGTTTCCTTATAATCATAACAAAAATTTAAAAATAACAGCTAAAATTTTATATTTATGTTTATATTGTGTAGTATTTTATGCTGAACAAGAACCAATACCTCAACCAAATCAAATAACTAATATTAAATAAAAAAACACTAAATACCAATAACATGCTATTTTCCTTTAAATTAAATGCAAGTGTGAGGGAATAGCTGTGTAAAATAATTCGAGTGGAAAGGGTTGAAAGAATTTTTTCCAAAGCTGTTTTATTAATTGATTCAATTTAGAATGGTTGTTATTTATATGGAAGATCTGATACCATTAATACCACAAGTTATCAGTTCTTTGGATCACGGAGAAGAATCAAACAGAGGTCACTTTTAAATGGGTCTTCTGTTGCGCCCAAGTACTATTTACTGTTAAATCCAGTTACGGTTACAGTTACTAACTACATCCAGTTACTAGTTACAGTTAAGTTAAATTAGGAGAGGGCAGCGACAGTACTGCTCTCTCGCGGAGTTAATGTAAACTAATTCCTCGACACACGCTGGGTAGCGCTCGACACACTGAGTGCAACATTAGAATACACCTTTGCTTGATTCTTCTGTGTTTGGATCCAATAATGGTGGTACTGTATCTTAAAATTGGTATCACAAGTTTAGGACCTTTACTCATATCCAGGGGCAGACTAGCCTTTAGGGCATTCGGGCAAATGCCAGAAGGGCCGGCCTCTTCAGGTCAGAAAAGGGCTGATGGATTTAAAAAAGTGGGCCTAAACCAAAGTAAAAATCAGCCTCTTTTGATGCTGAGCTGAGGCTGGCCCTTGTGGAACTACGTGGCCGATTTCCCATCCAATGTATTGTTCGATTAAAGTTACTGTGATAGAGAGGCCGCAGCACTCTCCCGGGCACCTGGGCACCAGTGCCGGAATTACAGCCGCCGCGGCCTTCAGCCCAGATGCCTGTGCGGCCCCCTTTAGGACCCCTACGGCCACCGGTCTGACACTTAAATGGAGCCAAGTGGTAAGTTTATATTGGAGCAGGTTAGTTCGATGCACTCTATTCAGATGGCGTTGTAAAAACATGGCTTTCTTCTTCTTCACTGATTCAGCCAATCAGAACGACGATAACGATCTGCTAACTTCCTATTCCGTTTCCCCTGATTTTCTGTCATGACGAAAATCAGTTGGTTAACGAGTTGGAAATAATTTGAGTGTGGGAAAATACCTAAAGTACGTTTGCAGAAAGTTGTTCTAGTGTAAGTTGTTTCGCGAAATGCCGTTCTGCGTGATTCATATTGTGCTTAAAGCTATTGATGGAAAATAAATACGTAGATGTTTACATAAAAACACTTAATAAAAATTAACTTAGTAAGTTAATTTTTACTAAGTGCTTTTATGTAAACATATACGTATTTAATTTCTATCAATCGCTTTAAGCACAATAAGAATCACTCACTACAGTATTTCGCGAAACAACTTGCACTAGCGGCAAACGTACTTAATGAAAACAAATCGGTAAAGTCATTAAAATTGAAAGTCTAGCAAACAAAACAAGAAAACGTCAATATAAACAAAGCAGACGACGACGACGATCGATATATTGCATCGACAACGATCGATATATCGCATCGATCTTTTTAGTTCGTAGCACTTTATTCAGATAGCGCTGCTGTTACCTTACCACCGAGTTAACATGGGAGTGCCATCTCTTTACGAAGTTCATTATTACTCTATGCTACGGCCTCGTCAAAAGGTAGGCTTTTTTAGCTCAAAGTTTTGCAGCCTAATTATAGCCTCATATATTCACTAAAAATACCTCATTTCCAACCATTGCGGCCCCTATCGGCGCACGGCCCTAAGCCCAGGCTTTGTGATCTGTCATTTCTATCTGCTTTTAGGCATTTCTAGGTGTTCAAATAGCCTTAAAACACGATTTTGGGTTTCACATTTTGCAAATTTTCCTGGGGATGGACCCCCAGGCCCCCCTCTACCCTGGGGATATCCCCCCTTCTTTCCTGTCTGGGGTCCCCCCCGGAAGGGTACCCCCCTTCTTTCCTGTCTGGGGCCGGTTGCCAGAAGGATGCCAGGGCCGTTTTTTCTTCCCAGTTCGCCCCTGCTCATATCAAAATCCAGAATTGGATATTATTATTTTTTATTGAAATTGGTATTCAAAATAATAAAAAAGCAATAAATAAAAGTTTTCAATTAAAAAAACTTAAGTCTTACTGAAAAAAACTTAAGTTAACTTCTTAAAAGAGAAGAGGAAAGATGTGCAACTTACCATACTAAAGACTGCTGACAGAAGTTAAGCCTAAAAGATAAAGGAAATCATTAGGGTAAAAGCTGAGAGTATTGTACAATGCTTGCAGAATTTGGACCATTGTATAAAAATATGATTGAACCCCTATTGGGGAAGATTGTTGTAGTAAAACCTTTTGACCTTGTCATGTATCATGACAAGTTCATGAGAAGAACTGAATCATCGCAAGTATGTGTGCGATTAACTACTACAACTACTATTGTGCTAGCATCTAACAACTAGAGCTGTAACGTATTTTCCTTTATTTTGTGTCTTTCTACGCCAGTGAAAGACACTGGCGTAGAACTACCTGATGACACTGACAGCAGGTAGTTCTTGTACTACTTGTTGAAACTAGAACTACAAGGCTGGTATAAAAGAGTTCCGATTGATGTTTAAACTTTGCCGTTGATTTTTTTCATAGTTTAAAATGTAATGGAAGCTTGATTAATTTAAAACTACATAAAATGGACTTACTTTTGTGTATCTTGCAATTTTCTGTTAAAATTAACGGTTTTCGTGAAATTTGGGATCAAAAAATTTAAATGGCCGCCATTTTGAAACGGTTAATGATATTTTTGTATACTTTTAAACGAAGATAGGGCCTAATAAGATAAACATTTATGCAAAATCTCAACGCTTTACCTCAAACCGTTTAGGAGTTATGAATTTGTTTGTAAAAAACACATACAGACAGACAGACGGAAAACTAGGCACCAGAGACCCATGCATGTTCCTATGGTGAAATGTGTTAGTCTTGACCTAAGCTATAACGATGGCTCGTTTGGGGCCATTTGTCCTTTTTTTGATTATTCGGGACACCCTGTATAATCAATATTTTACTTTAAACGTTCTCTTGACTCTTAACTATTCTGCTCTAATCATCGGCAGATTATTTCATATGTTAACTCTTAAATAGGATATATTATTCTAATATAATAAGTACTGTGTTTGTTTTCAAATACGTAAAGTAATTAATCACATAAAACTTGGTATAAACTAAAATGTTAATGGATTTAAAGTTTGTTAATAAATGTGTAAAACCACGATTGCTCCCATACCATGAGTACTCAGTGCTTGATTTGCGGCGGAACGGCGTTCCGGGACCTCTTTCTGCCGCAAGAGTCGATCATGTGTAATCAGCCGTCGGAGTATTTTATGTAATCGGATTGATAATTTGACACAAAATACAATGATTGGCAGGAGAATTTGCCACGAAAGAGGATCGTGTTTAATCGGCCGGAGTATTTGTCGAAGAGACGATCGCGTGTGTAATCGGCCGGAGAATTTGCCGCAAAAGGCGATCGTGTATGATTTGCCGGAGAATTCGCCATAAGAGAGGATCATGTGTAACTGGCTGGAGTATATCTCTGAAAAGGCGATCGCATGTAACTCACCGGATTAATTTTACTGAAAATAACGATTGCTTAAAATGTACTGAAATTACGTGCGGATTTTCGGCCTGAAATTAGCGCTCTTTTGTCTAGTCTTGAGCTAAGCCGAATGTTAAAAACACCCGAATACTCGCACGAGGCGTCATAAAAAATTATAAAATTTCTTTAAACAATTCACTTTTTAGTAAAATAATGACTCATTAGTTTTTAATTTTACTTATTAAAAATTTGAGTTGTGTAAAATGTGACCTTTTAAATTGACCTAATTACTCACACAGACAAATAATTTTTCTAAGGGAAGAATGATGGAGGAAGGGTTGCATGAAAACTGGTAAATTACGGTACCTCAATTTTTACAAATCATGCTCTGGCAGTACTTATTTATTACTTCCATAAGCCTCAGCCTTACAGCTTTAGAAAGATACATAGACGGACTGAAAAAAGTCATCGAATTCGGTGAAAAAAGTCAAATGAAAACTAGTAGAAATAAGTGAAAGCTGTTTATCATGTTGTTTAAAAGCCGTTCTCTGAAGAGGACTCAATATATATTTTTTTAACTAAGTTTAAGATGGCATTGTCGTTGGAAGAAGAATAGAAAGCGCTTTGCAGCACGGCAAAGCGTGATTCATTCCAAATAACCTAACATTACAATTGTGAATCGTATTATATATATATAGATGGTGAATTAAAGCTTGAAACACAGTCAATGTGTGGTGCGGCATGCAATTTAACTTGGTGATATCTATACCTTATTGAAGTAGCGCTTCTCCTAGGCTTCCTGGGAATTCCAGAGGAGAAGAAGAATCTTTTTTATCTATAGGTATTTGTTTCAACCTTATAATGTGTTAGCCCCCCCATAAAATCCAGTCTGGAGCCGCCTATGGTAATAATAAAAAATGTTTTACCAATATTTTCATAACCGTCTCAAGTAAAAAGGCTTCCAGTTGGGGAACTTCCACCACCACTAAGTAGGGAACTGATCCAGTGGTTCAGCTTATTGCAAGTAGCCATCCAACGAGTAAAGCCAATAAGATTACAGTATATTGGTAATACTTGAGTTTGCTTAATAAATTATAAAGCAACCTCAAGTGAGCAGTTGGTGCTTGATTGTTAAATATAAATTTGATGACTTTATCAGGTTGATAGAGTCGGCTTTTGTTTATTTCACTACTATAAATGTATTTCATATTTCAAAAAGGCACTTTGAAAAAATAAAAAAAATCCAAACCAGAAACCTTTATTACCTGACAATCAGGAGCAGTAAAGCCATTTACTAGTGCTGGGGGATCCAAGTGTTGTACGAGGTACAGTCAAAAAGTTCCCAGAATGAATTTTTGTAGACATATAGCACGATCGCCAGCGGTAAATTTGTCTTGCAGTAGTTGGTACAACTCCATGGGAGGATATATTGGTAGTGGTGGCATAGCTGACTTGCCATAGTGCAGCATTAGAAGAAGAAGAAGAATTGCTTTATTGACATATTTTTTACATACAGTACAAAGACAGAAAATAACAAAAAATGCAATGTAAAAACAATGGTCATATGACCGTCTGTTTAGGTTGGCAATACGCTTTTATAGTCTTTGTCTCTTCTCTTAACTCTCATACTGAAACACAAATTCACTTTATAATAAAAAGGCCCTTATTTAAAAATGAAATGCTTCACTCATCTCTGAAAAAGTAAAGAAAATACAAAATACATAAATGCTTAGAATCATTTATTTCAGATGCTCTACATCACTTTTACGTTCATATAATATTTAAGCTTTAAACTAAAAATTGAATTCATTTATTAGCACCCACCTATACCCCCACGCTGCCTTTAAATATCGCCCTAACCCCCGCCAATCCCTTCCATTCAGAAAATTTAAAAACTTCATATTCTAAAACTGTTTTCCCTAAGAAATCTTTCCTTATGTTCTTTAAAATAGGACACCTTGCCACAAAATGATAAACAGTCTCGTCTTCAGCCAAATTACATAGAGAACACGAAAAGTTTTTATCCTTGAGCCATGGCCTAAAATTTAGATTGATCAACTCGCCCCTACATTTAATTATCCAGCTTATATAACTAATTCCCATAGAATCGTTTATAAACCCCCTATTTCCTAAATCAAAGTCGAGCTGTAAATTTTGTTTGTGATGGTAGGAAGTACGAGCTTTGCCGACGCATTCCGCATACCAATCCATCCATAGCCTATTCACTACGTTTATCAGCTGCGTAGCCACAACAAAGCCCCTCTCCCCGTCCCCGCACACCGGATTGAAGTTGACCGATAAGCCTCTCTCATCGGCCAACCTCCTCCAGCTGCGACTCCAACCAACATTTTTATTTACTACCTCCTGTGCAAGTACTCTGGGGAGACGGGAAGGCGATAGATCGAGCACCCTTGAAATGTACTTGATGTTGATACTTAGCGTGTAAAAATATAGTTTTTCAAAACTCGTTTCCAGGTAAAGGGTGTAATTTGGTGTGTTTTGCGGCAATTTGAATAACTTTTTTACGAACAGCTTTTGAGTAGTTTCCAACAAATCGTTTTCGCGGTAACCCCATACTTGAGCTGCGTAACAGAGAATTGCTCTAATTATGGCATTATAACAAGTATATTTAGCACTGAGAGGAACTTTGCAGCTGCCCAAAAGTTTATCCCATGACTGATTAATTGCTAGTTTTGCTGAAATATTTTTTTCTGTAAAATGGCGATTCCACGACAAAGTTGGTGTAAATATAATCCCCAAATATTTATGTTCTTTAACTACTTCAATATCTTTCCCTTTGTACCGCCATCTTTCCCCTCTATTCCGCTGACCCCTTTTTGAAAAAACCATTATCTTAGATTTGTTTAAATTTACTGTTAAATTCCAAGTGTCACAGTAATTTTCCAATCGTTTAATCATTTGTTGTAATACAGTGGCCGTTGGTGCTATTATAACAATATCATCCGCATACATTAAAATATTTATCTTAATATTTCCAAATTTGCAGCCACCCTCTAAAACATCTGGTAAATCGTTAACAAACAAGGAGAACAGATTTGGAGAACACACACAGCCCTGTTTTAAGCCAATTTTAGTAGTTAAACTTTCAGTCAGCCCTTCATTACACCAGACACTTGCCGTGGTACCGTCATACAGATTTTGTAAAACTTTAATCATTTTCGTGGAGACCCCCAAGCAAGATAGTTTAAAGAATAAAGAACTTCTGTCTATGGTATCAAACGCAGCTTTAAAGTCAACAAAAAAGCAATAAAGCTTTGATTATTATCAGCTACCCTAAGATTTACCATGCATGATAAATTAAAAATATTGTCAACAGTTGAGTAATGTTTTCTGAATCCAGCTTGCAACTCAGAAATTATACTATTTTCGCTCGCCCAGTTAGTGATTCTATCATTTAAAAGACCCGTAAAGATTTTGCCGATGCAGTCGATAAAGGACAAACCTCGATAGTTGTCAACTAAATTTACATCACTTTTTTTAAATAATGGAAAAATTATTGAGCCTTTAAAACTGTTTGCTACTTCACCTTTCCCGTACATAAGATTATAAACTTCTAATAACTTTTCCAAAAAACAATCTGGCGCGTATTTAAAAAACTCGTAGGGCACTCGATCCCGGCCTGGGGCCTTGTTGTTTTTCGTTCGAGATATTACAGCTTTAAGCTCCGTCATTGTAAAATCCGCGTCCATTACGTCATTTGTTATCAGCGGCGCCGCATAACTGATAGCGTTGGTTAACAAAGGAGGATTCAAAAGATTATTGAAGTAATTAAAAATACCCCCGTTGCAGCAGACCTGCATACTCAGCGAATTTCAAGTGCAAAACAACATATTTCGATCCATCATAGCGAGATTTGACATGTTTTTGTAAGCTCCATAAGAATAACATGGGAAATGAGTATGCAGGTTTGCTGCTACGGGTATATTAAAACTGGGTGGTTTTAATTCAGTTTTTAGTAGATCTGAACTAGAAGAAGCCATTTACCAAGTTTTATCAAGATATGTTGAGAAATAAGCGAGATATAGAATTTTACTTATTTCCCATAAGGTTAACATTGGGACAACGTACTGTGTTTACCAATTTCAATATCTCGGTAACCAATAGACATAGAGCTATGATTCAAGATACTAAATTGTTTGTTTTTTTGGGCTGAATTCAATGGTGCCAATAAAAATTTGAAAAATTTTATTTTTCTATGTAAAAATCTCGAAAAACCCATTTTTGGGGGGGTTTACCCCCCTTTACCCCCCCTTCCGGTGGTCCGATCGGGCTGGTTTACGAACTCGTCCGAATAATTACTACTTTACACGTCTATGCCAAATTTCATTCCGATTGGACCATTTTTGCGCAAGTTATCGTGCTTAAAGACACATATATATATATATATAGATATATATATAGATATATAGATATATATATATATATATTTATGAAAGTGAACAAATGGTGTTTTTGGCATCTGAGGACCTCAAAAAGAAAAGTTATGATGGTTTTAGGCTTAGGTCTTACCATGAGACCTACGGTAACAGCTTCTTCCCTATAGGGGAAATTCGCTAAAATCAACCGGTTTGATATTTCCTACACATTTTTTTGGTCTGCGCTTAAAAGAATTTATCGCCTGCCAGCATGTTCTCGCGTCCCTTATCTCGCTCAGATTCCTAACTACTTTATCAAAAAATATCTTTTGTTTGTTTTTACACAACGTTTTGAAATTTCTAACCGCTTCAAGATAACACATTTTAGTTTCTGCTGAATTAACTTTGCGAAATTGATTTAATGACTTAAACTTTTGCTTTCTCGCAGCTAAACATTCGTAGTCAAACCATGGCTGTTTGTTTCTTAAATTTGACACCTGACCCCTTCTATTATTGCTTGCTGAGCTATGTATGATGTCGATCACAGAATTCACATTTTTTTGTAAATCATCCTGGACCAATTCAAGTTTTGAAACGCTATTGTTAATTTTCGCGGAATAAAGTAAATCGTCTTTACGCGTCCAGTTTAATTTAGGAAGTAACTGTAAATACCGGGTTGCCCCCTGCCCCTCCCCCCTGATTACTGCACAAACAAACTTCTATCGGGAGGTGATCGGAGCCTGTATGATTCACAACTTTAAAACTTCGAACTTTGTCCAAGCAACTGTATGACACTGCCGCTATATCAATAACCGAGCATCCCATTACTCCAATAAAAGTGAACTCCCCATTTTGATCATCTTCAGATCGACCGTTCAAAACTATTAGCCCCTTATTTTCGATTATTTCTAAAATACATTTCCCTTTAGCATTCAGATTTTTATCCTTCGACGTTCTTTTGTCCGTAAAAAATGGGATAATTTCACTTACTAGCTTATCTGATACATTTTGCTCCTCACCCAAGCGTCCGTTTAAGTCACCGATTAATAAAATATTTTCAAGATTATTTTCCTCTAAAAAACACGATAAATGTCTTAAATCACTATTCCAAGAATTGAAATTCAAGTAGACTGGCAGTAAAAACACCGGCTTTGAGTAACTTATTCTTATAAATGAAAATTCATTACTTTCAACGAAACTAAACATTTTCTCGTGAGCTGACTTTCTATTTATAAGCAAAATTGTACCTCCCACGGCCCTCCCAAACTTAGCCGTCCGAGTTGCAAATTTAATGTTGATATTAAAATTACTAAATCTATGTGCTATTGTTTCCCAGTCCTCCTCTGTAATAAATGATTCCAACAAAACAATTACATCATACCTATTAATAAAATCTACAAAATAACTGTCATTTATTTTTTTCTTAAGGCCGCAAACATTATAAGAAATTATCTTCAAAACACCTGCATTGATAGTACCATCGCTATTCGGATCCGTCCGGTGTCCAGTTGACGAGGGATCAGCGTTGACACCTCAGCCGACCATGTTGTGGGAAGGGGCTGCCGTCCTGCTGCTGTTGCCTCCTTTTACCACCTCCGCCGCCGTTCTCGCCGTCTGCCGGGATGCTGGGGGACCACCGCCGCCGCCGTTCTGTCTCCTCACCTCTCCCGCTGGTTGTTGTTTCAACGCCTCCACAAAAGCTGAGAAGTCGTGCTGGAACATCTCATTGAGTTGTAGGACTCCGTCTGTCTTCCCGGCTATCAGACGACCTTCTTCCCAGGTGAATCGGCAACGATCAATAGAGAGGTGGTCAAACATGATAGGCATTCTCCGTGCTCCAGCCACCCTTTCAACCTCCGCCCGTACAGCCGCCAGGTACGCCCTCTTCACCCGCACTTCTTTGGGGAAATCGCGGTAAACCGAGTAGCCCGTGTTCTTCAGCTCCCCCACTCGACTCATAATATACTCGATGTCCGCGTCATAGGGGATATGCGCAATGATGGCGTTTTGGTCCCTGCCTAGGGGGTGAGCCCTGTTGATTACGACTTTATTGTTACCCATAACATCACAGCAAAATTGATACACCACATGCTTAAAGTCCTTTGATTGTTTACCCCACTTTAGCCCTCTGAAGATTAGGTTATTTCTTCTTGACCTGCTTTCTAAATCAAGAAGTTTACTGATTATAACCTTATTCTGCACTTTAAGGCTAGCTATTTCCACTTTTTGTGCCTCATTTTCAGTGTCTATTTTGTCGACCTTTTCGGACAACTGTGACAAATCTTGTTTAGTTGCAACATTAGCTAGTTTAGAGTCCAGTAAATTGCCAATTATGGTAGTTAAGTCAGACATAAGCTGTCCTTTAGTGAGCTCACCCACCCTCTCCATGTCACTGCCCATGCCGTCGATTGAAAGGTCTTCACCCTCGGGGGACGAACTCGGCTTCTGTCGCTTAGTAGACTGTGACACAGGCGTAAAATACTTGCTAATTGTACCCTCAGTCATTAGCACACGAAACGGTCGCACAATAAACTTAAGTTCGATTGTTCACTGCAAAATGTACACTCGTGCACACACAAACCTGCCGCACTAGAGAACACGCTACGACTGACGAGCAGCACAAGGCTTACAAAGCAAAGTTCACGGCGTATATCTCGGCACAAATCTTAGGTAAACACAGCTAAATACTAATTGAGCATTTTGATAACGAGCACGAAACCCTATCTCTATAATTTAGTAAAATATTGCGATAAATACGTAGCCCCAACGTGAGAGACGTGTACTTAAGATCGCATCAGTAGTGCCCCATAGTGCAGCATTATAAAGCGCTTTTCGTGTACCTGCAAGTCTACGTTGTCGGATTTTTGAAAAATGGCATTTCATGAACAGCACACGAACATTGTTCTGTTTTACTTTAAAAATCATCCAGTGAGACTCGTGAGTTGTTAATTCAAGCTTATTGAGAAGAGGCGATGAAGAAATCCCCCAATATTTTCTCCATCAGCATCACCCAGTGCGTTGTTCATGAAATGCTATTTTTCAAAAATCTGACAACGTCGACATGCAGGTACATGAATAGCGCTTTCCAATGCTGCACTACGGCTAGTCAGCTATGCCACCACTACCGATATTCCCTCCCCAGGAGTCGTATCAACTACTGCAAGTCAAATTTCCCAAATCTGCAAATATCTCTACAAATATTCATTCCGGGAACTTTTTGTCTGTACCTCGTAAACATGATACTTATGATAATTGGTCAGAATGATTTTTCACTTGACGTAATAATGTATTAATTTAATGTAACGCCATGTGTTTAATGTAATGGTAACGCCCTGTGTGTTAAGACGTGCTGAAGTTGAACATTACCGTCCACATGTCGGGGTCCCACTCGGGGAAGAGGCGGCGGAAGCTCAGCGGCTCCTCGCCCTGGTGGACGACGACCACCACCGAGTCCGCGGGTCTGCGCTCGCTGTAGTCCCTCTCCAGGTAGTCCTGGAACACCCACCGAGTGTTGTACTGTCAGTCGAAAGGATCGGTAGCATGGGAAATGTGGGATTATTTAACTTTACTCTCTGAATTATCCCGTTTCCGAATCATCTGTACACTCTGAATCCCGTTCTTTGGGACTGAAGCTGCTTCCGAGAACCTCAGAAAAACGGAGGTCATTTGTATTTAGAGGTTCAGTGCCAAGATGATTAGAAAAAAATAGGTGATCCCGTAACTGGCGATTTCTCTGGTGACGTATTCATGTCTAACTCTAGCTGTGATTTCTGAACTAGAACACAATTAAAGGAAAAGCAATTTATGACGTATCTACGTCTTCATCAGCTGGTGAGTGATGACGCTTTAAAATGGGACCACCTGGTTTTGTTCTATTCATCTTGGCTTAGTGCCTAAGATCACTTTAATAACATTAAATGTTAGTACAACATACTTTTCTCTAAACCATTAACATACTTTTCTTTTTATGTATTGTGTATAGGAAACCAAGAGAAGTTTCCATTTTAATGAAAACATGTTGAGCCTAGAGCTGCATTGGATAACCCGAAAAATAAATAATTGATCATTGATGATCACAGCTTTGGCCCTTAACAACCAAAGGCAAAGCCAAGACAAGGCTTGCACTCCCTGGGGCTTGCCGCAGTTGGTCAAGCAGTGTGGTGGTATCCTGCCAGTGTGTAGAGTGGAGATCGTCTACTCTCACTGTTATATGGTAACTGTACATAACTACAGTACCTCTTTACTTCACAACACATACTACTCTTACTATTTTTTATTTCTTACTACTCTTACTCTTAAGAACATAAGTAACTTAATTGCTCACTACAGTTTAAACACATTTCTCTGTTATAAAACAAGCTTCTCTGTTATTCAGTAGTAATTTGTATCAGCATTGACAATAATTCCCGATCGACTTACCTCAGCCATTTTAATGGCTAGTCTCCTCTCTTCTTCTGTGGACTGATCACCGACCCAAACATAGACCAACTCTCCAGAATCCAACACCATCACATCATCTTCAAACAAATCCTGAAACCATTTGGTTATGCGGTTTATTGGTTTTTTAAATAACTAAATTTGGTATTTGCAAGGCTAAATGTTTCCAATTTCATAGCTTAGGAGCCAAGCATTTGTGAATGTGCACTACATGTGTATAAGATAGCATTTTTATAATCCATGGGCAAAAATAATTTCTTAATTTTAATGAAACTTAAACAATTGGAGAAAAAATTATTTATCTAGATACAAAAAAATTTAACTTATTTAGATAAAACAAACTTTTTCTTAATCATTGGCCATGATTGCTGTTATAGTATACTATCATCCAATTTTCCCAAGCGCACAATGGTATATTGAAATTAACAAGTGAAAATGTCACCAGAGTCAGAGTTGATAATTTCTTACCGATGTTAAGTGTTTTATTTCAAGAAAGTCAAGAACTTCAAACTTAAAAGCAAGCAATTATCCTTGTAAAGCCAAGGTTACATCTTGACGAACACACAGTATCTATACTGTAAATTAATTTTGTGTGTACGGCAGATAAGAAGACGTAAAACCAACCAACCTGCTGGGAGAAGTGGGGGATCTCTTCCACCCTCAGTTTGTTGGGGTAGGGCACGTGGCAGTGGAACAGCTTGGCAGCTCGGATGGGTCTGTGGAGCTCCAGAGTGGACGGGTACTCGCCCCGACCTCCCAACGCCTCCCAGAACTGCTCCGGCTCCCCGCCCTCGCTCATAGTGGTAACACTGTGACCGGGGGCCAGCAAGCTGCTGACGTCTTCTGCCAGGTCCTCCAGCTCGGGGGAACAGTCCTGCCAACATAGGAGAATGTAAATACTCTTTCATCAACATTCAGTCAGGCTGGTGTCATAGCAACCCATCCTCGTTCGTGGTGGTAAAACTGTGTCCGAGGGTCAGCAGACTGCTGTTATCTTCTGCCAAATCCTCCAGTTCGGGGGAGCAGTCCTGACAACATGGGAGAATGTAAATACTCTTTCATCAACATTCAGTCAGGCTGGTGAACATAGTGTCCCATCCTCGCTCGTGGTTGTAACACTGTGTCTGGGGGCCAGCAGACTGCTGACATCTTCTGCCAGGTCCTCCAGCTCGGGGGAGCAGTCCTTACAACAAAGGAGAATGTAAATACTCTTTCATCAACATTCAGTCAGGCTGGTGTCATAGCGACCCATCCTTGTTCGTGGTGGTAACACTGTGTCCGGGGGCCAGCAGACTGCTGACGTCTTCTGCCAGGTCCTCCAGCTCGGGGGAGCAGTCCTGCCAACATAGGAGAATTTAAATACTCTTCCATCAACATTCAGTCAGGCTGGTGAACAAAGTGTCCCATCCTCCCTCGTGGTGGTAACACTGTGTCCGGGGGCCAGCAGACTGCTGACGTCTTCTGCCAGGTCCTCCAGCTCGGAGGAGCAGTCCTGACAACATGGGAGAATGTAAATACTCTTTCATCAATATTCAGTCAAGTTACACTGGATCTGTCCTGAGGGAAGTCTGTAATTTTTACACAGGTTGTTTCTGGGCCACATTTCACATTTGATATTTAGATAAAATGGATGGATTCAGCCTCCCAAATGTGAGTGACCTTAAAATATTTATAGAACTAATTTGTATGGGTCATAGGGGTTGGCTATTAGGCTGTAGCAGAGTTGTATTAAAACTTCTAATTTAGGTTTTTCATGTAATTTACTTAACGATCTTTAAATATACTGCTTATCACATCATAAAAGAGAAAATTCATGGGTGGAGCCATATTTTTTTCTTAAGCAAAGAAGCAAACCAAATCCTCAACTCGTTTACCAGGCGTTCCATACTATTTATAGTCTTATATAAACATAACTAATCACCATGTTTTTGAAATTATGTTTAAGAATAAAGGTAACAAAGTTCAATTATTTTGATTAATACATTGACACACATTTGAATTACACATTGAACAATGACATCAACATTGAGGCGGAAATTTACAAGGATTAGTTAATTTTAACTATTTGGCAATTTTTTGTTTCTAAAGTTCAAAACAAAATATGAAAAAGTTCTAAATATGAAACATTTCAAAGTGTTTGTAACAGATTTGTTGACAAAATAACCTCCAATGAGGCTTCACTTCCTCACGTGACACGAGCAGAGGTAGGTGTTTACCTTGCCGATCCAGAGGTAGGTGGTGCCGGGGGTCTCGAGGACGTAGGCTTGGTCGGAGGCCAGGGACGTGACTCTCTCTGGCACCTGCACAGCGTGGAGGTCGTCCTTGCAGGACCCTCGCACCTGCCACCACATCACACAGGCTTAGCATCGGAGACCTAGCTTTCTTTAATTCATGAATTGCGTGAGCTATGATATGAAATATTTATTTTCATCACTCTGTAAACGAAAATTGCCCGTTACCGTTCAGCTGAGATCTACGAAAACCCTCAATTTCCTTACATTAAAACGAACAATGATCAGCTGATTTTTCGGTACCGTACCCAAACATTTCATTCCCGTACCCAAACAAACTTTTTCCGTATCCAAACAAAATTTGTCATACCCGAACAAACTAAGTTCCTATTTTGACAGTTCAATCAGCTGACTACAAATTGAAATAGACAGTTCAGCCATATTGTGTTTGCTTAGAGAAAAATGACTAAATTAATTATGAAACGATGGATGATTTTTTATAAGTTTGGTTACTTATTTGCATCGTGATGAAAAGTAGTGTTCACAACTCGTCACAAGAGTCCAATTTCTCGGCTTACGCCTGGCAAGTAAAACACTATCCCCGAAATGGGCTACTTTCGTGACTAGTAGTGAAATATACTATTTTTGGCAATAGTTCTTAAATAAAGCCCTTTGTTTACAGTTTTGCATCTTATTAAAGACCTAATAACAACTGTTTTCGGTAAATTTAACTTTGAATTAGTTTGAACTCTTTTATGCACCTCAAAGAACATTGAGTATAACACAGAATTAGTACATATTAGCTTACTGATAAAAAGTTATTTTTTGCACTCTCTATTACAATGTATTAACATGTCTGCGGCGGTATGGGAGTGATCGCTCCCACACACAACCCTAATGCCATCCTGGTGGGTGTGATCGCTCCCAAGCTGAACTGAGTTATAATATGATTTATTTTTAAGCAAGGATCAGACAGAAATCTAAATCTTTACACATTTACTTAGGCCAGTAAAATAAAGATTGAGCCTGGACAAAATTCCCGGAAAGCTGGAAATCGTCTTAATCTTTCCGTTTTACATCCAAGTATATGAATTTGAAGTTTGTCCCATTTTTCCTAGTGTGCTTTCGACCTGGGACCACAAAAATATCAGAGTTTTGGGTAATTTTTATTCTTTTGTAAATAAGTAAAAAACCGTTTATTCTACATAAAAAGTTTAAATACAAGAATTGTAGAGGAAGGTTAATATTGAGAAGGTGAGTACGCAGGTTTGCTGCCTCAAGAATATATAAATTTGTGGATTTGACGCTATAATCAAGTAGATCTTAACTAGATGAAGCCACATACCAAATTTTATTAAGATATGTTCAGAAATAAGGGAGATATACAATTTGATTTATTTCCCATAAGGTTAACATTGCTGGGACAACGTACTGTGTTTACCACTCTCAGTGTCTCGGTAACCAATGGACATAGAGCAATGATTCAAAATACTAAATTATTTGTTTTTTCGGGCTGAATTCAACTGTATAAACCAAAATTAGAATATTTTAATTTTTCAACATGAAAAACTCAATAAACCCCATTTTTTGGGGTTTACCCCCCCTCACCCTCCTTTGAGATGGTCCGATCGGGCTGGTCTTCATCATCATGTGTAAATAATTACTACTTTACACGTCCGTGCCAAATTTTATTAAGATCGGACCATTTTTGCGAGGGTTATCGAGGAAACAAATACATAAGTATATATATTTATATACATCTATATTGATACATATATATTTATATAGATTTGAACGTATGGGTTTTTTGGCTTTTGAAGACCTCAAAACTAAAAGTTATCATGGTCTTGGGCTTAGGGATTACCATGAGACCTACAGTAATAGCTCTTTCCCTAAAAGAGAAATTCGCCAAAACCCTTTATTTAACTTACCATAAATCAATTACTATTCAAAGTATCTTTATCAGAAGGTACTCAATAAATACAGAATTTTGTCCTCTACAATTCTTGTATTTAAACTTTTTATGTAGAATAAACGGTTTTTTACTTATTTACAAAAGAATAAAAAATTACCCAAAACTCTGATATTTTTGTGGTCCCAGGTCGAAAGCACACTAGGAAAAATGGGACAAACTTCAAATTCATATACTTGGATGTAAAATGGAAAGATTAAGACGATTTCCAGCTTTCCGGGAATTTTGTCCAGGCATGACTAATTTTTGATCTAATTTTACTGGCCTAACTGCTTAATATCATATTGTATTCTTTGACCACGCGGGTTTTCACTGGACAGTGCTGCTGCTATGAGGCGTGGTGATTTAACGAACTAAGATGACATTATGAAGGTGGGGCACCAGGATGGTGTTGAGGTATATGGAAAAACGCGCCGCCATGAAAATGTTAAGAGATTAATATTTTATTAAAGAGTAAAGGCAGAAAAAATTAATTAGTGGTTATATTCACAGCAGTAGTTCGGTCGGGCATGATTAAAATGTTCCTATAAAAATAATTAGTTATGACTTTACCTGGAAGAGGCGGGTTCCATCAACATCGTAAGTGTCGTGGTCTCTCAGGTTACGGAACCCACTCGCCTTGCCTCCAAGGAACACGATCATGTTGCCTGAAAGCAATCGTGATAGAACTAAAACCTCAACAACAGATTGTCTTGTTAAAAATAGACAGAAATTATTAATGATCTATCATCCTAGGGGATCGATTAATGCAAGATTGGATATGATGGGTTGCTGAGTACAATTATTAATTTTAACAATTATTAAAATTATTGTTTTTTCTGTGTCCTTTTGGCATTGACAACTGAAAATAATTAAGCCATTTCTACTGAAACCATAAGTGTACAAATTTAAATCAATACTGTTTTGGGTGGTTGTAGATAATAATTACTCGATGGATTGTCTTAGATTCACATAGCACCACACTAATGATGAAAACAGCTTTTTCACTTAAGAGAATGTTCATCTTAAACAGAAAAGACACCGTTCTGAAATTGGACAGTGGCTGCACCAATCTTCTCTCAACGCATATCAAAGTAAGTTTCTTAGTTAAATGATTAAAAGCTAATTACAATAGTTTCTGTACCTTTGAAGAGGCGCAGGAAGTGCGTGGGCTCGTGGCCCTGGGTCACTCTCACTTGCAAAGCTCGGCCCCCCAGCTCGCCGTCCAGCCGAGCCGCGTGGATGGCCGAGGCCGCTCGCTCGTCCTGCGAACTGTCCTTGCCCTGCGGAGAGAATGGTTCGTAACATTCGCCGAGCGGAATTAACAGGCTCATAAGTTTTATTATTGGTAGTGATGTATTGTGAATATTTTCAATGGTTGATTACCAAAATCAACATTTTGAAATCAGACTTTGACTTCAGGAGGATAAATAAATGTCTAAATGGTAAAAAATATATATATATAATCCAGACAAGTAAAGTTTTTTACAAATTAAAACAGTAATGGCAGTTTTCTTCTTCCAAAGTCCTTATCCAAATCCTCAATCAAAAAATTTCCCATGTTATTTTTACTGTAAGTGATGGGAAAGTTCTATAGACTCTGAATACCCAAAAAAGTCTATTCTAATGATAAGTTATGGTTTATTTTGTTATGAGATATATTAAAACAATGAATTAGTTTATATGAATTTGCTTAGCCTATCCACAGCCAAAGTATTTGTACAGTTTGTTTGTTTTTTTTGCGATGTATATGTAGTGTTTTTGAAATAATGACGCCATCAATCCCTTCTTTGGGTAAAAGATGAAGACCCGGTAATAAGTTAATAAGCAAACAAGCAATGTGAACTTACAACACTAACTTGCTGCTCACATTACCACTTTGACGAACGACTAACCTTCCAGAAGTAGATGATATGGTCTTTTAAAAAACCAAAAAGGGCTATTCTTATGTTTAGAGTTTTTAGTTATTGTGTTCATAACTTAATGGTTTAGTTTTTTGTGAAATATATTAACTGTGAATTGATTGATAATATGCATAGCAAACAAGCCATGACAATTTACAGTACTAACTTGCCGCCCACATCTGAGTTCACCTCTCTGACAGATGATCAGAACTGACCTGCCAGAAGTAGATGATGTACTTCTCCAGGGGTCCGTCGAAATACTTGTACTTGATCACGTATGAGTCGCCCCCAAAGAACCGGCCGTAGGCAGCGGGATCGACCGGGACCAGCTCGAAGTTCTCCACTCGGAAGATCTCCATGTCGCCGCTGCCGTCGTCGGGCATGAAACCGACGGCCGGGTCGCAGTCGTAGAGCACAGAGCGGCTGCCGCGGCTACGCACCGGGCTGCCCCCTGCGTGAGAACATTCAATTCAAAAGATTCAAGTTTATGTTTCATTCACTTGTGTTGCATACACAGATACATTTAATAGTGTCAAGCAATTGTGAGTTTATTCTGGTATAAAAGTGTTAATTAGGATAAGGATTGAAAATTGAAACAAAAAACCAAGCTTTATGTATTGTTAATGGAGTATTTCGGTATGGAAATTTGATTTGGTAAACCTATAGTGGTGTCAACAAAGAAACAAAAAAATAGGCAGGGTTCAAAACTAAACAAAAAATCATTCATTAGTGCATTTACCATTTTTCAAGTGGATTATAAAACAAAATCTCTAGAAGAAATTCAAATGTTCTTTATTGGGACTTGCTGTTCAAATAAAGTACTCACTGTTGTGAACAAAGAATTCTTATAAATTTACAATGTTTAATTATAAAAACACATTCGGTAATTTCAACATTGGTATAAAACATAATGTAGGACAACTCATAACTCCATAACAACTAGAATAAGTTGTTTTACCCACATTAATTGTGATCAGAAGACAGATTTTGATGCAATGACCAGTCTTGGTAAAAGTAAGAGATATTTAAGGAAAACTTACCAGAGCTTCCCCTTCGTCCAACATTGTTGCTCCAAGTGAAGAAATATTCTCGGAAACCTGCTGGTTCAGCCCCCTCCACCACTCTTGTGATCTGTAAATACAACCATATGAAATTTATCTTTTAATTTGGTTTAGATTAATTAATCATTAAAAAATGTGGCAAGTTCAAGAAGCAATCTTCGTCGATGAGTCCTTGGGGATTGAAAACCCCAATAAAAATATTTGAATTATCTTTAATTTTAGCTTGTACAAGATCCACTACAAACGCACCAATATACATTGTCTTTAAATTCTTTCTTCTTCTAAAATAAGTTGAATCAAATTTAAGTCAATTTCATAAACATAAAATATTTTCATTGTGAATTAAAAGGTGATTCAACCCAAACCTTAATCATTGGAATGGATAATAAATAGTAAATAATTAGTTTTTATAACTTCTTTTCAGCAGTATTTTTTATATTGAGCCAGAGCTTATCTACCAAATCAAAATTTGTTTGAATTAAAAATTTCATAGCTCTAGTTCCATACAGAGCTCTAAATTCAACAACATTTCAGGGAATTCAGTCGTCTTTAGAGTTACAATTTAAGTTTTTTCTGCACGATGCATTTTTTTAAGATATATGCAAAAGAATTGAAACAAGTCCAAAAATATGTGGTTTTAGAAATACCCCGAGTTTTTCTGAGGGTTTCGAAGCTCCAAACTTGAGGGCAAACTGTTTCCTTGAATACTAGCATATTGAAACAAATCAGCCAGACTAAATTTTTTATGAATTCCAAGAATTTTATTTCAAGGACTGTAAACCAAGTCCTGTTTATGTGTAAGAGGTACCAATTCCAGTGTCCAACATTTTTCTTTTTTCAAAAATGTAGGTTTGTTTCCATACCTTGGTCCAAGCTGGATATTTCTTCTCAGCCAGGAAAGCCTGTCCGCTCTTCAGAGCCTCGACCTTCTCTTGAGTGGTAGCCTTCTTGCCCACCCAGATGTAGATGCCAGATGTCACAGTGTCCAAGATGAAAGCATCCTGGAATAAAATTTGAAACTGGCACTCTTTGTTATCTGAATATAAATAACAATGTTACTTATATATATTTTATTTAATGAACTTGCTAAATAAAAACTTGATTTACCTACCAAGATTTCATTGGTTTCAAAATTAATGTTTGAACTCTACCTTCGCATTTCCAGGCAAAAGAATGTAAGTAATTCCGAAACCTGTTTACCAAAAAAGTTAATTTGACTTCTCAATCATCAGTTTAACTGTAATTTCTTCTGACATTGTGTATGCACACGAGCTTTCCGTATAAGCATCTCAAATCCTTATACGCACTCAAAAACTAAATCTAAAACTTTGTAACTTGAAGTGAGGCCACATAGTTATGCACAAATGCGGAACAACGTTGCAACGTTGTTGCTGCATAGTTACAATACTAAGATAATTAATTGAATGGCATAGCAAATAACAAAAAAATCTATATCATACAAAGGATAAACATTCTCACATTGGTATCCAGCATTTCCTGTTTCAGAGGCTTTTCAGCAATCTTTGTCGATGAAACTTTTCCAGATGCGTCGCTAATCTTGTACAAGGCAACAGTATTCTGAAAAAAATTCAAATTTATCATATATTGGGGCAATAACATACCTGGTAAAATTACATTTTAACGTCTCATAAAAGTTTTATCTGTGTTCAGCTTGTCAAACATTTTATTTATTTGTCGGTTCATCTACATATCATCTGACAGTTACTGCCTTATAATTTTTTAAAAGTAAAAATACGTATTTACTTTTGTGTATGTTTTTATCTTGAGGAATTTTTTGAGGTTTAGATCAGGAGCTAGTCTTGTCTGTATAGCCGTAATATCTTTTTAGCTAGAAGTACAGTCGCATCATCTTCCTTCAATGAAAATTTCCACAGTATTTTGGGTCTGGGTCCATTTTCTATGTAGCCAAATGACAAATATAGAAAATGGACCCAGTTGACCCTAGTCATGACTTGAACCAAGCCCTAGAATATTGTGATGAGCACTTCTTTCACTTAGCTATCCAGTCAACTGATGATAAAACATTAACTAAAGGTAGAATTCATAGATGATCTCCAGAATGAAGATCCGTAAACTGGGTCTGAAATTGTGAAAGGGGCTTCAATATTCAATCAATAATATTCAATTCTATTCTTTCTGGCTTAATACTTAAAATTGGGGGGTACGGCTTAATTTGTGTTAGAAGTTTCCCCTTTTTTATGTTCTAATTTTTACTGTAAAAAATATTTATTTCTTTAATGCATAGACTATTACATACAAATTTTACCTATGGAAAATAATAATTACAAAAAGAATGTGATATATACCCTAAACATTTGGCAGCATGAAACTGCAAGCTTTGACATTTCTCTAACGACTGAACACCAAAATAACTGATATAGGAAATAGGCTATTGAATAAATTTTGAGGCCACAATTTTATGCCATCTAGTATGTACAGTTTTGAAAGTTAAATAGAAAGAGTTGAGGCCTTCTTAACTCCTTAACTTACATCTTGATTTCTCTCAAACTGCTGATCGTCATCAGTTTTGGGTTCATCAGCGACCTGGTTTGGAGCTCCTCCTCCAAGCTGCTTGAAGAATTCTGTAACTTCATCAGCAGTGCTGGAGGCATCTAGAAAATAAAAAATTAATAATTTTTGAAACTGAAGCTAAAACAAATTTTGGCTACCGTAAATGGTAAATACTATTGAATACTTTACAGGTGTCTAGGCTACAACTAGAATTAAAACAAATATAATTAATTAAAAACTCAAAGTTCATTGCTTGGACAGAGGTATCATTTTCATTGAACTTTAAGAACCCAAACTTACCAATGATGTTAACTTTTCCACGTCCTGAATGGTCCTGGTCTCGGATCAAGTTGGCAGCTGCGATGGCCTTCACTCTCTCAGAGCCCTTGGCCTTCGCACCGACGTAGATGTAGATGTCTCGCCCCGTGTCGAGGATGAAGCAGTCTCCCTTGTTCATCGATGTTACCTTTGGCTCTACCTGCGATCGCAGAGAATGAGTAATAAGAGGTGGGACTTTCTATACTATAAGAGGCAATGGTTATTGATTTCTTGTGATGATTGGCTCCTTATTCCACACAATATGTACTAATTTCTACCGTTTTGGGGTCTGGAACTTTTCTTAATAGAAGACGAGGCTTGATAATTTTTTTGGGATCTTCTATTTAAGCAATGTAATATCTCATAAATGTTTTTGTTTGAGCTAACGAAGACTTAACATTTAACCAAAGTAAATATAGCAAGAAAATATTTTAGCAAAGTGCTAACAAGATTTCTTATTTGCAAAATTAAATTACTAGATTTTTCAATGATTGATAATCTGTACAATATCAAACTATACAGTACAGGTAAAACTACACAGGTACAAAAACTACAGTACAGTACCGGTAAAAAACTATACAGTACAGGTTGTTATCAAAATATCAAGATGGATTTTATGAGGATTCAATGCTAAAACTTGACTCTACCTTATAATATCTCTGCTTGCACCATATAATAACCCAAGCTAAAAGAAAATTTTACCAAGAAGTCTACAATTTTCCATAATTATTCCTCTTTTTAAAATCCTATGTTACACCAACTCTAACAGTTGCCAATAGAGACAAAACTATAAGGTTACCCAGTAGAAGGTCTTATAGTCTACCAGAGTTATAAGTTTCCACTGACCTGCCTGACTCGGACGTTTCGTTTGCCCTTGACCTGGTACAGAGCCTTCTCTCCAGGAGCGTTGATGTCAACGTGTTTGAACCCACTGGCTACACCACCAGGCACATATCTAACACCTGGCAAAATGACAAAGAGTCAACGTACAGAAAGGGAACATTTGGGTGTTCAGGAGTTTATTAAGAACAGAGGGAATTATTTGAAGAGAAAGTTGTTCTGATACAACATTCTCTTTATAATTATAATTTATGATACCCATCTTAAAATCCATAAACTATTTTCTTCCTTTCCTGCAAACATTCGCGGCTGATTTAACAAGATTTTGGCTGAAATAGAAACAAAACAGTACAATACTCTGCACCAAGTTAAGATTAAATTCTTTAATCAGCAGTCATGGATTCTCCGACTACCAGTATGGGTTATTTTCTGACTGATATGAATGAAAGGTAGGTATGAATGGCTTGAGTTGAAACCAGAACCTCCAAGAATAATGACCACATTAAGGAGATATTTCTATGGGATGGACTACGGATCACATCTATTGAGTTGGGTAGATCTCTTTATAAAATGTAAGATACATTTTTTATATTTATAGACCAAAGTTGCAAGCTTATCTATGCTATGGCACGCGAGGGGTTTTGTTTTTCACAATTATAACTCAAGAACGGCTGGACAGATGTTAAAGTTTAAGGCATTAAAAGTACTTTTATGTGGATATTTGCAAATACGTATCAGAATTTTACGAAAGGTCATCTAGCGCTTAGGTCTTGGGCTGAATATTAGAGCAGTACCGCACTATTCATCGACACTATACCAAACTCAATGAACTCTACATCCTTTAGGCTTTGGTTTTAACAAGTTCTAGAGGTTAAAAACAGATTATAAAAAAATCTCAAAAGTGTATGCAAGTGAAGCTGCAACAGAGTAATAAAGTTCATATTGACAGAGCTCTTTTTGTGGGGACATCACTGCAACTTGTTATATGAGCTATATAGAGTTGCACTTCGTACCGGACTTGAAGTAGCTGAGGAACTGCTGGCTCTCGTGCTCCTGTACCTCGCGGTGCTGCACGGGACCTCCGCCCAGGCCGTCGTCCAGGTCCACGGAGAGGATGGCTGCGGCCCCCGCCTCGTCCTGCACATATGGACATGGAATTCATAATTTTGATTGTCTTAAAAAGCAGGTAAAATCCCCCAGGTTTTTTTCTAAATCTAATAATTTCTTAGATGCCAATGGTGGACAATTAAGTGGGACACTCTGTACATTTTGGTACATTTTATTAATTGAGCAGCCAACTATATGGCAACTAAATATTTTTCTTTTAGAATCATTAGTCATTCAATTGGTGACTCATATTGGAAACAACAACTGTGAGTAAGCTCAAACAATTGCTGATTATCTCTTGATATTCCTGGCTTACTAAGTAATACTGGTATATACATAAGTAAATGAAAAGAATAATGGGAATAATTAGTTTTTGATTGAAGACATAAAATAAACTTTTCTAATTACAAACCTGAATTGCATAGTTTTATTGAGGTGTTTCGGTACATTATTATACGTTACATGAAATGGCAACCTACCCAGGTAGGTATTTTAAGCCAAGTATGAATGAGAGGTGAGTATGATGATTGAGTCTACTTTTGAAAGACATGTTTTTGGTGATTATCTATGTAATTTTTTTTCTCTAACCTATTTGTTATCCCAGGGATGTTGTCGTTGCAGTCAAAACATGTAGACACATATACGTCCCAATTGGAGTGATCCTGGGACATTGTGCTATGTGTTTTGTGTGCATGTGTCTATGTGTTTTGACTGCATCGACAACATCCCTGGGATAACAATAGGTGAGAGAAACCCAAAAAAATAATTACATATGAAGATTGAGGCGCAAAGATTTTTACACCCAGCCCCTTTAAATGAGGAATCAAAGATTACTTATTTACTTAAAAGTGCATTACAGTTCAAAACAATATCAATGTACCTGGGATGTCTGGTTGCCAAGCCAGAAGTGGATGTCCCACGTGAAAGTTCCCTTCTTGCTTTTGTCTTCTTTTGTCTGAAAACACAACCAAGAATAAAAAAAACCGTTGGTTATTAGTTGTTACACAGCCAAAGCCAACTAAGAAAACATTGTTGTTAAAAGGTAACAAATATGAAGGATTTAAAAGAAATGCTGAGTTACTGAGTTCTTTGAAAAAATAAAATTATTCTCTATAACCAATATGGTTTTTTCATAATTATAACACATTAATATCATTAAGTTGTATAATATTTGATTTTGTGAAATTCAATGGTTTGTTGGAAATAGTCAATTTTTTTGGTGATGAAAATTATTTTTATAGAAAACAATTTAATTTTGCAAAGTAATTATTAATTTCACATTTCTTAAATATCTCAACATTATCTTTAATCATTTTCTTGAACAAACAATTCTATTGATGGTTTAGTAGTTCTCTCAACAGAAGACCTTTTAAAGAAATAGTAATCCTTGGTAAACTGCCACATTTGTTTAATAACACTGTAAACTGATTTATTGCACAGCTAGATTTTGAAAATGTATAAAAATAGTTTTACTTACATATAAAACAATGTAAGAGTCTCCACTGTAAAATTTGCCATAATCTTTCTCTGGGTAAGGCACTGGCTCAAAGTTCTGAAACAATAAGAGATTGAGGTCTAAACTAAGTAAATTGTTTTAAAAAACTTTATAGGGATTAAACAATAAGTATTTAATTTTCTCCAAGTCCTCACTGAGACCATTCATTTCAAGAATGGGGTTCATGGGTGTTGGACTTATAAGTTTTTGAGTAATTTAGGCTTTATATACAGATTTAAAAATTCTTTTTATCCTTGAAGGAAAAGAGAATAATGTGTTAATCTTTGTTGTTAACTACCATGACACGCAGCTAACTAGCAAGTCCCCCTGGGACCCCCCAGGACCCAAAGAATACTAACCCAAGCTAATAGAAAATTTTGCACATAAAATAAACTTAACACACAATAATTGCAAAGTAATTGTCAATTAAAAAATTACCTTGTCTTATTGTTATGTTATGATAACATTAAGTTTAATATGTTATCATGCTTTACAATGTCGTCGTGGGTCGGGCGGTTGGGTAGTTAAGTTAAGTTAGTTATAGTCTAGTACACAGCTGCATTTAGCTGGTCAATGCACTTGTAAAGCATACCGGTACGCTTAATGCAGCATGACATCTTGCTTGTGGTAGGCCTATCTATGAATAGAGCAGTCTGCTTTACAATAAACAAAGGTAAAATAATATGTAAGCTCATAAAATGGTGCCTTGTAGTTTTATTATTTTTTATGTACTGGTTGGGTTTTTTTAAATATAGTGAGTTATCATTACATTTATAGTTAAATAGCTATTTTATTTTAAGTACGTGGTTGATAGAGCATTGCTGGGGGGGATATCAGATTGTAGGGGGTTTAGGTTATATGTAATTAGATGATGATCCTTTTGTTTACACTTTGTTATTTTGCTTCGAAAGTGACATTCCATAAGCCCCTACATTTAGTTTTTTTTATACTTAAATACTAATTACTGAAACATTTATGATAAAGTGCATTTTTATCTGAATTAGTATTATCATAGATTAAATAATACAATATTAAATTATGTATTTATTTATCATTGGTATTATCCATAGACAGGAAAACCTTAATGAGCACTGAGCAGAAAATATATCCAATTAAATAGTAGTGTTCAAAGCAAACCAAGAAATAAATCAGGTTAATTAGATTTATAATATGAAATATAAAATATTTTTTGGGAATATTATTCAGTACAGTTGTAGTAACAGTACAACTATAATTAATTTGTCATGCAAATGTCAAAGAAAGTATTAACACAATAAAAATATTTGTGTTACAATGAGGCACAAAAATAAACAATGTCAAACAACAATAAGGTTTTAAATCACATTAATTGTAATTTTCCTAGTGGTTTCGAAGGAAAATTCAACAGAAATTCAAGTCTTGGGTAATTAAGTTAGTTATAGTCTAGTACACAGCTGAATTTAGCTGGTAAAGCATACCAGTACGCTTAATGTAGCATGACGTCTCGCTTGTGGTAGGCCTATCTATGAATAGAGCAGTCTGCTTTACAATAAAAAAAGGTAAAATAATATAAAAAAATAACACAACAATAAAAATTTTTGTTCTTATAAAAAAACTTTCCATCTTATCAATTAAAAAATTAATTAAGCCAGTTGATGTAGTTACTTGTGAGAAACTACCTTCAGCCGCGTTCTGAAATTTTGTGCAGTGAATGTGGCCTTCAACAGATTAATCCATCCATACAAAAGTTTTTCCATGAATTAATTATATGGAAACTACTTTATACACTTAATAGGCCTAGCCATACAGATTGGCAACCTAATGCATTTTTTGTGCCCGTTGTTTTCTAGCGGCGTCAAGTTTGTTGGGCTGTTATGCCACCCAAATTGCACTGATATCAAAGTGATTATTAGCTACATCTGTTCTTTGGGATGTAAAAATTACGAAATTATAATTCATACTAATGAAATATGGGGGACAAAACAACCTAGCAATCTTGACGCCGCCCAAAAAAACGAGCACGAAAAAGTGCATCGGGTTGCCAATCTACGTATATAATTCTACGTATATGTAGTTCTTTATCTATGGCCTAGCCACTACTTAATTAAAACTTTCTACTAATCATTCTGGAACGCAATACAAATATTGCAGCACAGCTTTTGTCTGTAACTGTAACATTGCAAGTGGCAACGTCGAGTGCATATCTCCTGTCGACACATTCACGTCGTCCGAGGCGCAGTTTTTCAACCGCTCCTCGGCTTCGCGGCGGAACAATGGAGGGTGGTCGTCACGTCTCGGGCCGTCACACAGGTAACGGACGGCGACGTTTTGCAAAAATCAACTGTGGATGGGCGACGCCCGCCTTTTAAAATTTAAAGGGATCCGTGCCGCGGCGGTGATGCAGCGCACAGCGCGCGCACGCGATGCATTGTTGAGATATGGTGATAAGGTGGCTGACACGACTTGTCTTCACGGACAAAGTTAACTCTGAAATGTACGCAACTATGGGTCATTTTATTTCCAAAATCCATATATTTCTTACACTTGGGCAAAGTTTTAAATTTGATTCGTTTGAGATTTCACCAGTGCAAGTTGACTGCTTTTGGAGAACATCCTTCTTATGAAGATTTTTAATGTTGACCATTATTGAATGACTCATAGACGGATGAGGCTATCGACTTTTTCATCGGCTATTTCGACTAGATAACTGAATCATGGTGTACATTTCGTCTAATGACCTCATGGAAACTAGACAAGGAATCATTCTTTCTCAGCATTCTTCAATAATAAAACAACGTATCGTCACTAACCTACACTGTAAATGCGCTATATAATGTTATAGCTAGGCTATGTAGTTAGAAGACATATTGTTCTTTGGGCATCATAGTCGTACCGTATAGCAAGGAATGGCTTGTCCTCAAGTTTATAGAAAATAGGTACAAAAACGCAAATATTAGTCTCATTCTACAATTAATTCGATTTGTAATTGATTTAACAGACCTAAACTGTATATAAGAGTACAAACTAATCAATAAGTTTATATAATCATAAATCCAATGTTGGGGGTTTTCATGGACATAAACACATGCACTGAAAGGAGTGAGCATGCAGATAAATTTACGTCAGGGATAGAAATAGCAATATTTGCACATGTTTGGGGGTGTTTTCAGCATGTAAACAAACGGAGAAGTTCCAGTTTGTAAACACCGCTGCCATCAACTGCAGCAAGGCGTGGCCGCGGATCGATGCGATTGTAGTAACGTTCCATTCAACTCTGGTTGGCTTTGTTTTTTTATCTCAGGGCGAGTAGGCCTTAAAAACCATTGCATACAATACCGAGTTACGCCATTTTGTACTTGGCGTAGGCTCTATCAGAAATTTGCAGCAAATCTAAAAGAAATTCGTATTCAAGTTTCCTTTTTAATTGAATTTTATGGATAACTGATAACTATACAGGGATAATTGATTTTTTTGAACTGGTCGAAAACTATGGGATTGACTTTGTTGTCATAGTTTAACAGGCTACGGAGTTTTAAAAATGTCAAAGAGGCTACTTCATTGAATTTTTCCGAAATTGAAACAAAACTATGCTTTTAAATAACTTAAACATAATTAGTTTGTCAAACTCAAACGCAGTCTAAATTATTCCATAATTTCACGGATGGAACTTTTATGTGTAGATCAGTTATTAAATCCATTTTCTATTCCATGAAAGCTAAAGCTTTCATACCGTGCTAAGCTTCAAACCTGACGCTTTTCATCTCAACAAATCATGATAAACATCAGGAAAAGAATCATCAGTTCCGTTTTTAGCATTTGAGGGAGAAACTCTCTGATGAGTCAGTCAGGAGTCAGGTCCACGGTCGACGACACGACAAAACAAGGCGTCACTCAAAAATGTCGACGTGATCGATATGCTCGTCGTGGCGGGCTGGAAACTAACTTTATTCATCTCTCTCTTTAGTCGGTTATTTCTGACAACCGCCGCTGGGAATCTCCGACTGTTATCTTATCAAATTCGCAACAAAGTATGATTAATGATAACGATGCAGACGTCGGCGTCGTCGGGAAAATGAATCATTACCGTATCTTGGCGATTCGCCGGCTTTGAGGGAAATGGTGATTTTTTTTCGCTGAATGGAGATAACATTTTTGCAAGAGGAGGATGAATCCATCAATAAAACTGTAAAAAATTCAACTCTAATTACCTTATTCGTTAATTTTCACTACAATTTAACTGAATATAAAAAATTTATATCGCAATTAGAAGGGGATGATTATAAGGGGGGGAATTATATCGTTAGAAGGGGATGATATTGTGATTGTAATGTTCCCAGACTGGAAAAAGTTGTAAATTACCGGACTGTTGTAAAATAATTGTTATAGGGAGAAAACTTGTTTCCTTTATAAAATTTAGATCTCGACAGACATTCATCATGAATAACACAAAAATGTGCGATGATCATGCTATCCCTATAAAAACAGAACAATACAAATTATTATTTCTGGTGGATTAATTATTCTTGTATCTTGCAATAGTTTGACGTATATTCAGTGCTAAAGTACTTGAAGCGTTAGTGAATAAACAAACTGTCTTTTCTCACTGATATTTGTAATTAAGGTTCGTTCAAGTTTTAAAAATAGCATCGTAATACCCCTTCGTGTAAAAACCTACTTACTAGGACCCCTAAGTCTAAAACACTTAGAACAATCTTGGAAACTATCAGTTGTCTGATGTTCAACAATGGTGTTTGGTAAATCACGACCAATGGCGTTCGCGCTCACGCAACTCTTGGACGTCGGAAACGGAAATCGTGCGATGTCACAGGGAGTTAAAAGCTTGCCCTTAAATTAAGTTAAACGTAGACTATTGGGCTTTGTTTCGCAGGAATGTTACCAGAATGTCTTGGAGCGAAGAAGTTTTTCCGGGTTTAACAAAATTCAATTTAAATGTTTGCATACTGTTCTAATTTTACATTTCCTAATCTTAAAATAAAAATAAATGTGATGATTTAATGTTGTGTTTTTTATTAAGAAATCTATAAGAGTTCTACCTATAAACAAATTAGTACCTGATACAAATAGAAGTTCCAAATAAATAAACTAAATAAATAAATAAATATCTAAAGCAAAGTAGAAAGTAATAAGTAAATATCTTTATGAAATAGTGTACACTCTATATAATGTAATAATTTTACTATTTTAGCCCGAAGTAATTTTACTCAACAAATCAAAATACTAAATCGTTCCAGCTTAAAATATAGAACCAAACCGCCGTAAAAAACTATCAAATTTCTAATAATGGGACCATTGTAGGTTTGTTTTATTCCAAGGTCCTACAAGCAAACACTCCAATTTTTCCACGACTTTTCATGATTTTGAAATCGGATGCAACAAACAATGATTATATATTTTTGGAAATATAGGCCTGTTCTGAAGTCTAGGAGAAAATTCGACATGATCTTTCCGCTGCTCTAATTCAGCCGACTCAATTAGTGTACTATACTGCTAATAGTTTTTGTTGACCAAACTGCTACACTGCAGCAAGTCGGTTCCCTGACGCCCGTTGTATTTTATCTATATATATAAAGGAGAAGGGGTTTTCTTGCGGACAGCAAATCTCCAAAACTATATGACCTAAAGAGTTGAAATTTGGCACATGTGTTACTCTTGGGTTTTAGATGCACACTAAAGAAACGGTTTTACAAAATTCCCAAAGGATTTCGCCCTATGGTACTTCAAAGTTTTAATGTTAAATTATAGGGAAGGATATAAGGTTGTCATGGCAACCTTGAAAAGTATGACAAATTAAATCCTAAAAAAAGACAGAGGGAGTTTTTATGTTTTTCCTCGGGTGAAACCGTGTTGATCAACTAGTCTTGTATATAATCGATTGTGACTGCGAGAGAGACACTTCCAATCGACGTCCAGCGCCTATGACGTCACGGTTGTCCAATGTCACCTCGCGGCGCGGCGTGAATCACTCCTGTCCACTCCCGTGTCTCGCCGGAGCCAAAGTGGCATTTCCAGTTCAAAGTCGAGAGGGAGTGCAACATCTTTGCAAGTAAAACTTTGCTTAATCGAGTTATTAATCGTAATTAATTGGCTGATTAATTAATATTTGGCTAATTAATTTTAGCTGAAGAAAGTCAAAGTCAAAGTCAAATAATTTTATTGTTAAAGACACAAATGTGCATTACAATCGTCAATAGTATATATATTTATACACACAATTAATACACAATGTAATAAATTTACTTATAATAAACACATTTTCTAGGAGTAATATTCCTCCAAGCTGTAACATTCCTTAACAATCAGAAACTGTTTTAATTTTTTTTAAATCTGATGGTGAAAGTAATAAGGACTATCAGTTGAGAGCAAGCTAGGAAACATAAACAGGGCACAATCAAGGAAACATAAATAGAGCAAAATCAAGGAATCATAAATACAAAAAATTACGGAAAAAATAATGTTTTCACTGTATAAGAGGTTTTTGCAGAATGTACCTCATGTTACGTAAAACCCTTAAGAAATATTGAAGATTGGGATTCAACGATGAATGCCGAAACCTAGCTTATTCAAAACTCATTTATTATTCTGCTTGAAAAGTATAACGAAAAACTGTCAGTTTGATTTTTAAACTTCAAATTTTAGCTTATATTTTAGAGTATAATTTTTACTTTTTAACTCACAACATCCCTAATCAGTGATTTACAGTAAAATTTTAACAGTGTTGTGAGCACAGAAAATCCGACAAATCGGCAGTTTTCAAAGGGCGATTTCCCACCGGAAACGGGTCGTGAGATGGGCGGAAGTTGTCTGCGCCAGAAAGGGAACCAATCAGCTGTTTCGCAACTGCGAGGGAGGTGCATCGGGCGGGAGTGTGTCGCGCTCAGAGTGGAGGGGTCCCGTGAGGGTGCTCTAAACTTAGAGCTATCAAAAATGAAATTATTTAACACGCAGTCACGCAGTAAATGCTTAAACTGAGCGAATTTTCACACTCAGCAACTTAAGAGTCCCAAATCCCCTAATTAATGACCATGATACAGTATAAAGAAAACCAACAAGCCAAAAATTATAAATTGGCATTGATTGAATATAATTTAATAGCATGCTAATGTTTATTGACTACCTTAATAGATATAGACATCATGGGCTTTTTAGATTTTCTGGAAGAATTTTACTATGACTTTAAAGAAAGTTATAATAAATGCATATAATCCCCCTTGGCTATTACTTTAACTCGGCTAATCGAAATCCCACAACAATAAAAGAAAAACTTAAGATAACTCACCCAAACTTTGTTTCATTTCTTGTTGTGCGTGTTTGTTTAGGTTTTGTTTGTGTATACTTAGCTCACTCATTCCAAGACTACCTTGCTTTGAATTAAGTAAAATTTCCTTTTACATCTTATGAACAAACCAGGAGCCCCATGCAAAAGAGTAACAATCGATATTCGTGTACATGTTGAGCGTACTCGACGCTAAAGTTTAGAAAAGCAAGGACTGACACCTAATTAGTCGCGATGCGATCCCGTGACTCAAACGCATTATCTGATGAGTAACCTCGGCCTTGTTACTTCACATCACCGGATAAGCCGGCAGACAGACAGCACACAGCAATCAGCTGGAAACTCACCCGAGAAAGAACTTCAGTTAGGAAAGAAAAAAATTAAGGACATTGATGTTTTTAATTTCAAATTTTAATGGCGAAGCTGAATATAAATATTTAAAGCTGAGATTAAATACTACATTACTACTCCTTTTTCTTTATTGATAATTCGTTCTAGTGTAATAACTCCGTAGATTCAGAGGATATTGAAATAATCAAAACTATGATTATTGTGAAATGTCTTCTTTTTTATGTGTTTGCAATCTGCTTATCTACAGGCACCATGGGCGGATTTCCGAGGGTGCCTGATTTTTGTCAACTTTTTGCATGGAAAAACTCTTTCCAGCGTACATTTTCATAATTTGAATACAGTAATATGATTTCGATTCAATTTTGTTTGTTTGTTGGTTTTATTTGATTTATTTATTTTTCATTCCATCCTGCTGTTACAAAACTTTACTGTTGAGGGAATTAAATTCGTCATGTTCATTTTTAAATGTTTTTCTTGTGATTATCAATAATATTATAGCAGTTCATGATACGAATTACGATAATCAGTACTTTTCATAATTTCGATGACTTATGACAAATAATTAAAGGGGGTTCTTGTTAAATAAAATAAATAGGTTCTTGAAATATACCTTAAAATGCGTGATTTAGAATATGGGCATAAAAAATAAATAAATTCCCCCTAAGCCCATATGAGCTGGCACCCCCCCCCCCCCCCCAAAGGTTACAACCTAATTCCGCCCATGGTAGGCACTAAGTAATACGAGCAGAACCGTAAAGATACTGGAAAGCCGAAAAGCTCTGGGGGTCCCTGTCTCTAACTAAATAAAGTTATTCCCGCTGGGATCTGCGGGAGTGATGGTGATCAGGGTTAGTCTCGAAAATCGGCGGGTTTTATGTGTATATGGGAACATTTTGGCTAGTCTACAAGGCTACTATATGAGTCTCTCAACCCTGGAACTGCAGTAACGATTATATTTCAGACTTTATAAACAACCATATTATTTTCACTTTGCTTGCACTAAAAGAGCAGAGTTTCGGTTAATTGACAAAATTCTTTGAAAACGTGATGTTAGCTCATTTACCTTGTATTTTGCTAAAAAAAAGGTTATACGAGGTAAAGAGTGGTTGTAATTTTAACTAATGATTAAATGTCCCGTAATGCAAAGGGCTTAGTAAACAATATATATTGGTTGTAGGACCTCGTACATTAGACAAACTAAAACAAAGTCAGTACACTTTCAGATTATAATGTTTGTAAAGTTTGGCAGCAATATTTCTGAAGTTTCCTTGTGATTCATACGTAATAACGATTTGGGTTTTATCCACTGTACCGAGAAATCCATAATCCTTTTACTTACGAGTGGGATCGAAATAGATTTGGCCAATATGACCATAAATACAGAAATAGCGCAACTTTCGCCGATGCGAGTCGTGTGGTTCGAAATAGCCCATTTACAGTCCAGATGGTCTTCCTTTGTTGTCACGAGTCGAAACTACGTTAAGAAGCTAAATCCCGAATAACATTTTTAGTTGCTCAAATACATAGCATCGTGTGTTAAAGTATAGGGTAGTTTCTATAGTGTAATTTTATTCATAAATTTACAAAAAATAAATATATTGACGATAGTTAAGTTACATCTGGACAATATATATAAATTCACGACACTGAAAAAGAGACCATAATATTGAATGACAACGAATCTCCTTTCTGTGTTAGTTAAGTTCTTTCACAAACAACAATAACTGAGTGTTTTCTATTCTTAACTAAAACAGATTCATACAAAATATATTTAAAAACGATATAAATTACTGTAACACACTCACTGCGCTAATTTAGAAACTGAATGAATTTATAGAATTTATGATCATTGTCTATAACAGATAGTAAATTATAAATAAGTTCCTTTACAGGATTACTTATAGAGCTCGTTATAGACATGACTTATTTTATTATGCCATTTATGCTCACTGCAAGTCCAATTCTTCTAAAGATTCTCAATTACCATACCTTTCTAGATAAAAATTTGCGTCCCTCGAACTTTTACACATTTTACAATTCATTAACAGTCCAAACTAAACTCAGTCACTGTCACGGTGTGTCGCACAGTCCCAGTCCTCACGCCCGCTGCTCCTCCGCCCGCCGCCGCTTCTCCTCGGCGATCTGCTCCTCGTAGAAGCCCTCGAACTCGGACCGCCGGATGTTGTCCTCGATGTCCGACTTGTCCCTGACCACGGGGTCGAGCTCCAGGTGACACGTGGTGCCGTAGTTGATCACGATGGCGTACCTCTCGCAGCACCACGCCACGTACACGCTGCCCAAGATGGCGCCCACCATCAGAGCGTAGAACTGCCACATTGTTTAAAGTCTGAAGCCCGAGGAATTTTAAAAATTGCTTCTTAATAATCCCAAACAAATCGAGTGATATTTGTTAACATGATGTAAAGTCAGCACATAATCTATGAGGACTCCACATTTTCACATGGCGGAACGCTCAGCGTGGATGTAGCAGGTTTATCTTATCTGACGATTGTATTTTTATCTATAATGAGTTATTGTTTTGATAAGCTGTTATGTTGTATTATGTGGTTATGGACATTGTAAGGCAGTTTTGAACGGAGATGCGGGAGAGTGATGAATTTTGTTTATGCAATAATAAATATATAGTTAACATTTGTGTGTGCAACTCTCTACTGCAAAGAATGTGACTTGCATTAAAAATTTAAATATTGGATTACGAATACATTTACTTAATATAGATAATTATTATGAAAATGCATGAAGGCTAGTGTAGCTTTACTATTTATTTGAAAAGCAATTTAGTACTCCTATAGTTTTGGGTTGAAAATTAAAGCAAATATCATTAGCCGATTTCTAAAATACAATTAGACCATAAGAACATAACCGTGATTTGCAGTAGTATTATGAGCGTAAACATTTGTTACTATTTAAAATAAATTAGAGGTTTAAGAAAATAGGCCCTACTTTGTTGTAATGTGGTTTTATTTAACAATTATAAGTCAAATGTTTTATATTTATAATTTTTTTTTAATTTATAATATAGAATTACAGAGTTGGTATCGAACTACAGGGTGTTTTTTTTTCTTTTTAAACGCAACCCATTTTTAAGATTGAATACTGCACATATGAATGTGTAATGAGTATTGTTTTATTGATCTTTACATTTTATACAACCTATTATTTAAGTTTGATCACACTTGGTTTACATTATGTGCTCAAACAGTCCACCATTGGTATTTGTATAAAGTTATGCTCTTTCAGTCAAATTCCCGAACACATGTTGCAAGGTGCCTCTTTAAATTTCTTGCATTCAATTTGTTATTTTTGTTTTGAGGTGCTGAATAGCTTTTGAATTGTTTTCGTAGAATAATTGCTTCTTTTTTCATGTCTGTGGCAAATTTTATTCAGATCGGACCATTTTTACGCGAGTTATCGTGCTTAAAGGCACACACATTAAAAACGCAACCGAAAACTTGATTTTATCGGTGAAGGATTATTTCCCCCCAAGATCCCTGGAATTGACCCCACTATATTATTATGTTCTTTGGGGATACATAAAAAGTTAGGCCTAAAAAAACAAGTCACAGCATATTCCGTACCTGAAAACAAACAAAACAAATGTAATGCAAGAAATTCAAACATGTACCTAGCAACACGTGTTCGGGAACTTGATGGAGAGAGCATAACAAACAAATGCCTCTGGCGGATTTTTTGAGCATATAAGGTGAACTAAACGTGATCAAACTTAAACAATAGATTGTACAAAACGTAAAGAACCATAAAACAATCCTTATTTCATGTTTATATGTGAATTATTCAATCTTAAAAATGGGTTGCGTTTAAAAAAAACACCCTATAGCATTGATAGATGATGGTTAGCCTGTAACAGCGCTTTACAACATTAGAGAATTATCAGACTCAATCGTAAGAATTTATCAGATTCAAATACAGGACGTTTGACAACAAGATAATACAAACCTAACGCATTAATAGTAATTTACCTTGTCGGAAACCCCTCGGTGAAAACAAACCGATTAAAAGTCTCACAACGGTATTCATTAACCAAGTTTAAATGATGCACAAATTGAAAGTTTTCCCGTAGGCCTAATTCTTCAACACATCGTCAATTTTGTTTTAATTCCCTACATAATGTGAAAAAAATTTTAAATGGTATACAATCCTTTTGTTATTTTTGTTACTGTAAGATCAAAATATTCAATCTTGTATATTTAATATTAAATTAAAATTTCAGAGTAAAATATTTCAAAATCATTACCATTGTCTAATTCGCCTTTTACTATGTCACTGAATGCTTTGCATGCTCACAATGTTTGTTTAGGTAGGCCTAGTCTTACATTGAGATTGTATAACGAGCAACAAATGTTATAGAGCATTTAAATGAGCTAACAAAAATTGCAAAATATATACTTATTTAATTTATACGACTTTTAAACTAACCGACTATGAAAAAAAACATTTAATATTTACTAACCAATTCATAAATTTATTATTTGTTAAAAATGCATGTGGGTACTTAGTTTGCTCTCCAACATAATTATCTGAATTTTAACGTTATTTACTTTTACTATGAAAGAACTGAGATATTCTTTGTTTACGTTGTAACTATGCCAAGTAAAACTTAACAAAATACCCCCGTCGCGTCGCAGCACAGACCTGCATGGACTTACTCAGCGAAAATAAATGCATAAATAAATCATTTAAAAAGGATCCTCAATTTAAGTAATATCGACCAAAATCTTAAAATGAGCATACAACAATAATTTTCTTCGTAAGAAATACATGGATAGTGAGTATGCAGGTTTGCTGCCTTGAAAATGTGAGATTGAGAGGTTTTCAATAATTCAGTTAATATCAACTAAATGAAGCCACATACCAAGTTTTATCCAAATATGTTGTGAAATAAGCGAGATATAGAATTCTATTTACTTCACATAAGATTAACATCGGGACATCGTACTGTGTTTATACCACAAGCGATTTCTCGGTAACCAATGGACATAAAGCAATAATTAAAAAAATAAATAATTTGTCTTTAAGCTGATGAATTCAATAGTTCAAGCCAGAACTTGATAATTTTTATTTGTCTCTGTAGAAATCCCAAAAACCATTTTTGGAAGGGTTTATTCCACTTACCCCCTTCCGATGGTCCGATCGGGCTGGTTCGAATTCGTCTGAATAACTATGATGGTCTCGGGATTAAATCTTACCATGATACTTACGGTAACAGTTTCTTCCCTATAGAATAAATTCACTAAAACATAAGATTGAAAAAAATTATGAGTAAATATATCTTTAGATTGTTTTTTGTGCAATCAACCACGCTCGGGAAATAGTCTCTAGAAACAACAATTTACACACTTCATGTAAAACTAGGTGATATCTGGTTGCCCCAGTGGAAATCAATTTTAATTACAGCGGTATTACCTTAAGTTACAACTATGATCTACTGCATCTATTAATATTCTTAATCTCATATTGGTATATATTGGCACTACTGGTTCTAAACAGTGTAGTACAGTAAAACTTGCGTATAATAATCATTGTCGGTATTACAGAAAGGCATAAAGCAGTTAATTAATTATCTGTATCGATTATCTGTAACTTAACTTTTGTATTAATTATTAATTACAGGAATTACAGGTGTAGAAAACTAATCCATGAACAAGACGATAGTTTAATACCGGCCGGGAAAATCACAAAGGAGCGGTGCAGTAATTGTTTTTAAACAATTTTTGTTCATTAATGAGTATGTTTGCAAATAATATTTATCATATATTTGACCGGAATTACATTTAGGTGGTTCAAACTTGTGGGTGAGCACGTATGATGCAATAGGGTTTCGTCCACAAAAATAATACATTCATCCAGTATTAATTAGACCTATATATGGGGGTATTCGTAGTAGGCCCATGGACCCATGACTATTAAAAACCAAGGGCACCCCCAAATAGGATCGTATTTCTTAATCTCATATTGGCATATTAGTACTACTGGCTCTAAACAGTTCAGAACAATGAAAACATGCGTATAATAATAACTATTGTCGGTATTATAGGAAGGCATAAAGCCTAGTTTACTGTCGTTCTTATCACGACGGCCTTGAATTATCAATCTGGCCGTGTTCTGCATCTTATCACTGACCAGATCCAAAATTACGCTCGGTCGCTCCAGGTGAGAATCGCTCTGTTCTGTTGTCTGATATATTTCATTTGATACACCCATTGTGAAATAACAAACAACATAACAAGAACCCCACTGCTGAATGGGTCAAATTCATTTAGGCTACTATTTGCCTGAGGATTTGTTTTAAACAAACCAACCCAATCAAACCATTTAAGAAACAAATATACATATATTTAACTAATTAATCTTTTTATTTTTCAACAAATATTATAAATTGTAATGTTTTTCTCCTTAATCACTTAGTCACTTTAATAAGACAGGTACCTTATGGAGGACGTTACCCTGAATATGAGTGAAGGATGAGTGTGATAAAACATATTAATGTGATTAAAACATACTCCTTACTGCTTTTTAATACATTTGTATATATACCTATTTTTAAAGTGTTTAGCTTGGGTGTGACACTAACGCCATTTTGTGTTCGAATATTTTTTATAAATCATGAATAAAGTGGATCTGATTCTGACATGAATCTAAGAAAACACAATTTAAAAACTTGCATTAAGGAGGAGCTCCCTATATCATTTGCTCCATATTTATATCATTTGTGTGATCGACCTATTCAACTAAATGTAAAAACGCTAACTCAACTAATTTGCATAGTGAAACAATTTAACATAATTTTGTTTAGGATATTAATTAAACTGATAATTGATTGTGTTACTAAATTCTGATTAAACTATCTTGGACAGCATGAAAAGTATACAGTTTAAACCAAGTTACTGGCTATAAGGCTACAAGTAAACTGTGATTTGTGATTAAAAAAATACCTTGTACGGATTTTAACTACAACATTAATGAAAACACTCTTTATAAAGCGAGTTACGAAAGAGTTACCTGTTAAAATTAATTATTGTATTAGTTGTATTAATTAAATAGGTATTGTATTTGATGAAGTTATCTATTGAAACAATAATTTATTAATGAGATATCAAAAAATTCAATAAAGGACTAAATCTGGCATTATAAATCAATATCATTGCCAGACATCAACTTTAGACGTCGAAGTTCATTACTCATTTGGGGTCCCCCGAAAAAAAACATACTATATTATAGTTTTTTATGCAACGTGTTAAATTTAACACCAGCATAACATTTAACACCTGGTGTTATCTTAAGCCCAGCTACATGTTTGTAATATTTAAAAATGATTATTTCTTCTTCTTAATAGATATATTGCTATCTATACGTCAATAAATGAAAATTGAAAAATAGACACGATCGATTTTTATAAATTACATTAAAAGTTTATCATAAATGGTTATGATTTTATGTTACAGAAAATTAAAATAATAGAAGTGATTATTATATTTTTTAATATTATTTTGGTCAGTTTTGTTGTTTGTAAAATCTATTTTACCCAGCATAAAGAATATATCAACAAACCTTTTCATTAGTACTGATTATACTTTTAATATACACTTTTAATAATATGGACTATCCTTTCTTTTTAATCTGAAAATTTTGAACATGTTCAAATTTTAAAACGTTAAAATTTGAACATTTTTCTTACTTTTAAAACGTGCACGTTTTAAAAGTAAGAACTCTGTAGCCTACCGTAAACAGTGTATTACGAAGATTTTTAGTTTATAAATTGGTTATATAATTTGAGGTATGTGTTTTTAAACATCTTTATGTTTAACTTTTTACTCTTTTTCAAGGTAAAATAAAATTGGTGTACAAACAACAGTAAAATATAAACGAGATTCATATTCGTATTTAAAGTTTAAAGAGCAGGCAAACAATGTAAAATAAATAATCCATATAAATTTAAAAGATCAACTTGAAGGATAAAAAAATTACTTTCAGTGCTATCAATTTCAATAAGAAAATGTGATTCTAACCTCAATCCTCCAAATCTTGAGACCCTCCTGAGTGCCGGCGTTCTTGAAGGCGGGATGCATGGTGTGCCTGTTCTGGGCAACTGTCGCGCTCTGGACACAGGATGCGGAACTTATCCACAACACTAGCGCCAGTAGTACCGCCGGCCGCCGCGCGCCGCGCCACTGTGCGCTCCTGCAACAATCAATCAGCTGATCAACGCAACTGTCAACTAACTGTCTATCAGTCGACAATCTTTGGTCGGGAAAATGATCCGCACTAAAGGAGAAAGTATGATAGGACATTGGCTTTCAAAAAATAATAATGATTACTTATGTTCGTGATTTATCGTACTAAAAACAGATTGATAGTTGAGGGAAATGGACACGGTACAGGAGGAAAGGTTATAATAATTTAATAGACCTAAGTATTGATAGTACGCAATGACACATTGTTTCTACGTCTCAAAAACATTGAGCGAGTGTGGGAAAACGTTTTAATCCTCATTCGTCATCCTAAATCAGCTTGAAATGAGTTTGCGACGGATCCTCCCTTGTGCTTAACTCCTGGAAGACGAAAAATGCATTAATGGTGCTTATTTTTTAGTTTTCGCTCATAACCTTAAAACTAGTTACACCACAGAACTTTTATACATTAATTTTTAAACAGCATGACATTCCGCATTGAATGACGTTCCCATTAAAAGCCTTTCAGACACAGCCGCTCGTCAAAGTTCACTCATTTCAAGGAAACCCATCAGATGCTGCTCTTGGGCGCGGGTATCTTTTCAAGGATAAGACGCCAAAACGTTGTCTATGGACTTTTTATTTTTAGGTTTTATTTTTGCATACATATTAATTATTAAAACTTTTTCAAATTAAAATTAAACGTTTACTTGATATTACGTTATGTATTTTTAAGAACAATTATTTATTCCACATCTTAACAGCAATTTCTTTCAAAATTGAAATTATCTTTATTTGAATCCCAATACAAACAATTTACTCCCACTGTTTATCTAATTAATGAAAAATCTGATTGAGATTTGTTTAAGTAATCAAATTACTAAAAACCAGTTTTTATGAAGCCATTGAAGATTTTAGAGGGGTCTCTTCGATTGCCCAATAATCATTTGAGCAACATTTTAAAATATAGAGAACAACGGTTTTTGAGTAATCGCGTTACATCGTTTGTCTGTCGACTTATCCGACAGGCGTTTCCGACAGAGAATAGCTTCTGATAGTTTTGGTTGGAAAAGCTAACACTGACGAACGACATTCGACGTAGAATTTCAAGTTATTTAAAAATGCCTTCAAATAAATGAAGAATAAATGGTTTTCAAGTTAAAGATCATAAACTAAAAAGTGTATAATTGATAGCTTTTGTCTCCCAAATTTAAGCACAAGCCAGAATCCGTTCTGGATGCCCAAAGAGGATTAAAACTTTTACCGCTCTCCACCAATTTTTGAACGATATTATACACCTCTCTTTTGGCCTGACCGGCTTTCTGGGATACGAAGCCATTGGTATTGTGAGTGCCAGGGCAAGCGAAGCTGCAGTTTAGACTGGTAGTTATTATTCCGTAATTTTATCCAACTACACCTACAGCAACATTCTTAATTTATGTTGCACCAATGGAAGTAAGTGGTGATAGTAAGGGGCGCCTGCAATCCGAAAACTGCAATATGAGTACAGATCTGAATGCACAACGCGTACTGAGATTTGAAGGTGCTAGAATTGATGAGGATCTTATTGTAAAATAAATACATGTTATCTTGACAATATAATCTCTAGAATGAATATGAAAATTAAGCAAAAGAATGAAAAAACTTTAATTTACTATACAGGGTGTTGATAAAAAAACCCTTCAGGATTTCGGGATATGGTTAGGACTTACATCAAAACTAAGAAAAAAGTTCCTATAAACATGGGTCCTGAAATGCTCGGTTATCCGTCTGTCGGTCTGTATGTGTTATTAACATGATTTTGCATAACTTTGGAACTACAAAAGACATCAACTTCAAACTTGGTACGTATATGCTGACTAATAGAACCTATTTCTGTGCGGAGTATCAAGTTTATACTTTGTACCATTTCAAAATGGCAGCCATCTTTATGTTTTAAAACTTAATATCTAAAAAACCGTAAATTTTATAAAAATTGTACAAGAGACAAAAAAGCTGCGCAATTGTATTTCCTACAAAATCATATAAAGATTATTATATGGTTTTAATATACAAGCTTGATTTATGGCAGTTACAGAAAATTTGCTTGAATTCTGTTAGCTAAATTGCAATATTTCCGTTAATTGTAGTTCGATCTTAATAACCTTTTTATGGTTTTGTAGGAAATACAATTGCGCAGCTTTTTTGTCTTTTGTACAATTTTTGTAAAATTTACGGGTTTTAAGATGTTAAGTTTTTAAAATACAAAAATGGCTGCCATTTTGAAATGGTACAAAGTAGAAACTTGATACTTCGCTCCATAATAGGACCTATCAGTCAGCATATACGAACCAAGTTTGAAGTTGATATCTTTAGTAGTTCCAAAGTTATGCAAAATCATGTTAAAACACATACAGACCGACAGACGGATAACCGAGCATTTTAGGATCTATGTTTACAGGAACTTTTTTCTAAGTTTTGATGTAAGTAACCATATCCCGAAGTCCTGAAGGGTTTTTTTTTATCAACAACGTGTATAATTCGTGTTAAATTTTGAATCCTGAGATTTCATCGTACGCATAACCATGCAAATCAATTTGCACTTTATTACATTCACACTTATATGCGATGCTGTAAACGCGACTGCTATTTTCTCTTGATCTAAAACTATCAAAAATAGCATGCCACATGTTGTAGTTGCTAAAAATACATTTCAGAATCGGATGCGGCAGCTCACAGTGGAGTTATGGTCCTCAAAAATTCGACCCTATAATATTTTCGTTTCACGAGCAGTTACTAATGATGTTACGGCACCATGGAGCTGACTTAGGGTCATCGAACAGTTCCTCCATTAACATATATCATACGGCATGAGTACACGAGCATAACCACGGACAAGCCAGAAATGGAAAAAGGTCTAGCTTTATTACTTGTAATTCGAGATTTAACGTCATAGAATTATGACCACCATGCATCAGTAGAAAGTTTTATTTTTTAAACGCAAGCAAAAGGAATGTTATACTTCCGACCCTGAATGTTTAGGCACATTTATTTAATCTCAACAATGTATCATTCAATGGTCATTAAATTATTTTACAGCAGAAAGTTATTTCTAGAATGTTAATAGTGGTCAACTGTTTTGCTTCATTTTACCCATAGATACTAGAGAAAAATCACTGCTATAATAACCTGTGGTTATTATAGCAGTGATTTTTCATACATGTAAAAAATACATGCATGTGGTTATAATACCTGTGGTTTTACCCTTATATCGGTAGGGGGTATGTAATTTATTTTAAATCTATTAATTCGGCTTATTGTAAATAAATGTAGGAAGTTAACACGTTGCGTGCGGCATGGCGCAGCGTATGCGTCATGCGATCGCGGCGCGCGGGGCGGATGACGCATACGTCGCGTCACCATGAAGCGCTCGGCTTATGGGTTCAGTGTGATATCAGCTCTTGACGCAGGTGGATTATACGCTGTCCGCTCCTCGCATACATACCACGTGTTAGTCGGGTGGCGTCAGTTTCCCGGGCCGTGCGTTTTTTGTATATATATATGTATGTATATATAAATTATATGTATAAATATACGAAGTATAATTTTTATATAAATAACAAGTTTTTATTTTCTTATTTTATACCTTCTCAGTTTCTAAAAATATAAATATTTTGCATTTGAGAAGTTTAGTAATAACTATATGCGATCTTGAAAATGTTGACCAAAATTTTTGATTTTTTAATTTTTTATTGTAATATTAGTTTTTCTCCTAAGTAAAAGTTTGTAAACAACTTTTGTGGGTTATTATTAAGTAAACCAATGATTTCAAAGTGATTATTCGAGTGTATTACGTCAGAGGGGTCAGCGACCTACTCCCAGGAGCGTATGACGCACACGTCGCGTCACGGAAATGACGTCATTGTAAAACCGGAAATAGCGGGTCTGGTGACTTTTTTAGCTGTTATTAGTGTTTTGGCAACCTTTTTTGATAAGTTTTTGCAAAAAAGTGTATCCGCATTTTTGAAGACCCAAGCACTTATTTTGCCGCAGCCAACGTGTTAAAAATGATATACCAAAAATAATAGGCCAAATAGGGACAAAATAAAAATGTAAAGTTAAAACTTGAGAAATTAAGAAAACTTGGGGTTCAAGGGGTTAAGGTATAAATAAATAAAAATACCCCCGTTGCAGCAGACCTGCACACTCAGCGAATTTCAAATGCAAAACAACATATTTCAATCCAACATAGCGAGATTTGACACGTTTTGGTAAGCTCCATAAGAATAACATTGGGAATGAGTATGCAGGTTTGCTGCTAAGGGCATATTAAAACTGGGTGGTTTTAATTCAATATTCAGTAGATCTGAACCAGAAGAAGCTATTTACCAAGTTTTATCAAGATATGTTGAGAAATGAGCGAGATATAGAATTTTACTTATTTCCCATAAGGTTAACATTGGGACAACGTACTGTGTTTACCACTTTCAACATCTCGGTAACCAATTGACATAGAGCAGTGATTCAAAATTCTAAATTGTTTGTTTTTTGAGCTGAATTCAATGATGCTAACAAAAATTCGATAAATTTTATTTTCCTATATAAAAAACTCAAAAAAACCCATTTTTGGGGGGTTTATCCCCCTTTACCTCCCCTTCCGGTGGTCCGATCGGGCTGGTTTACGAACTCGTCCGAGGGATTACCACTTTACATGTCTGTACCAAATTTGGTTTATTTTTTCTTGTGTTCACTTGTTTGAGTTGATACAATTTTGCTTCTAATTTCAATTTGTATATATTTTTTGTTTAAATAAACTGGAAGTGTCAGAAAGAGATGGACTAGATGTTAGTCACATCGATGTTATTGGCAAGGAAGTGTTCGTAGTTGAGTTTTCTTTCTCCTACGCTTGCCGTAGAAAGAAAACTCAACTACGAAACTGGAAGTTTTGGAAAAATAAGTAATGGGTTTCTCCGTACCACAGGTTTATGTGACCTAGGCCTGTGGGAGCCTCTTTGCCCAAAAAAAAGAGTGCCCCCTGAGATGGTGGTGACGTTGTCGTCGTTCAGGGGCTTTCCACTAACATTCCACCGGTCACATTTTGATTGAAAAATATAAAACAAGCAGTTGTGTTTTTTTCAGCAAGATAAATTCTTTAGAATGTGTAATAAAGGGAACTTAAATAAATTAAAACGTATTTGTACAGGAAGTTAACAAAATTGTTTTTTCTAACATGAAATGCAAAGAATGCAAAATGTATTCTGTGAAATTCATGATGCTGCCGTAATATTCAAACCCTAAAGAGAAGGATGAGGAAGCGGTTAAAAGGTCTGAGTTTGCAATAAACAGCCAAACAACTGAGAAACGGAATGAAACAGGCTAAGCCGCTGAACTACCAAATTCATTAAGTTACAAAACAATTAGGTCAAAATTTATTGTGAAATTATTTGAACTCTACATAGGAGGATGAGAAAGCGGGTGATAGCGTCTCATTTTATCAATAGCCTAACTAACTTATGAAGGGTCACTTCTAAAGAAATCCCAAACTTTTTAAACCAATTTTTGATTTATTTCAATTATTTATTAATTGCAACAAATAAGACGTCAAAATGAAATAAATCTAGTGTCGCTTAAGTTTTTTAAGCTTAATTTATTTCAACGCACTGATTTTGTCGGAATATTATTCAAACTACGACGTAAGTTACTGTAAAAGATAATTCAATTATTGTAAAGGAAATATGTACAAAAATACAGTTTAAGAGCATGACGAATAGATAACGTTTTTTGTATCCAAGAGTCTTAAATGGATCACTTTTTTATACAGTAATCTTTAAAAGAAAATATCTGCGTTAATGGAATATACCAACCTTCATTACATAAAAATTTGTTTAACTAAATCTATAAAATCAAACTCTAAATGTGTGATTTTCTGACTTGGCTACTTTGGCGCCTCCCAAAGACCTACCGTGGTGCCCGGGCTCCTTCGCACCAGCTGAGCGCACGTTTAAGTAAATGAAAATGAAAAAAGAAACGTCAAAATAGGCCAGGGATCAGGAGCGTAGGTAGGCTACAGTTGACCCATTAATTAAGTTAATGTAGTCTACTTGCTAGGCATTACGATGAGGCCTTATTGCGGAGGATTCAAGGCCAACTTCTCAACAATGGCCATCGTGTGTCTCAAGGTGGAGGAGCCTAACAAGCTGAGAATGCATATTGTGTTGTGAACTAAGCTGGAAGCAAGGGAATCGTCTTGCCTTTAGACGAATAATACAATAATTATTTATGTTGGTTATATTCATTCATTATTTGCGTTTTTAAAACTGAGGCTGCATTTTTTTAGTATTGTAATTATTGAAAAGAAGAAAATTCTCACTGACATTTGGCTAAACTTGGAGATTCAGGCTTAACACCCAGTTTAAAATCGTGGAAGAATCGTCGGTGGATAAACGTAATGAAGGTTAACGTTCAATGTAAACATGGAATTAATTTTGTTATCAGAGAAAGAAAAAACTTAAGATAAAAAACTCCAAACAGTGTTTGACTTATAACTGATTTTCAAATTGTTGTGTGCTCATTTTAGGATTTTAAGTTGATTCTACTTGATTTAAGGCTCCGTCTAAATGATTTATTCAAGTATTTGAAATTCGCTGAATATGCAGGTCTTCTGCAACGGGGGTGTTTTTTGTTATCTGCATTTTTTCTTTGAATTGCCACATATTCATTTTTTAATGGTCTCATTTATTTTTGATACTCTATGAATTGAATAAAATCAAGCAGAAAGGTAGATTAGCCACTGCCCGCCAGGAGGTAAATAAAGTACCGGAAGAACAAAGGGCGAGGTTGGAGGAAGCAGAATGGAATTGTTAAAATACTGTAGTCGTTATTTGTGTTTATTAGCTCTAAGAACTTAAGTAAAATCAAGCGGAGAGGAAGGTCAACAATGACAGCCGCCAGGAGGTATAAATAAAGTATCGGAAGTACAGAAGGCAGAGGTTGGCGGAAGCAGGATGGAAGTGTTACGGTTGGTACACGTGTCAATGTCACTATCTGCTGATCGATACGCTAGCAGACGATAATCAAGCGCGCGAAATCAGAATCAGCTGATCCCGGCACCGCGGCACCCCTAAGCAACACCAGTAACTCGATTTTACATTATCTTTCAGTACAGGAGAAAGCCCCCCAGATTGAGGGCTCACAAACTTATTTTTGACGCCCCCCAGGATGCCTCTTCAAAACGGCATAGCTTTTACATTTGCACCTTCTTACGTAATTTTTGACCTCCCAGCTCCCGGTCCAGTATGGGAGATATCTATTCTATTGCTTTTGCTGGGTAGATATTATGTTTTTGGGCTGTCGTCACGAAAGGTATGAAAGTGAACTTGTAGAAAGTTTGTTCATACAAATAAACCATTCTTAATAATCACGTCTATGAACAATTCAGTTTAATATGACGACTCTCACAATGAGAATCTCTTGTTCAATGCTAAACATCATTGTCTGAATTATCTGAGTGTAGTTCATAGTTTATCAGCTTGGAGCGTTCAAGACAAACTTGACTTGTCGGTTTCATTGCGAAATGAATGTATAAAAGAGGTTGAGAATGAAATGGAAAATTCTTTGTCCAACCAGGCATGTCCGTTTGTTGGAGTCATGTCCCTTTCTTACACTCAACCTGTAAGATACACAAACACAAGAATGTGTAATTGTGTATCTTAACACATTAGACGTTTGTTAATCGCGGAAAAACTTCTTTCTTCCTTCTTTCATTTCTTTTTAGTAATTTTATTTTGCAGTTCTGAAAAAATAAACCAAAGTTATCGTTAAGCCGAAGCTTTAATAAGTGGAGTCAGAGCAGACTGACTTCAGATTTGTCAACATCGTGGTATATTTAAAAAAATCTTTTATATCGAACGAGGAAAATCGCCATTTAATTTGACTCAGACTTGTGTCATTATTGAAACTGATTCGCCCGAAACCGGTTCGAAAGTGAAGTGATTTTGAGCCTATCGGTGGGACTTTGGCCGGACGTCTCATGCCAGTTGCCTAATCTAGACTCTAAAATTATCATTGTATATTGATGAAATATAAAAGTAAGTATTTCTTCAAGTTGTTCCTTGATAACTCTAAATATTCAACCATATTCAAATGTTTGGTTGAAGACTTCTGATCAATCTGTTTTCATTAAATACAGCGTATTTTGTGAAAAAAGTCGATCGCGAAAGGAAATATTCAAATCACAGTGTTATAATTTATTGTGAAGCATAACACAAAGGTTAGCATTTTACTTATAAGTGATGATTTGTTTACATTCTCGCTAACTTAAGACTTCTATCTCAAAAGATGTTTTAATGTCTCCCCCAAAACTAATTAATATACTAATTTTTAATTTGGAAATTAGTTTATTCCTAGAAAAAAATGACAAAGTAAATTTGAAAATATTACTAAGAAAGTAGGCTTGAGCTACAAATAAAAATATAGGAAATGGATTTTGAACAATTGTTTATAATAGAAAAGAAGTTCCCTTTTGGGAAATAAGCCTATATAGTTATTGGGGTGTTATTATTTTTGTTGATGTTGATCTGAAATTCCGAAACAGTCTTATGCTGGAGGTTAGTTATTTCGTTACTGTTTATGCGTCATGAAATTTTAAACAAGTCAAGGTTATTTTAGCCATTTATCTAACACTAGTAGAATAATATATAATATACCTAATTTGCAGAAATTAAGCATAACACAAATATTAATAAACAAACAAATATAAAATGTGCGAAAGTGCCTGATCACAGACATAAGTTTTGATCAAACAATTTTTAATATGAGACCGTTATCTATAGGCAAATACATATAACAACTCCATAAAACTAACAACTTCATAAAAATCTACCAGAGTAGATCCACGTACTATTTAAAAATACTACTCACATCATGTTCAGATGTAAGCCTGTAGAGTTGAAGAAACAGTCGCTGCTAGTGTGTCGTGATCAGTGTTGAAGGAGCGACTGACGGACTGACGGACTGACGGACTAGTCACAAGTGGCTGTGGGGGGAGTCCCGGGGCAAGGACGGTCAAAGGTCACTGACTAGTCAGTGGGCACCTCGTACATCACTTTGTTTACATCGGTACGTTCGTGGAATCGGCAGATATTATTGTTATGTAGATTACAAGCTCAGAATTAAATCAATACCGAGTAAAAGACGGATGAAATTCCCTGGTTTGTAAACAAATTTCACTACTTTGTTTACATCGGTACGTTCATGGAACTGACAGAAATTATTATAATGTAGATTAAAAGTTCGGAATTAAATCAATACCGAGTAAAAGATGGATAAAATTCCCTGGTTTGTAAACAATTTTCACTACTTTGTTTACATCGGTACATTCGTGGAACCGCCAGAAATATTATTATGTAGATTAAAATCTCGGAATTAAAACAATGCCGAGTAAAAGACGGATGAAATTCCCAGGTTTGTAAACAAATTTGGTAATAAGCTGAGAGTAAATATATCTTCTGCGTTTTGGTAAACGGTAATTTTGCAAATAACCATTTTACCGTTAACCTCACCCGTTTAATTTTTTTGGTGTATTTTATTTATCTCAGGAGATGAAAGAGGGAAGTTAAATCATGGGAAATTTCGTTAAGTTGCATTGTGCCAAGGAAATTATAAATCTTCAATTTTTGACCATTGAAGATTATATATATATATATATATATATATATATATATATATATATATATATATATATATATATGTATGTATGTGTGTGTGTGTGTGTGTGTGTGAGCACGATAGCGGTCGCAAAAATGGTCCGATCTTAATGAAATTTCGTACAGACATGTAAAGTGGTAATCCCTCGGACGAGTTCGTAAACCAGCCCGATCGGACCACCGGAAGGGGGGTAAAGGGGAGTAAACCCCCCCAAAATGGGTTTTTTGAGTTTTTACACAGGAAAATAAAATTTATCGAATTTTTGTTGGCAGCATTGAATTCAGCTAAAAAAAAACAAACAATTTAATATTTTGAATCACTACTCTATGTCCATTGGTTACCGAGATATTGAAAGTGGTAAACACAGTACGTTGTCCCAATGTTAACCTTATGGGAAATAAGTAAAATTCTACCTCTCGGTTATTTCTCAACATATCTTGATAAAACTTGGTAAATGGCTTTTTCTAGTTCATATCTACTAAATATTGAATTAAAACCGCCAAGTTTTAATATACCCGTACCAGCAAACCTGCATACTCATTCCCCATGTTATTCTTATGGAGCTTACCAAAACATGTCAAATCTCGCTATGTTAGATTGAAATATGTTGTTTTGCATTTGAAATTCGCCGAGTATGCACGTATGCTGCAACGGGGTATTTTCATTTTTTTGTATGGAAACTTACTTATTCCATCTCGCCACATTGCCATTTAGTTTAATACAATACAAACCACTTTTTAACGTATGACCCGTGTGGTCCCTAAGGCCTAAAGCCCTTGGTCCGCAGGCCAATACGTGTAAGCAGGCCAAAAGGATGTCCCTGCCGCCCTGACTACCTCAGCTTCCATATACAGCAGTAGCAACTTCAAACGAGGCAAACCAGCCATCCTCCGTCACAGACACAACAAAGTAGTTTTTCTCCAGATGGTTTGAAAAAGTCATTTATTTATTTTATCACTATAGTGCTCAAAAAGAGTAGGGTCATTCATTCATTTTGAAGGGCGGACCGTAGTCCCACGGCGCTTCAGCCGCGAGGACTTGTTGCGCACCCTTAAGAGTTAGGGTAAGATCCTAGAAACAAATAATTGTTGAGGTCAAAAATTATTTCATGAGAGACTCCTTAATAAAATATTAAGAGAAATATGTTAAGGTATATGGTATATGTTGTGTTGGAAGGATATTGTTGATGTAGTGTTGGGAAGATATGCTGAGTTTTTTGTGTTGTTGTTATAAGTCATCCGAATAGAACCATTGATTAGAGTCAATGATAGAACTATCGATTTTTGTAATTTTAGAATTATACAAAGTAGGCGTTTCCTCTAATGTCACCATATGGCGTTTTGAAACTATATAGCGATACCTCGACAAAGTTTTGCAGTGGAAACAGCGGTACACTCACAGCAGTACATTCACAGCTAAGGTTCAAAAGGTGGTTATTTTTATCAATAAGACATTCGAGAATTTTGTAAACGCGATTTTATCTTACACTTTACCCTATATATTAATACACAACTGGACATCTATAAGTGGACTGCTACAAACATCATAAATAATAATCATAATCATAATTATTGTCAAACGGCCATTAATAATGCTCATAAACGAGTATCAGGTCAATAATATTCCTGCAAGACCGATCAACCGAGCCGTATGACATTGACCCGTCTCGCACCTCGACAGATTTCACCGCAACTGCGACGTAGTCGTCTGTGACGCCATCATTTCCAATTAATTAATTCTAAGTCTGTGATCGTTAGTGGTTTGCGGTTAACAGGTTTTATTTTCACGTGACTCTGCACTAGCCAAGTGTCCGTAAAAAACCCGTCATAATGTGGATTAGGCTGTATAATTGCAATACTAACCATCGCTTACAATATCCGTAAGCCCATAGTTATAGTAAAATTAAAATTAGTCTTCTGGTTAGGCTGGGCCACATAGTTTGGTTCCATTTATACTTGGAGAGCGGCCGCCGGCAATTGACGTTCTGTAAAATCCATTCGTTATTTTTTAACGTTGTTAAAAACCAAAATACTCTGTTGAAAATGTTTAATAAACTTTATTCATTGACAAATTCTTATTCACTGATGTTTATAGCACCAATTTCAACTTTCAAACAAAATTTAACTCATTTTCTATAGCTTGTTGCAAGTTATACCTGTATGGAATAATTATTTATCTCTGCAAAAAAGAGGTATAGGCCCAACAAAACACTCCAAATATTGCGCTTAGGAAATTAGTAGCCTCTTTTATTAGGTAAGTAAAGCGTGGATGACAGAAGAATATTTTCAACTCATTCTCCTAATAAATACTGTATCTTTTGGAAGCAATTGAAGTCGACTGCTGCCTCTTACGCATTTCTACATTCATGTCCTATGCAAGAAGGAAGTATGAAGATGATTTCTTCTACATTGTATCTATGTCGATTAGTTGACATCAAATTGAAATGTCGCTACAAGAAGATTTGAAAAATACAAGCATTGACTTTGAAAACATTCATAGTCAATGATACAAGTTTATTGATCGGCCAAATCGCTTACACTTTGGGATTAATTAACCCTGATACTTGGTTTTTATATTATGGTAACTCGCAAAATGTAATTATAAATTATAGAAAATAAGTTAAAAATTATTGGAAAGTTGCTTCAAAAACGTAAATAATCGATTATAGGAATGAATTTATGATGACTCTAAATGTTTTTATTTTCGTTTCTACGAGTTTTGAAGAAGAGTGTTTTTACAGAAAGTCCGTCGCTGCTCGGCCTACTTTCTTTCGATAATCAGAGAGTTGATACTGATATGGATATAACTTATTGCAATTCGCTCTTGCATTGCGAATAATATTAACCTCTAGGGTTTCGCAAATTACCTATGAACTTGCACATTACCGCATATGATACCACTGATAAAAAAATATGCACAGCTGAGCTTTTTGTTTGTGTATGCTGTGATTTAAAAACATTCCAGTTGTTTTGTTTTTATCAATCAAAATTATTTGTGAGTTTTGCAATTTAATTTCAACATATTTTGGTTTTATTTAAGAATACTGTTTTATAAATTTTACAACAAGTGACATTATTGGTGAGTAAAATAAAATTTGTGTTTAATATACCGAAAATATCGCTGTTGTACACTTATATTAATATTAAAATCATTTTGTTTATGTTTATTTGTTAATTAAATATTTCTTACTTCTATATGCTTAGTAAAAAACAATTATTATAGTTTTGTACCTTTAAAAGGAGATTAAGGAAAAATATTACTTAAACATGATGACTACTTTTACATAAACTATATTTCCCTTTAACTTTTACATAAACTCTTTTATTTGGAGAAATTATAACAAGAGCTTTTCGGCCATAATCAATATCTTAACCACTAGTTTTTGATTATATGCCTTGGAGACGTCAATCTCTACAATCGTAATCGCGCGAGAAAGCAGGAGCACAGATTAGTTTTCTGTGGCAGGAGTTTCCTAACTTAAACTGTACTAAATATTGGACAAATTGTCAAATGAAACAACTTAAACAGGCATACAGGCTATCTTTATGGAATTAAAAAGTATATTCACATGAGAGCTTTCATTTTCATAAACAAATATAAAAGTACCCTACCAAAGTGTTTTTCAAACATTTCATTCTAATTTTCAAACACCATTCCATGAATTCGACGAGCCTACGCCGAAAGAAATAAGCTGAGATTAAGTAGAAGTCAAAACAAATATACGCCTAGACTCACTGATATCTGACTATATAAAAAAGTAAAACCATTCAAATTTGCATTAAAGTATTTTTGCATTTCAAATCGTTGAGTATAATGGCTGTGAACCATCTCTGGGAACAAATGGGGGAAATGGACTGCCTCTTCTCTGATTGGCTCTTTTCCTGTAGGCTACAAATGTTAAAGGGAGGGGCTTTACTTTAGGCCTACACACTCACTGAAAAAAGTGTAAATTACAATACTCCCCCTCGTATTGCCAACCTGACAAAATGAAAGGGTCCCTTTTCCATCAACAAAAGGCATGCTCTGCCACCAACATAGATTCTAACCTTATTCAAGATCCCATGAAATTGTTTTAATCCTTGATAGAACGACAATATTTTTTTTTTAATTTATTGCCATTCCACCATGGCTTAAACCGTTACCGATCTAAAATCATGCAGTGTTCCACTGGAAGAACAAACCTCTTACGCATTTCCACATTCATGTCCTATGCAAGTAGGAAAAAAGTATGAAAAAGATTTCTTCTACATTGTATCTTTGTCGATTAATTGACACCAATTAAAATGTTTCTCCAAGAATATTTGAAAAATACAAGTTTATTGATCGGCCAAATCGCTTACAGTACAGAAAGAGGTAGCTTAACAAAAAAGTTAAGTTCTTAGGTTGGCTAACTTGATTTCTAGTAGGCGTTTTTTACCGATATCCTGTATCCTAATTCTCAAAACTGTTTCCTGCTACACTCCTCCACAGGCATTTTAGTATTTCTATTTCATATAAAATAAATAAAAAATAGAGGGAAGTTTTATTACAAACTAATCTACGAATATATTTATTAGAGTCGTTCGCAAATTTATTTTTGTATGCTTGGTGTTGATTTCTCACCTTCATGCAATAGCCAAATAGTTTTAAATTGTCACCCTAATAGCTTTATTAGATAATCTTTATGAGTGTTTACTAGCCTATTCTGAATACAACTTTTAACTAAGATAACGATTTATGGTTTAAACTATAGCATTACAGCATAGAGTAGAACTCAGTAATTTCGTAATTTTGTGAGGTTAAAAATGGATGGGAATTCAGAAAATAAGTCATCTGTTACTCAAATGATGGCAAGTGATTAATTTTCTTACTTTTACATTTATATAAGTTATACTTAGGCCTAATCCCTATGTACAATTTGGAGTACTTACTACTTGGATACTTGGATACTTGGTTATCCATCCAGTTGGCTTATGAAGCATTGGATGTCGTCAAAAGAATGCCGGTATAAAAAACCGGACATTTCGGTCGCTCCGATGGGTGAGATCGGGGATAGGTTATGTTAGGTCAGTCTTACAAATTCTTCAAAGGGGTGTTCTCTGGCTGCATAATTCAAAAAATTCTCTCAAACTATAAAAACTATTACTAATCAAGAAATCTTTCAGATCATTTTTGAACTTGTTGATTTTGTTTTGTAATTTAATTTGTGCCGGAAGAATTTGGAAAATCTTTTGGCCAGAATATTTAGGTGTTTTTTCAAATGCCTTTAAATTGTGTTGTATTGCAAAATTGTTCTTGTTCCTTGTATTATATGTATGAATTGTGTTGATATATTCTGGTGTTTGAGTTTTTATGTATACCGACACCTCATAAATGTAAAGGCTAGGAACTGTTAACAGTCCTAGATTAATGAAATGTTCCTTACAATGAGAGCGTGGAGGTAGTCTTAACATACATCTCAAGGCTTTCTTTTGCCAGACAAAAATGTGTTTCAAATTTGATTCAGTTGCTCCCCAAAGAACAATTGAGTAGGAGATGTGGGACTGGAAAAGGCAATAGTAGGCTGATTTGAGAAGCTCGATGTTTTGGAATTTGGCAAGATTCCTCAACACAAACGTCCCCCTCGCCAGTTTCCTCTCAACGACCTCCAACTGCCCTTCCCAGTCCAAACTTCCATCCAGTCGCACCCCCAGAAAGTCAACCTGATCGGATTCATTCAATAGAACTTCCCCAATAAAAATGTTTGGCTTTTGAAAAAATTTTGATCGTTGCTTTTGTGATGTTTGAAAACAGACATAATTAGTTTTGTCTGGATTTAATTTAAGTCTGTTTTCACCAAAAAATTGGGCCACTTGGTTAATTTTGATGACTGAATCAATTTCAAGATCTTTTTGGTTTTATGTTTGGTTACAATAGTAGTATCGTCCTCAAACATAAAAAGGTTCCTTTCTGGGATTAAATTTGCCAAATCATTAATATAGCCCAACTAACTAATCAAAATCACCATAAGCAAATTTATTAAGTTACCGTACTTGCATACTTAGCGGCATTCTTTTGGTTGCAAACATACCCTGCAAGGGCTAAAATTTTGATCAGGCCTTAAAATTTAAAACCCTTAAAATGTTGTGCTATTGAAAACTAACTTTTTTAAAGGGAATTTTAAGAATCAAAATATGGTCATCAGCATGCTGAAAGTTGATTAATGTCAGTAGGTAAGAAGTAGGCCTAACTCAATTTCTTTATTATTAGAAAGGGGCCTACAACCACTGGGTTTAGGCTAATCTTTCCCTAAGACAAAAATTATCAGATAAGTTGACTGTAAAATTTGCAATCTACCTCACTAGCCCCTAATACTTCTATAAATATTTTTGGTATTTAAAGAATGTATGATACAAATTTAAAATCAAAATTTAACGATTTTGAGCTTAATTCAATGCTAAAGGAATTATCCCTAATAGCCTAGGCCTAAGTTTTAAAAATATTTTCTTTGCAGGAGGATGCAGTATCTTCTTTATCTTCAGTTTATGGGAATCTGAGAGGACTTCTGGGAGATCTTACACAACCTCCAGACTGCTGCAATCTTAAACCTGATCTGCTAAGACTCAACCAGAGTGTCAAAACTCTGCGATCCCATATTGAGTATATTGTTGGCCCTTTCTACACCACAAAAAAGAACGGTACACATATTTTTTTAAGACAAAATAAAAAAATCTGTGGTTTTTTAGTGCTAGATATTACCCATATGGCTTCGCCCACGTTCAGAATAAAAATAATCCAAATAATTTAATGACAACTTAATCTAGCATGATATTAATAATGCAGAAATCCTACAGAAATTTCTTATGGGCTTGGGTAAATTACTATTTTAAGACAAAGTATAAAACACAACAATTATTTAAAAAAAAACTCAATCATCAGCTCAGCTCATCAGCTCTTAAGTAATTACTTATATCTCCCTCCTTGACCTTTTTTAGGTACCATTAAAAGTCTTTTTTGATGGTTTTTAATTTGTGCTGTTAGCGGAAGTGTAATAAATTATTTTCAAAATAAAAATATTTTGAGCTGAGCTATCATTAGAAATTAGATAAGTTATCATACTTTCTAATTCCTTCATATCTAATCTTTGACCTGTCCAACTCATGCCACAGGACAGAATTCTCTTAAACTCTTCAATACTCTCAATAGTATTTCCATCCCAATCCTGTAACACTCTCGCCCCGATGTTGCAGAGATGTCGTCAGTACTAGAGGAGCTGGAGGCCATCCGCACCAAGTACCACAACCTGCAGCGGGAGTGGGATGCGCAGCAAGAGCACCTGGGTCGCGTGCAGGGCGAGATGTTCCGCATGCGAGCGCAGCTCAAGAGCCAAAGCAGCTTCTGTGCCAGCATGGGCGCCATCATGGGCAGTCTCATGTGGAAGACTACGAGGTTACCAAATGTGGTCGACGTACTGCTCAGCACGGTGGGTTTGATTTATTGGAATTGCTGGGGTTTTTGATAGGGATTAACGTTCCTAACCCAGCTCTTGTTAATTCCTAGTGCCGACCCATCGTTAAATATAACTTAGCTAATTGGTGGTCTAGAGTTGGAACAGACCATCTCAAAGTATTGGGCCTATCTCAAAGTATTAGCCTGTAGAATACCAGGACTGAATTGGGCATTTCCAGGTTAAGAAGTCTGGCTATTTTCTGTGATAATCAACCGATAAGTTCTTGTATAAATAGTATTGTTTCATTATTCGTTAGTTGCTTAGTTGGAATTGGCTCGGACAGAAACAGGTAATTAAAAAAAATACAACATACTCCCCCTTTCAGGACATCTTTAAATTGGACCAGCTAAACCCGCCCAACGACGCTTCAAAAATGTTATGTTTTTCAACCAGTCCATGTTTTACCAACACATATCGGTTTTACCGGATGTGATCTGTAGGAAATGGACATCACTGCATCTATGATTCTCTTGGGAAAGATTTGAGACCAGAAATCACAGGAAAAAATCAGAGTATTAATTAAAGTTATGATTTAACTTGTTTTAGTGCACTTACATTTAACCGGAAAACTGTTATCCAGACGAGTCTCAGACTCAAAGATTATGTATGTATACTTGTTTTAAAGAAGAGTTCTAGCCTCGTCTATAAAATAATTTGGATTTGTACTTTCTCATGATTGCTTCTCAGATAGATTTAAGAATAGAAATTAAGTCAACCAGTTTAAACCTCTTAATGTTATAAACATTCAAAACCACAAGGTCTTTACAATATTAAGAGTAGGTTTCTTTGTGATGATGCAATGACAATTGACAACATGACTTAATTCTACTCATGTTTTCCGACCGATTGATGGTGCAGAACCAAGTGAGAGAGTTTTTCTGCATCATAAGCCGGACGCTGGAATCATTCATTGTTTCTTTGAGCTGCACAATGACAGTTACAAATTGTAATCTATCCTCTGTGACCTCATGGAAGAACCAAGGGTCACATTGTTCCTCTACATTGTGAGTGGGTCGCTGAAGTCGTTCATGGTTTCTTTGAAGTGCTCAATGCCAACTAACGACTTACCCGCTGTATAACCTGATGTTGCAGAACCGAGTGAGCGAGTTCCTGTGTATCGTGAGCGGGTCGCTGGAGTCGTTCATGGAGACGTACACGCTGACGCTGCCAGACGTGAGCACCAGCGAGATGCAGTTCATCCTCTCGCTGGTCGGGATCGTCGCCAACATGGCCGCCACGCCCGACGGCCGCCAGTTCCTCGTCACAGACCCCAACGGCAAGGAGCTCATCAACCAGATGATCACGACGCTGCTCAATATACACGACGATACCGGCGACTGTCTCAAGAGGTAGGTTCGGATCTTTTTGTAACGATTAATATAATGCATTATATGTTACAGTAGGATAGAATCTCACTTATTCGAAATTCAGCCAATTTATTTTGAATTGTAGGTAGGAATTGTGGCTATTGGTTACCAGGATTTGCTTAAGATTAAGATGAACTCACCGTCTATAGCAATCCGTTTGTTCCTTAAAGTGCGAACAATATTGTTTCGCCCCTATCTCATCAGGGGCATCATCATATTCTTGTATTTTTATGAATATGGCATTCGTGTCACAAAATATAATTTTCACAATAACACATACTAAACACGGTGAACACATATTTACAAATAAAAACGTTTTAAAAACTAATACTGTGGTTTTTTTATATCCTATTTAGGCTATCCTAGCCTCCAAACTATTCACAAGTAGACAGACCGGTCAGAACTCACTAGTGAACGAAACAATATTGCGAAACAATATTGTTCGCACTTCAAGGAACAAACGGATTGCTAAAGCCGGTGAATTCATCTTAATTTGTAGGTAGGAAGTTTGAAAGTCCAAGGTGTTCAGTCACAGAGATTACATTGTGAATGAAGTTCGAATTATGGAGGTCTGTCCGTTTACAAGCACATTTTCAACAATAAAAATAAAATGGCAACAATGGATTCAGAGTACAGTATCACAAGTTCTTGATTCATCAGGTTTTGTTTTTTGTGCCTAATCCAAAATTTCAGAAACTTATGGTGGCCTCAGTTCCAAATGTATAGAGGCTGACTTCAAAATTTAAGAGGTAAAATTTTGAATAAAAGCAATAAAATTCAAATTCTAAAAGCTTAAATAGACAAATATTAAAAAATCTTCTTGAGGTAAGATTATGAATAAAATATTTTGAATTATTGATGTTTTATTTTTCCAATATTGCAAGTTTTTTGAAGGAAACCGAAAAATATACTCAGAGGTTTTGGAACCACCAAGCTTCAAATTAATGAGGTTCTACTGTATAACTTTTTCAGTTTTTTTTGTAAGGCATGTGCAAAAATATTAAGGCAGCAAGGTATTGTTGCAGCATGAGTTTTATTTAAACCCAATGGAGTCCACTCATCGTCCCAATGGAGCCCTGAAGGGAGTTTAGGATTGTCCTGGCTAGTCCATCTGGGAGGGTTGAAGGGCCCTTACCCTAAAAATTTATAGGCGTTTGCTAGCCTGGAGGGCGAACCGACCTAGGTAGTGGTCCTTGTCTGGGAATGCTTGGGAGGTCTCAAATTAGGGGGTGAGTCGTCCCCGGAATAGAGGATGTGTTGGAAATTGGTTTAGAAATCTCTCTTCCTTTAAGGGCGAGGCTGACTGACCATCCACCATACCTTTTTTACCTCAACAATCCCTTCCTTCTGTAAGATGTAAAATATCCCTAGGGAGACGTGTCCAGCTTGCAATGCTGGGGCTTCCATTCCTCCAAAGTAATAATAATAATAACTCTTTATTTCGTCAGACAATATTTATACATTTTATGAAATGTGTCAGTGAATGTTTTTATGCTAAACAATATAAAATACAAATCTTTCCTTAAAATAAAAACAGCAGAAACAAAAAATAATTAAAAAATGGGGAGATCGGGCCGGATGGCTGGATTTCGATTTCCACCCCAGTCATGGCTTAAGAACTCACCCACCCACAAGAGAAAGGCGTAAAGGCCAGAAGGCTTTGGAGACAAGCAATTATTTAAACATTTCTTAGAAGAGAGATGGTCTGGCTTCCTTGTCAAAATTTTGACGGGGTTTGTTTAGAAACTGAGCCCCTGCCTGAGAAGCCAATTGCTTAAAAACTACTGTTCGCTGTCTCCCCGTTCGGTAGTTGATCCTGCCTCATGTTTGATAGTCATGAATGTCTTGGCCCTGAGTTAATTGACATTTTGTTAAACAGAACATTGTAGTTTCTAGAACGTAGAGGCAAGGTAGGGTAAGCAGTCCGAATTGCTTGAAAACTGGTCTGTCTACACTACTCTCTCTGTTTGATATGTTTGTCAAAATCCACACTGCTTTTTTTAAGTCTGAACAGTCTGATGGAATTACTGTTGGCACAGCCACCCCACACCACTATCCCGTAGGCAAGGTGGGGAAGACAAGATCGTAGTAGGCGGCTAGAAGCACTCATACAGTAGCGTGAGAGATGTCTTAGAACATAGATCGCACAAAACAACTTGCAAGTGTTGTCTGTGTGATCTTCTCTGTTGATGTACATCCCTAAGAACTTGGTGCAGTACATCTTTTCAATTTTAGTCTCGTCACTCAATACAGATGGCTATGCTTGGTTAATTAATTCACATAGAGAAAATTCCATGAAGAAGGATTTTGAGGCATTGGTTTTCAAATTTACCTGAGCAAATAGTCCAGGCAACGAATGCTCAAAAAAAGTTATAGAGGGAATTCCATGGAACACAATTTTTTACTTTGCAGCTTTGTTTGGACTAGATAGGAGGTGAACATATCAAAAGTCCCCGTCCATAGCCCTTGAGTGGGGGGAGGGGTCTGAAGGTACCATTTTTTGGTTTTTCCTAAATATCTTGAAAACCATCAACTTTTAGTATTCCCTATTAAATTTGAAAATTAAAGAAAATTATATTTCCTGTAAGAAAAGTACATAATATGTCTAATTTGATCCAACCATTTACAAGATAAGCACTAATTTTATTAATATTTAAACAAATATACCTTCCATAATAAATACATGTAAATTTGTGGGTAACATACATGCCCAATGGTGCAACACTTTTTTCACCTAAAGGAAAATGAACAGCATCCAGGAATTATGGACAAAATTTCCAGTAAATCGACACCTAAATCATAAAAATAAGGTCTAAAATAAAGGTGTTGGCGAGCTCACAAAAAATGTTATTTTTCAAGGAATTATTACAAATACACTAAAAGTCTAACAGTGTAATCGGTGCGGCAGGGTGGTGCTGATGAGCCTGTACAACCTGAGCATCAACCAGCTGGGGCTGCTAATGCTGCTGGAGAACACGGCTCTGTTCGGCGAGCTCGGCCGCGGGATTCAGAGCGACTCCAACCCCGAACTGCGGCTGCTCTCGCTGCGGCTGCTGCAGTCCCTCACCATGCAGATCCCCTCCGCCAAGGCCTACGAGGACCTCTCCCAGGCGGTGAGTGATTAAAGTGGTCCAGCCCGTTTTAACGCACAATGCAGTAACATTAGCATTGATTATCCTCTTAATAGATATAAAACCTATGGTGATTCTTGTGAGCAGACGCTAGAGCTACCTGGCGAGAGCTGTTAGAAAACAGAGGTCGGTAAACAGCATTGTGCAGCTGGTCGCCAGTGAGCGATTATTGAATCAGATAAAATTAATTGAACCGTTGTCGCAAAAAATAATGTGCTCAACTCATCACAATTATTTCTACTTATAAACTGAAGATGGATATGCGGTTCATTTTCCAAAACCGCAGTAGAAACTTAAATATGGTTCAGTTAAATTTTAGGTTCTCAGTAACTATAAATTGCTATATTTTAACTACAACCTGGCTGAATGCATGTGTTTACTGGTGATGCTATCTATGCTATTGAGGACTGTCAGAACTACTTCAAAACTTTGCGTCTATTCTTGTCCATTGGGCTAGTAGTCTACAAGTTTGCTTTTCGATTGCCATTCGGTGTATTCCATAAGGCTTTAGGCAGTAATGAATCGATTACTGACTACAACCGTGTCTGCACTCCGCAGGTCCCCATGGAGAAGATCGAAGAGCTGACCAACACGACTGATGCGGACATGCGGCTGCTGGCCAAGAGCATACTGCAGAGTCTGGAGCGGGCGGGGGCCAAGTACGGGGGCCGCGAGGTGCCGACGGCGGCGGGGCTGGACCGGTGCCGCCGCGACCCTGCCGACGCCGACAAGTCCGCCTGCTCCCTGCTCAGCTCCGTGTGACAGAGTGTCGGAGGCAAGCGAGTGCATTGTGTGGTCATGGTGCGAATAAATACGTCCAAAGGTTTCAGTTTGTGTTGCGTATTATTTGAGATTAAGTCATAGTGGGTTTGCGGTGTCGATCGAGAATTAATAAGTTAGTAAGACGGTCTTTGTTTGAGTTAGTAAAACGGTCTCCTAATAAGTCCTAACACGGTCTACTAATAAGTTAGTAAGACGGTCTGTGCACGGTGTGAGTGCACAATAAACTGGCTTTTTTCTATTGAGTCACCTTTACATCTAAGAAAGCTAGACCAAGATCATAATAGTTTTGACCATGATCATAATAGTTTTGACCATTATTTCAAACTAGGTCATTTTCACAAAGCAAAAAAAAAACTGAGACCCAACACCGAAATCCTGCGTTCTAATCACTATTCCAAGCTCCTTCCTTCTAACTTGCACAGTGCAATGGTAGATAGAGACAATTAATTGAAGACTTATAAACATAAAAATTAGTAATCCGCTGAGCTTCACATCATTACCACTAACAGTGAGTTATAACTTATAACCAACCCTTAAATTCATAGCAAAATGCATTGCATTGCACTAAATTACAAAACCTAAATAATTGTAATTTAATCATTGGAACAGCCAGCTATCATTGCTACACACTGGAAAAAGCTAGTCATGATGGCTAAGTAAATAGTACCAAGGACCGAGCTTTGCTCAGCTAAAATAAAAACAACCTGCTAAATCAGCTGTTTCAGTTAAAATTGTCCATAACTATAACATAAGCACTTAACTATAACCCTGTTTGAGCATGTTATCAACGCCTTTTTAGAGCTGTGCCTTCAGCTTTTTCTGTTCCCGCAAATGGAGTTGATCTGGTCTCGTTCAACATAGGGGTGTGCGAGTATTCGACCGCTCGAGCTTTTAGTCGAGCTTTTCAGTATTCGGCTCGGCTCGACTTTTTTCAAAAAAGCTCGACACTCGAGCCGAGCTTTTGAAATGAGAGTTCTTATCAGAAAGATAATTATTGCGATCTATTTTTGGACATGGCAAACGGAAGAGCGTTTCCCTCCCACAAAAAAATACAAACAAAAAATATTCTCTAGTGATAAGTAAAGGACATTGACAGGTAACAAGATATATCATCTCCATTTAGACGGAAATCGGAGCTATATTTAGTTGACCTTGGAGAGCAAAATACAGCAAGAAAGTCTATTGTTTTATCATGGCTTATCTCTTTAACGGTATATCGTACAAGCTTCATTTTGGTTTCATTTTATTTATAAAAATTAGACAAAAAATATAAGCCGTAATTTATAATTGTATGACATGTAGTTTGTATTTTCGGATTTTGTAGCAAGGATTCCTTATCTCTTAATTAACTCACGCAGCTCGCACTGAGTCAGACAATGACAAAAAACCGGGACAGAGTTTTTGTAAACAACCTCCACCCCCCCCTCCATGGCCACTGATAAGGAGAGTGAGAGAGGTAGCTGTTTCTTTCTTTCTCTCTATTCCGTCCTAATTTCTGATTCTTTCTTCTTCCTGATTATCTTAACCCACGTTATTTTCTCCACAAAAGCTTAGGAATGCAATCAATTTTAGGATGACAATAAATTATTTTTATATTATTTCATTCATATTCCGAAATAATTTAACCATCAATATTATGCTACAATTGGGACTGCTATTTGTAATCATCTTTATTTTGTGAACATCAAGAAAATCAATCTTGTGTTTGAGTTTGACTAAATGTAAATATGTTATTTTTTTAAGATACAACCATTTTAAAACCTTTCCAATTAACTCCTTTTTACTCTTGAAAGAAATGTTGTAGTATGTAACTAGAATGATTATGTAAGTTTAACTATTTATTTTAAAGTGAAACTATTGTGGAATAATTGGGGAGTTAAATTATAAATTTAGATTTTAAATTGGTTATTTTTCTACATTAATTATTTTTTGAGCCAGTTTGATCAATTTTATGTAACATAATACAAAATATTGATGAACCTATCAGATCATTAACTTGTTTTGGAGATAAGCTTTCAAGTTTTGAGCTGACGTTAACTTAAGGGATGCAAACATTAGTCTATTGTATCTTTTAAAATTAAAATCAAGCTTCATAATTTTGTGGTTGTTAAAAAGCTCGGCTCGAAAAAGCTCGAGCTCGAAAACTTTTGAAAAAGCTTGGCTCGGCTCGGCTCGAGTTAAAAAATCACTATTTGCACACCCCTAGTTCAACACTATCGACGTCGCGACGTACTGTCGTAGTAGCAGGCAGCCACCGAAGTCAAGTGCCGTTGAAGTTATTCGTAGCCTTATTATTTTCTGTCGCTTCACTGTTCCTGTGAATGACGGTCAAAACGCTAAGTGGCTCTTCACGAATTTCCATTTTGGATATGTTAAAGCGACGGTTGAAGTGGTTGGCACTATGTTGGTCGAAAAGTCTTAGTCTCATTAAGTCAAAGAGCAGGGGATATGTGAATGGCTCGATGCTTTTGTCTGTATTGCCCATGGTGAACAGTTGTTTCCTCGTTCTTTCACGACAGGGTCGATATCCGGGTAGCTCTGGTTGGCGTTGAGCGTGATGGTAGTGGTTGGGTCAAGGCCGGTGGTGCGAGAATCAAATTGACTTAAGGTACAAACACCGTACAAACACTGCTTGTTTTAGAGTATAGGATACACCAATTTACTCCTACTAAAATCAGTGTCAATAGAAACAATGGGGTAAGGGCAATATTTGAAACAGGACAGCTGATTTTTTAGCATTAAATGAAACTATAGAGATCACCTACTGGTCGAACTACAATAGCACATAACAATCTACAATCTTTCCAGTTTTTAGATTAAAACTAAAAAAATCAAGATACCACTTTATTTTACTGACATGTTCAGGATTAGTAAATGGAAATTTAAAATTTTAAATTTATTGTAATCAACAATAATACCTAGAAAATATAAAACAATAATTTTCTTGAAAAATGATTGGTTTGTAATATCAGGAGCTAGATGACATCTTGCAAAATATTCTTTGGGATATCTTCATGGAAATTTTAAATTTACTGTAATCAACAATAATACCTAGAAAATATAAAACAATAATTTTCTTAAAAAATTTTTGGTTTTGTAATATCAGGAGCTAAATGACATCTTGCAAAATATTCTTTGGGATATCTTCACCTTTGCCGATCGCTGCCACACAGACTTTTATTCTTCTCTTTAGGTTTTTGACCTTGCTGCTCCTGATACTCTCAGCCTGTTTCAAAGCTCCAACAATAATTTTGAGATCTTCTGGGATTAACTCTGGGTTCTCATTTAGGATCTGAAGGCCCTTTCTCTCACAATTATATTTAATTTTGGTTTCCATAGCCTGTTTCTCCACGTTGTCTGCCTTACATCCTTGTGCTTTGGAGGATTTATCAGACGATTCCTCAGTGGTATTAGTGGAAGAATCTGCATCCACTAACAATTCCTCCAGTTCAAAATTCTTAACATGTTCTATATTTGGTCTACGGATGCCACTCAACTGCAAGATCACTCTTCTACTAGCATAGTATTTCCTATGTTCTTCTTTTGGCAGTTTTTCTCCACCATGGACCCGTCTGACATAGTAGTTATAAGCTTCCATAGCTTCTTGTAATTCTGGAAACAAAAATTATAAATATTGTAAAACAAATTAAAGGCATTTCATTTAGTTATTGCTCTTGCAATAAAAGTGCCTATGCCTTGATTGTCAGATTTAATCATGTTTAATTCTAGAAAAACTTAAAAGAAGAAAAGAGAAATTCAAGAATTATCACTTGGTGTTTTATGGATTGATTCAGAGAATTACCATAAGTTATAATCTTTTTAACCTTACATACTGATTAATACATGTAGCGGGCCTGCATACTCAGCAATTTAAAATGCTCAAATAAGTAATTTAAACACTGTCACCATAAGTCCAAATCAACATATGTCCTTGAAAAAGGATGAAAAACAATTTTCCATAGGAGTAACACGGGAAGTGATAATGCAGGGTTGCTGGTACAGAAATGTGAAAAGGCGGATTCCAGGCAATGATCTTGGATTGACTATTTACAGGGTGCCCGGGCTGGAGGTATCCTATTTTAAAATGTTTCAGCTGAAGTATCAGAAAAGGCTTTTTGACCCTTTATATCTAAATAAAAGGTAATATTATCAAGATTTTGTGGTATACATTTGAAGGCAATATTCCACGTCCATGTCGAGAAATCTCAAGTAAAAAAAATCTATTTCTTTACATAATTAGTGTTGGATTAGCAGAGACAGTGCCATTGCATGACCATCAAAATTTCCCGATCATACTCCCTTGATTTTTCTCTTAGGAATGGGTCAAAATTTGTATTTATCATATGGAAATGGAAAACCTACAAGTTCAGACACACGGGATTTTTTTCTGCGGTCGAGAGGATAACTTCAGAAATGCAGAAAAACATGCATGAGAGGTTCACTGCTTGATCTTTTTGAACAGTGGAAGTCCCATGGTGAAATGTTAATGATATATGCAAACTAATATCTGTTTTTAAGGATTTGAGCGGATACATACTGCTCCCCCCTGGGTGCTCTTGCTAGAGACATACGGATCGCTCCCTTAGGCTGTGCTGGAATACCTGTCTCTGTGACTGTACCAAACTAAACCAAAGTACGAATCATTGGTTGTGTTCAGCTGCAGTCACTGGTGGGTAAAATAACAACCTGTAACAAGTGAACGGTACTGGTGGATTTACCGCCTACCGATCATTGTTGTGCATCCACCGATGTTATGTTTACGGTGGATTCGGTAAGTATCCGGACATTGTTGACAGTCAAGATGTGGTGGATTTGCCTATTAATGACTATAGTAACCAGTTAGTCACCAGTGACTGCGGCTGAACGCAGGGGTGCCCACAGGGGGGGGGGGGTCATGACGCAAACTGCGTCATTGAAATTTCTGGGGGGGGGGGGGGGTGAAAAATAGAACTTTTTCGCCAGCCTGGGGGGGACATCATAAAACAATTAAAAACGTGAAATTAAGAAATTCAATTTCAGTATTAAATTAAAACCCATATTTCTAGAACTTTAGATGTATGCGTATAAACGTAGTGTGGGCTCTGGGCAGTGGGCAGTGACAATGTAAGTTTGGCAACGTTGAGCTAGTGGTTGCTATGGTAACGAGACTCGCGCGGTGGCGCGATGTACTCATAGTTCGGAGAATTTCGGCGCATGCGTTCACTCCCACCCCTTCGATCTTGTGTCAGTTGCAGTTGTCACTGTCTGTCAGTGGTTACTGGTTAGTTTTTGCTATCCGATACACCTGACACCTGCGTGTTTTGTGACTTTCCAGTATCATATATGTTTTAAAATATTTAGTTTGTGGTTTAGGTCTACAGTATTTTATTGTAAGATGTAATCACGGTGAAGTGCATCGGGCTTTATCACAACACATTTGTATTTTGCTTATAAATTAGATATTTAAAATGCCTACAAAACAAAAACTATTAATATGTAAGTGTTTGGAACCTATGTGTAACGCTAAAGTGCGCCACGATAAGTGGACAGAGCACTGCAGAAAGAAACATGTGTACAAAACTAAGAATGGCTTGAATATAAATTTTTAAATAATCGAGGAAAAGGAAATGTGCGAGTCCGCTTGGAAACCCTTGATAGGAAAAGCTGGTAAAGAATAATGTATACATATATAATGAACATTGTTTGTTAAAAATAAACCATTATTTATTTATACAATGAATTTATCTTCCGAATCCTAATATCTCGGATGTGGGAAGGGGGTTGGTCGCAGTTAAGGGGGGGGGGGGGTAGTCATTGGCCCAAGGGGGGGTGGGCACCTCTGGCTGAACGCACCCATTGTTATATTGTGTCAGAGGTTAGTTTAGGTTAGGTTAAGTCAGGTTAGTATAATACTTCAAACATAAGTATTATAACTGGAATAACAAAGTTTGTGTTGAATCTGCAAAACTGAATTCCAAAGAAAACTAAAGGCACCGTAACATTATATAAATGTTATTTCTGTAGAGTTATAGTTTTAAGGTTTGTAAAAGATGTTTTTTTTTTTCTAAGGTTGATCAGTAACAAAATTTTGTTTTAAGTACTGTATGAGTTTGAGTAATATGTTAAATAAAATGAAATAAATTTATTGCGTTATTTTATTAGATCAAGTGCAAATCTCATGTTACCTGATGAGACTCCAAATAATTGGCAGGCACAGCTTGCTAAGTGCTGTAAAAGACTAGTCAAGGCAAACATCAGGCTTGCGAAGCCAGGGGCAGCAATCTGTATGCCACTTTTTCTATCTGCTACAGGGGAGCAGTCCATATTTAGCCAGTAATATATCTGTAAGTCTGTATCTACAGTTTTTTGATTAAATAAAATGTCTTAAGTCTTTGATGTTTCATTTATTTCTAAGCACTTCTATAGGAAAAGTTTACTTAATCCTTTAGTTGGTATTTCTAGATGTGGACGTGGAATATCACCTTCAAATGTATATCACAAAATCTTTATAATATTACCTTTAATATGATGTATAATGTCTTGAAAAACCTTTTTCGATACTTCACCTGAAACAATATTTAAAATAGGATACCTTTATCCCGGGCATGCGGTACAGAAGGAGACCTCCCATCCTGTGCCCAGCTGTTCCTATTTTTTAGCCAAGATTTGAAGTGGATTTAGTTTGACTTTGTCACCAACAGATTTGAGTTTAAAAAAATGTATAAACAATAAAACACAATTTCTTTAGCTTATGTATGCTCCCCAAATTTCAATTGCCTAAATAACTTCTATAGAGTAGTTGACAGCATTATACCCTGTTGGAGAGTACTGTAACTGTGTCCTCAATCAAATCCTATCCAGTACATATCAGCTAGGTGAAAAATATTGTTAACCAAGGGACATAAAACAAAAAAATTCAAAATGCAATTTTTTGGCTGAGTTTTAAGGTGAAAATAAAAATTCTATTAGCTCAGTCGGACTATTCATTATAAACTTCTTTGAAATTTTGTTGCGAAATTTACATAAAATTTTTACAAGATTTATCTTGCTCACACTCACACACATATACATATGAACACATATTTTTCTAGCTTCTAGGGACCTCAAAAAAAAAAAATAAATAAATATCATGATCTTGAGTTAAGCTTTAACCATGCCACCTCCAGTAATAGTTTCATCCCTTTAGGGGAAATCTTTGCTGATAATTTAACTTAACTGATGAAAATTATAAATTATGCTGGCCACTAACTTCTCACTAATGACTACCAACATGTAGAAAAGGTTTTTATTACTTAAATATAAGTATTTTAGGGTTTATTCGTGTACCTTGGACGCTTCATTGACGATTGATACTTATATCGCTTATTAATGGCAAAAGATCAGTTGCAAAGTCACTGTTCGGACACATTAGCCCTACTTGTTAGAGGGCTTTGCACAGGTTTTTTTGTCCTTACACTATGTCACTGAGTTCAGATTCTCCATCACTTTTCTGTTCTCTATTTGAAACACTCATCACTCAGCCTCTTATTGGGTTTCACTTCCTTTAACAAATTCAATTTGCTTTAAGGTTTTTGAATTGAGCCACATCTTCTTTTTAGAAGGATTTTGATTACATGGTTTCCTAATCTTTGGTTGAAATATCCTTTTAACACCAGCGCATGGTTTTTTTTTAGGAACAGCCTCGCTTTCATAAAAAGTGTCTGGAACCAATGTTGACCCTATTACTCGAGAACTAAGCCTTATCATTTTTCTTGTTTTTTTATCTTCAGTTAATTTCTGGACTCCTAACAATTTCTTAACATGGTCTATGAACTCAATTTTCAAATCTTCATTTTTTTCTAATTCCGCCAATCCTGCTGCCTCACATCTGGGGTTAAAGTTAGTAAGCCCTTGACCTTGCGGTAATTTTCCTTGTTTCCAATCTTCAACCGTTAAATGGGGCTGCAGTACGTTTAGTATGAAAGTACCAGTTACATTCTGTAGCTTCTTTCTTTTTGCAATGTATAGTCTACTTTCTTCTTTTGAAAAACATTTGTTTTTATTATAAATATTCAACAAATCTTGGAAAGTGGTTTGCAAGGTGATTATTTCTAGAACAAACAAAACAATTGTGTCAGCTTCAAATAGTTTTGGATATTGTAAAATATTAAACTGTTTTTCCCCCTTGAGGAAAGGTGTGATTGTATTCTAGGAACTTAATACTTTTCCAGTTTGGCCGATATTTCATAACCTTGTTATCACAGTGACTGCAATATGGCATTTAACATTTTTTTACCAATTGGTAAGAGGGAAAATTATCTGTTTTAACTCACAACCTTGTTACAATTCTCTTTTAACATCTCCGAGCAAGTACTACCGACTCATCACTACAGGCAAAGTGATACTAATATTGATCCCTCAATATGATCAAGCTACTTGTTAGAGGGCTTTGCACAGGTTTTAAAGTTGTAGCTTATGGTAATGCATACAGTTCCTTCTGAATTCAGTATTCATCTCAGGAGACGGACACTTTTACTTTTTGCCATCCCTGATGACAATTGCCATAAGTTTGGTTGTATATATATCTTTTATTAATCTAATAATTTTAGAAGCCAATAAGCTTAATATTCTTTAATTTGTTTTAAAGTGATAGTGGCTCGCGGTAGAATTACTGAGGAGGTATTTATGAATGCAGAGGGGCATGACCTAATTTGTGGACAATGATTACCTAATTTGTGGACAATTATTACCTAATTTGTGGACCTTGTACGTGTTTTATTTAATCATTAAAAAAAATCAAATATAGGAATCAGTTTTATATCATAAAATGGGATTTTCCCTAAAAGGGAAGCTTCATTGATGAATTTTAGTTTTGAATCAGTTCATCTGACCTACAATTAAAATTTACTTGTGTAAATGTTCTAAAAAATGTTCTCTTCACGATGGCGAATCACGATTCCTTTATACACCCATAAAAAAACAATATTATCACAAAACTTACTACCTTTTCAGCATAAACCTTGTTAACAAAATTTCAAAACGATTTGCCATTAAAACTGTTTAATAAAAAAATTCAGAATTTGTTGGCCAAATTTTATTGATGAGCAGATAGTTGAACTTTTGACAGCTACAACAATGATAATGATTTTATAGATTTAATTTGTATTTGACACTTAACAAGTTTTCACATACAGCTGGCCAGATTACAGAATGTAACAACTAATCCTGAATATACATAAGGACACATAAAACTGTTAAACAAAAGAAAATGCTTTATACAAGGCAACTCACCATCTTTTTTCTGATTGATCACCTTGTTGATTATATCAATGTCAGACTCATCTACGTTGAGACCCTTTGTCTTCAGAGCTTCACTCGCTATGGGCCCATCCTGTTTACTTTTTGTATTGCCCTCATCATCGCTGCTCAAAGTCACCAGTTCAGGATCATGACACACACTCATTGGCTCATCACTTGCACTTTCTGTCCTCAGCACATTCAACTTCCCCACCGACTGGGGAAGGCCGATGTTCCCCAGACTGGGGTTTTGAGGTTTAGATATCAATTCAGGCATTGGATGTGTTGTCTTATCTTTTGCAAAATCTTCAGGAACTGTTTTAACTGAAACACTAGGATTTTTCCTAAGTTCTTCATGATTAACTGAAGATTCTGTATTGCTGAAAAAATAAACGATAAGCGTCTTTGGTGAAGGCTTTAAGAGAGGAATGATAGGATTAGGATATGAAATTTATATAACTGGAGTTGAACATCACAATAAACCCCTAAATGTTGTCTTCCTGATGTTCATTGAATTTAATTATTGTAATACAAAATGTTTATTTTACCTTTTTTCCATTTTGCATTTCAAATAAGCAATTCAGGGCCAAAACTCAAAACAATAAAACATTAAAGCCTCTCCCAACCTTATGAAATAAGGATTATCATTTGACTAATAGCTTTAAGGGGCTAAAAGTTTCTAATCATAATAGGGGAAATTTTAATTGAAACCATCCTTCTTTATTATAGTATAAAACACGTTCATAGCAAACTGGTTTTTAGATCCACCATATCTTAATATCCTAACAAACGGGTTTGAACCAGGCAACATCACATGTTTTAATGTAAACAAAACAGACATTTTTATATTCGAATGCTTTTTAAATGGCAGATATTTTATGTTAAGTCTCATTTCCTGGTAAATTTCAAGCAATTTTATTTTTCCTGAATCCCTCGTATCAAGACCTTTTTTTTAGCCCTCTCCCATTATGCTACCACTTGCCAAACGCCAAAAAAATTTCGGCGCAAAAATTTCTTTTATGTAATTATATAGATACAAGGTTAAAATAATTCTTTAGTGATGTTACAAAACGTATTTTAGAAAAACCAATAAAAATAACGTTTGTTCCGATCATTTAAAAACTGGTATGGATGTAAGAGGGAAAAGAATACCAAAATAACCCATGTACTTTAAGTAGTATAATAAGGCGGATTGACAGCCATGAGAGGTACGAGGAGGTACGATCCTATTCCAGGACATCTTCGATCCCATTTCAGGACGTCCCATTTTAGGACAAGTTCCGTCCCAAATCAGGACATTTAGGTGTGACCCTATTCCAGGACGCCTTCCATCCCACTCTAGGACGTCCCATTCCAGGACAAGTTCAGTCCCAAATCAGGACATTTAGGTGTGATCCTATTTCATGACGCTTTGGATCCCATTTCAGGACGTCCCATTCCAGGACCAGTTCCGTCCCAAATCAGGACATTTGACCCAACACCATAACAAGTCCACACTTATAAAAAATAAAATAATTAAATAAATTGCATTTTTTATACCCTAAGCCTCTTAGCCTCTTTAACATATATGTCCTAACAGACCTTGACAAAAAAATCAATTTATAACGCTTTAAAACATAATTAACATTTCTTACGGGTAATTTTATCTCCCTCAAACGTCCAACAATCCTCTAGATTAACTTTAATTCCTATAGTATCACCGATATTATCCAAAACATCCAACTCACCAATGTCCATTAAAGCATCAAACACAAACTCGTCACTCCCTAAAATTCTAACTGACTTCGGATCATTGGGGTCAAATTTAGTTCCATCAGCTGTAATAACCTCTCCGATCGACTTGGAAATAGCAGCCTCGTGAATCGCATGCAATTCTTTTAAATACTCTCCATCCACAAGGTTCATTTTACCTATTTAAGCGCCCTATTTAACCTCACATAGCATCCTTTAGCGGGCATATTCAACCCAATTTCCCGTCATTTCTCGATTTTCAAACTTAAAAAATAAATACAATTGATTTGAACAGTTTGATGTGTTTTCAACTCAGCAGATATAAATGACGTCCGCTGTTATCATGGACTTGACCCGCGAGGTCGAGCGGCGTTATCTTAAACTCGACCGCGAAGTCACACAAAATCATTCATTATTGGTCACGTTGAAGTGTCGGTGAATTCAAACAGTGTATTCAACAATTTTCATTGGTAAGTCTTTCAATTTTACTAAAATTAGTTAATTAAAACAGAAAAGTAAACTTATGTTTTCTTTAAATGAAATAATACTTCCATCCTTCAATAATACTTGTAAATTTATTCAATTAAAAAATAAAGAGAGAAAGAAAAGAAACGTAAGTTGTAATTAATTTATTGCTTTAATTATTTAATGGATTACTTCGACTTAACTTAACAAAAGTACACTTTAATATCCGACTTTTATGTTTTAAATACTCTTAAATTTTGATATTTTTGATTTTAAACATATTTATCAGCGCCATATGTTTAATTATTTATTTTTCCTAAGAGTTCTTAAATTATTTATTTGTAGTAACCTTTAATATTTTCTATTTTAGATGAAAAAAATGGAGTCGCAGAAAGTTAATTGTGAGTTTTGCGGCAAGGGCATAAGTAAATCTAATATTTCGCATCATGAAAAAATATGCACGAAGAACCCTAATAAAGATGCTAGCACACGTTATTCAGTTAAGACGTGTGATAAATGTAACAAGCAAATTACAAATCAAAACTTTAGTCGTCATTTGAAAATTTGTAAGAGTAGTAGTATGCAAATGTCGGTTCTAGGACAAAATAATAACTCTTCAAAATCTAACACTAGGAAGAGAAGTAGGGATGAAATGACGGTTCAGAACACATCAGAACCTGTTGCTAGTTGTAGTAGATGTGAAATGCCGGTTCGAAAACACAAGTCCCCGATTATGAAGAAAGCAAGCATCGAGTATAAAACTAAATGCCCCCGATGTGATAAACTGATAAGAAAAAGTAATATGAGCTACCATTTAAAAATTCATGAAAACCCCGAATTAGTTTCGAACCGTGGAGGTGTTGTTGATGATGACGAGGTCGGCCCCGCTCCCACTAAACGACCACGGCTTGATACATCCATTGTTAATGTTTTTAATAAAGCTATGAATAGTATTGTCAATTTTGTGAAAGGCTCTTCTCCCCCTCCCGAACATGAGATCGAATTATCCCGGACAGCTTTTAATGGACGTTTAAATGTCTACACTATCAAGAATAAAAACGATATGAAAGACCCGATACTGTTTTTGGCTAGTTTAAAAGATGTCGTTGTTAATAAAATTAATGAGCATCGTAATGAGGCGGATCTTAAAACAAGAATGGTGTTGTATATGGATTATTCGAAAGCAGAAGAGATTGCTGAATTTAATTTTAAAACTAAAAACGCAGTTATACTCTCGAGTACAGATGTGTCGGGGTATTTTGATGACGCTAAAGAAAAACTTATTAAAGAAATGGAAGATTTTCAAGACCGCGGTTCGGGCTGGTCATTATATAGCATCGATGAATTAGAGCTTCATATTAACCGTTATAACCCGTTCCGTGGGGGGTCAAGTTATATCCCTCTACCGAAAGAAATTGTGTTAAAGAGAGCAATTTTAAATGTTAAAAATGATGATCAAAAATGTTTCCTCTGGTCAATTCTTTCTGCACTACACCCTGTTGATTGGCGGAATCACCCTTATAGAGTCAGTCACTACAGACAATATGAACATGAATTTGATGATGCTTTAAAAGATATTCCATTTCCCGTCCCACTAAAAGCGAGTATTATATCAAAGTTTGAGAAACGAGCCGGATTATCTGTTAATATTTATACATGCGAGATAATGAAAACGATTAGGGACAGAGATGATTTTGAAGATTTCCCCGTTGAACCGAAGAAAAGAGATGATGACGACACTTTTGATATTTATCCCCTGTACGTAACTAAAAATGAAATCCCCAACCGGCATGTAAATCTTTTATATTTGAAAGACGAGAACAAGAACACCCACTACTGTTGGATAAAAAATATGAGCAGATTGGTTAGCAGACAATTATCAAAAAACAAACGTAAAAAATATATCTGTGATCGTTGCTTATTATCTTTCGGCAAAAAGAAATTATTAAACGATCACAAGGCGGTCTGTAGAGAGCCAAACACTGTTGAATCGCATATTTGTAATCGCTGTCTGACGGAATTCAAAGAAGAATCCAAGCTAGATAAACATAAAGAATTTTGTGTCGGCCAAGACCCTGTGAAAATTGTGATGCCTGAAGTAGATAAAAACGGGTCCCCTCCTTTTATTAATTTTAAAAATAAATATAGAAAAATGAAAGTTCCTTTTGTCGGCTATGTTGATTTTGAATGTATATTGAAACCGGTCTCAGACGAAACCGATGAAAATAAACCCACTCCAACCGATGAAAATAAGCCCACTCCAACCGATGAAAAAGAGTCGTATACGAAAAAGTATCAATCGCACGAAGCCGCCAGTTTTTCTTTATATATAACCACCGCTGACGATGATTATGATATCCCGTTTGATTTATATCATGAGAGCTTCGGTCCCGACACAGCAAAAACTTTTGTAGAAACCATAACTCAGATATCGCGAGACTTGGAAAATTTATATAGTAGAGAGGCCGCAAAACCCATGAATATAACTAAAGAAGATTATGAAACGAAGATTAATGGTGTTAATATTTGCCATATATGTGAAAAAATGTTTGAAGTAAATAAAAAAGACCCTAAGAAGACTGACAAACGTGTTTTTGACCATGACCATTTGACTGGTAAATTCAGAGGGGTGGCGCACAACTCGTGCAATTTGAATTTTAGAAAACCGCACTTTTTACCCATCTTTGTCCACAACTTGAGTAATTACGATGCTCATCTGTTCGTCAAGTTATTGGGATTCGAACAGAACAAGATAGCGGTCTTAGCCACGACTGAAGAACGATATATATCTTTTGAACTCAAAGTAGAGGGTGGAGTAAACTTGAGATTTTTAGACTCATTTAGATTTATGAACTACAGCTTAGAAAGTCTCGCGAATAACCTGACCAGAGATAAATTCAAACACGTAGCAAAGTTTTTCGAAAACGACAAGTTAGATTTAGTTTTGAGAAAAGGCATCTTTCCCTACGATTTTATGGATAGTATGGAAAAATTCGACTACCCGTCTCTGCCTTCCCAAAAAAATTTTGATAACGAATTGAATAAGACAACTGTTGAAGATGAAGATTACGAGCACGCGCGTAAAGTGTGGAATGAATTTGAGATTAAAAATATGAAGGAATACACGCTTTTGTACAACAAAACCGACACACTGCTATTGGCCGACATAGTTGAAAACTTCCGTGAAGTGTGCATGGACACTTACAAACTCGATCCCGCTTGGTATTTTACGAGTCCCGGTCTGGCTTGGGACGCCATGTTAAAAAAGACCGGTGTTGCTCTCGAGTTATTGACTGATCCCGACATGGAACTTATGATCACCAAGGGCATTCGCGGCGGAATTTCTCAGTGCTCCCACAGATATACTAGAGCCAATAACAGATATTTACCAGATTACGATCCTGAAAAGCCCGAAGAGTATCTCATTTATTTGGATGTAAATAATTTGTACGGATGGGCCATGTCGAAGTATTTACCTCAGAGCGATTTTAATTGGGTGGGTGAAGATGAATTACGAGATATCGAAAGTGATCTGCAAGATGGAAATTGGATCGACAACGAATCTGCATATGGTTTTATATTGGAAGTAGATTTGAAATACCCCAGGAAATTACACGACTCCCACAAAGACCTCCCGTTAGCACCAGAAAACAGATGCCCTCCCGGTTCGAATCAGAGAAAGCTTTTAACGACTTTATACGATAAAGATAAATACGTGGTGCACTACCAAAACCTACAGCTCTATTTGTCATTGGGCATGGAGTTAAAAAAGATCCACAGGGGCATTAAATTCCGCCAATCGGCATGGTTGAAAGAATATATCGATATGAACACCGATATGAGGACAAAAGCGACCAACGAGTTTGAGAAAGATTTTTATAAACTGATGAATAACGCGGCGTTTGGTAAAACGATGGAGAACATACGTAAGCACGTAGACGTACGTCTGGCCACGCACGACAGGCAAATTGACAAATTAGTGGCCAGACCGAACTTTAAATCCGTTACCGTCTTCGCAGAGACATTGGCGGCCGTGCATATGGGTAAAACCAGATTATACTTTAATAAACCGATCTACGTAGGCATGTCAATATTAGATATTTCGAAGATAGCCGTTTATGACTTTCATTACAATGTCATGAGACCGAAATACGGTGATAAAGCCAGAGTTCAGTACACTGACACGGACAGCCTGACTTATAGCGTCAAAACAAAAGATATTTATGAGGATATAAAAAGTATGATCGACCACTTCGATACCAGCGATTACAAAGCGGATAACCCCTATAACATGCCGCGTGTGAATAAAAAAGTAATTGGCAAATGGAAAGACGAACTGGCCGGTGATGTTATGAATGAGTTCGTCGGGTTACGTTCGAAAATGTACGCCTACGACTCTGAGGGGGAGAGGAAGAAGAGGGAGGAGGAGAAGAAGAAGAATAAGAAGAAGGGGGATAAAAAAGAAAAAGGTGAGGGGATTAAAAAAGCTAAGGGGATAAAAAAGAATGTCGTTGACTTTCTGTCGATAAAAGACTATAAAAACTGTTTGTTTGATAAAGAAGTGATAAAGAAGACCATGAACACCATTAGAAGCAAACACCATGATTTATATTCGATCAAACAGCGCAAGATAGCCCTCTCCCCCTCTGATGATAAGAGATTTATCTGTGAAGACGGCGTGGAGACTCTTCCCTGGGGCCACTACAATATCCCTATCGAGCATCTGATTAATATCGAAGCGAATGCCGCACTGGACATGGATTAGAAGGTACGAGTTTGTTTATATTTTAAATACTTATACATGACATATTTCGATCATAACTAAAAATATTATTTTTTTCCTCCTTATAAAGGGGTAACGAATCGTTACCCCCTTTGAATTATCGATTTTATCATGGATAAACTATTTTTTCCTCTTCGAATTGTAAATTTTATAATTGATAAAAAAAATTTATTAAAAACAAAGATATAAATTCAGTACTAGACTTTGACTAGAAAATATGAGTTTTTTTCTCTAAAAACCTTTAAAATGACTCATTTTTGAATAGTTTTTAGTTGGGACCCAATATGGGTCCCACCCCATTTTAGGACCCCTGTCCAACAGAAAGGGTCCTATTTTAGGATTTCCATGTTTCTCTCATAACGTATGACGATAATTATGTTTGTAAGATAACATTTTGCTATCGATGCAGAAAGAACTCTCCGACAGACCGTCACACGAAGATGTTACTCCCCAACAGATTACCGCATGAAGATGTTGAAATTTAAATATCGAAGATGTCGATGATTGAATATTTCCATGGTGTCGGCGGTGATATGAAATCGGCTCGTTATTGTAAATGAATTGATGAGGTATAATTTCTGTTTTCCCAATCAAATGACCTTTTTGAATTTCAAAATATTAAATATTAAATCGAATTTATTTTTTAATTTGATATACTTACTAACATAAATGTTTTTTACACAAGTTCAATTTTTTTTTTAATAAAACTAAGATTCGAGTCTTTTCTGAAACTTAAATTTCATTCAATATCAACTAAAATTTTTTTTTTATTTACTAACACAATATTTTGTTAATACATTTGATATTTCACATGTTTCAGCTCTGGTTGTTCGCTCCTTTAGGACTATTAGTGTCTATTTCTAAAGGAGACTTCTCCAGTAAAAAAGAAGTTCCCTGTCGAAGGTGGGAACTTTGCCGTAGTGATAGGGCTTTCCACTAATACCCACCGACACTTAAAAAAGAAAAAAAATTCATCTTCAAATTCTAAGGTAAGATATATGTTAATTAAAAAAATATTTAATGAATTTCTAACCCTTTATATCGTAGAGTTTATTTTTTCAAAAATATATATACATCTCAAAACATTCTAATTAAATTCCTTTCCAAATCGTAAGTGAAGCCGATCTCCGATACAACTACCACGTACGCTGTGGTCCCCTGATCCGCCACCGGACTGGCGACGGCGTTAGTAAAGTCCAATTTTATTTGAATATCTTTTCTTTTACTATCAGTGGAGAACGGGTGGTGATGCGTGTCGACGACCAACAACGGATACTTGTCTACAAAATCGACATCGTTTAAATAAACATCTTCATCTCCGAATAACACCTGCCTGATTGAGCAATAACTCCCGTATAAAATACTATAATGTTTATTATTTATCGCCAAATTTTGCTCCTCCTTCGGATACCGTTGTCCGTTGATTATAACGTGGTAGTTTTTTATGTTTACAGCGTTGAATCGGCTCGGATCCTTCTCTTGATTGTTTTTACGGCTGGTCTGTAAACCTATGATTATAAACAGCGGGTTGGATATATTCCGGTATATGTTGGATATGTCGAAACTATATGAAGACCCCGACACAAAGTTTTTTTCTATGCACTGCCACTGGTAATACCTGTATGTTAAATCGCCCTTATCACTCAATCGTTTTAGTCCTTGTATGAGTGGTAATTTTTTTATTCCTTCATAATCGACTAAGGGTACTTTTAACACGAAACTCGTGATTTTTATCTTCGCCTCGGCCGCCGTTTTTTCGTTAGCGCCAGTACCCTCCTTCCAACGGTATATCGCGTCATCATCTTCGTTTCTTGTAAAAATTATTTCAAAACCTCCTTTGAATATCGGATATCTCAGAGCGTCGAAAAACCCAAGACCCAGATGTGACAACGGGCCATAAGCTTCGAACCCATCCACCCCTTTTTCGAATTTAGATTTGAATCCCATCGTATAATGAGTGCTCTCACCCGATTTACTATAAGTTGTTAGAGCTTTAATTGTACTTGTGATACCGACTTCATCAACACAGTCTATCAATTGATTGTGTTTTTTTAATTCGATTCTCTTAAACAAAAATGCCGGGAAATTATCGATCAACTTGATAGGATCCGCCGCGTCGTACTTCGTATCATCCGCTTTTTTCACTACTTCCCCCTGTATGTGATAAAATATCCTCCTGTCATAAAACGCGTCTCCATGGTCAAAATAGAATGTCGTAAACTTATTCGGTGAATTGAAATTTAAATTGGTCACCGGTTGGACGGTATTGAATTCGCACCGCTCTATCTTATCAGACGCTTCCTCGTAATACTTTTCCATATCTATATTTAGATTTTAAGTTTTCAGTTTCGAATAAAAAAAATAAAAACACGATTTAAACTTAATAAAAAATATACTTTTAAAATTGTCGGATAAATAAAATATTCATCTCCGTTTATTAAAAACGATGCGTACACGTGGTTTTTATAAAATAACGTATATGAATCGTTTATTAAAAACGATGCATACACGTGGTTTTTATAAAATAACGTATATGAATCGTTTATTAAAAACGATGCATACACGTGGTTTTTATAAAATAACGTATATGAATCGTTTATTAAAAACGATGCATACACGTGGTTTTTATAAAATAACGTATATGAATCGTTTATTAAAAACGATGCATACACGTTGTTTTTATAAAATAACGTATATGAATCGTTTATTAAAAACGATGCATACACGTTGTTTTTATAAAATAACGTATATGAATCGTTTATTAAAAACGATGCATACACATCGATTATCGTTCGATAACATCGTTTAACTCGTCTTTTAACTTGAACATGTATTTTCCGTTGTGCGCTTTCTTAGCGGTGTTTATTACGAGAAATAAGAATTTATTAGGATGGGAAAATGTTTACTATTTATTTTCTCAAATCTTTGAAGAATTCTTCTACTAATTCTATGAAATTATACGGCGTGATTACAACATTATTGCGTGATTTATAGGATATATTGCGGTATCTCATGATATCTTTTACACAGTTCAAAACGTTTATACTGTTCGGCACTTCATCTTTGTAAAACAAAAGTAAATAACCTTCATCGATTTTCTTTTTATAAACCGTAGAAAAATGCCGATCTTCAGTTCTTACACAGTAGTATGTATAAATACCGTCTGCATAAGAATATCGTTTAAAGACGGCAAAGACGTGTCTTAGGTTCGATTTTGAGGCATACAAGCTACTTTAGGTTTCATGTTTTGTATCGTATTGTTTAAACGACGATTTTCATTTTCTATCAGACGATTTTCATTTTCTATCAGACGATTTTCATTTTCTAACCGACTTATCGTTTCCATAAGCTCTACGTTTTTATTTCTCAGTTTGTACTCACCATGTTTACGGATGGAAGGTAAAACGTCTTCGAAGACCCAACGTTTGAAGTCATTCGCTGAGGGTAACTTTGATGAAAATATCAATTCATATAATCCGGGCTCAGATATGTAAATTTCTAAGCCTTTATGATGCGAAATAGGTTGGGACCCAAATTGGGGCCCAACTAAATCGCTCAGATTTGGTTGGGACACAAATCGTGTCCCAACTGTATAGGCCAGATTTCTCTTATAACGATCATTAACATGCGTTTGTAAGACCTTCTTCAGATTGGAATATCCTAATATTTCGGCTACATCTTTACCCTTAAACCAAGAGTTATTATCATCATCAAACAACACTGTAACCTCTCGATTATTAAAAACGAATTTACTCGCGATATCGTCCATGTAATCCTCATCTGTGTTGGACACATCAGAATTATAAGACGATGAAGAACTTTCGTCGGAAATCTCATCACTCGCAATATCCATATTATTATTGTTATTCATTTCGTACCTACTATAGAAAAAACAACCGATCGAACGTTAATGTTTTATTACGATCGAAAAAATAAAAAAATAAATTATATAGTTCGTACGATCGGAAACGTATTTATTTCACCACAACATCACTTCCGACAATGTTTTTTTAACGAGGTTAATCAGGTCGAAATCGTCATCGTGAATTTTTATACATTTGCTTTTACGGTTATAATCGTATTTCACATCCTCTTTAACTATTTCTCTCAACACCTTTTTAGTTAAAATCTCATCGTCGATAGTTATGTATTCAATTTCAAAACATAGATCGTATCCACCCGATTCGTTGACGGCTTTGTCAAAAACACGTTTTTGCGTGTCTACGAATTTATATTCATTTTCACGATCCGTCCTCTTTAGAACACCGAACATTTGTTGGATCTGCGCGTTATTTATCAAAGTCTTGAACACTTTATTTTCCGATTCCAAACTAGTGACGCGGTACTGATGTTTCCTAAGCTTCGGTAAAAGTTTCTCGAAAATCCAATCTTTAAATTCGTTCATGTCATATTTTCTCGCTACCAACAAACAACAAACACCGGGGTCATCGATGTAGACGGTTTTGGGTTGCACTTTTGTAGGAGATTTCGCGGTATCGTATTGTTTTATCTCCGAATAGGTGGTTTTATACTTCTCATCGACATGATCGTTTACCGCTTTTCCCGGTCTGACATAACCCAATATTTCCGCGATGGTATTTGCGTGAAACCAAGGTTTTCTATCACCGTCGAATATAATGTAAATATCGTAATTTTCATACGTAAACTTGTTATTTTTTATATCAATCGTGTTAACCATTTTACCCCCCACTAATATATAGAAATGTATCTCGTCGAGTCATGTTTTTTTTATGATCAATTTAAAAAATATATTTGACGATTGCGTTAAACGTTTTTTGTTTCAATTATAAATTAGTCCCAATTTGGGATGCGTTAATGAATTATTTATAACAGCCCTAAAAGAGGAAGTGTTGAGTCCTAAATTAGGATAGCTTGGTATTATAAATAACGGTCCTAAATTGGGATGTGTTAAGTCCTAAATTAGGATAAGTTGATATTATAAATAACGGTCCTAAATTAGGATGTGTTAAGTCCTAAACTAGGATAAGTTGATATTATGAATAACAGCCCCAAATTAGGACGTGCAGGTGGGGTTAGGTGGTAATGAAAAATTAAACCATCTACAGCAGACGGGTTTGAAAGCTAATGAAAAATCAACATTTTTGGACTGATTTAGGTGGGACCCAAATTGGGTCCGACCCCGTTTTAGGGGGTGGGACCTCCTAAAACAGGGTGGGACACGATTTGTGTCCCAACCCTTTTCGAGCGATAAAAGCTTAGTAAGGCTTATATTACAAAACCACGGGTCTAAAAATAAACAATTACGAGGACCTGTAGTTTTAAGGGGTCTATATTTTTAAGTGTTTTTTTTTAAATAATCAAAACTCCGTCAATTAGAACTCGCCAACCATCTTTTATTTTTAGTTTTCACAGTCTTCACGTTCTCCGAAGCCGTTTGCGTTTTACACGTGCGACAGTAAGAATTCATCTCTTACATTAGCGAATTTAAAATTTCGTTCGAAGGAAAACGTTACGAACTTTCGACGAGTTTAAATTTTTTATATAAATTCGATCATGTTAGTTGTATATATAGATAATGGGGAATCACAAGAGGAAAATAAATTTGACTAAAGGTCAACTGAATAAGCTGCGGATAGCTCATAAGAAGCTTAAACGCGCAGTGCTTACTTTAACAAAGGATCAATTAAAAAATGGTAATACCGAAGTGTCACTCGATGGTGATCAAAACAAACAAGTGGAAAAAGCGTTGAAAAACAATAGAGGGACACGGTTGATTTTTGATTATTCACAGTTGAAGGAAATGATCGATGGAGGTCTTCTGAAGGAAGTTTTAGAACTGGCTGAAAACAATATTCCGTATTTTAAGAAATTTGCCTCACCTCTGATAAAGAATAAAGTGGCGCCTGTGTTGAAGAATGATTTCGTGCCGTGTTTGAAAAATTTAATAGACAATGAACTGGACGAATTGATTAATAAAGATAAAACCGGAGCCGGTCTGGAGAAACGTGTAAGCAGAAAATTGCATAAGACTCTTAAAGATATTAGAGAGGATAAAAAAAACTAGTTCCGCTGTCCATGTCCGAACTGGAGACATGGGCCAACAAGTTGAAAATCAACAATTTCCGTGGTGTTTTTATGCGAGAGTGTCTACCCGACAAGCCGCGCAAAAACGAGTGTGCTATTATTAATCTAGGTGATCTGGAGTCGGGCGGCACGCATTGGACTTGTTATACGAAAAAAGGTAATTATGTCATATATTTCGATTCGTTCGGTGAGGCGCCTCCACCTTTAGAATTGGAGAAATATCTAAACATGACTAAAGGTATTTTTTATAATCATATGAGATATCAAAATTATGACGATCCCCCGATATGCGGTCATTTATGTTTGGAGGTATTGCGACGTTTTTCCAGAGGACAGGATTTCAATACGATAGAACGTGCTTTACAAAACGATAAATACACATTTTTGAGATGGTTCGAATAATTTTATTTTTTTTTCTCCCTCGCTCTTAATAAATAATCTTAACCGCAATTTAAAAAAGTATATATAGAGAAATGGTGTATTTCAGATTGACGGGTCAGAGTCCGCATTTGCAATTGAAGCTCGAAAACCCTATACACTTGAAAGAGGACGTGCGTTATTATCTAGCGCTCACGGGGTTTTCATTTCATAACTATTTTTATAACTTGAACGAGGAGGCTTCAATTACTTTTTATAATATGGGGGAGATAAGTCGTCCTACACTAACTTTTAAAGCGGAATTTTGGGATTTGAAAACCATGCAGAGAGAGGTTAGGGACTTTATGAAGCTTAATAAAATTGTGCCAAAGGAAGATGTGGAAAGGTTTAAAATTTTCCGAGATCCCTATTCTTTGATTTGTATAAAATCTCCAGTCAAGTTCCATATAAACAACGAGCTGCGACGGTTTCTCGGATTTGATGAATTGAAAAAAGATGAAACCTTATTCGAATTACAGTTTACAGCGAACAAGATTTTATCAATATATGAGGAGGAAAGTAAATTACAAATCAGACCGTTCCACATGATCGAAGTGCATTGCGATTTAGTCGAACATTCGTATGTCAATCACGCGGAGCATCGGCACAGACACGATTTCTCCTCGTTGTTGTATCACTCGAGTCCGCGAGAACACAGAGATAAAATTTACGAGAAACCGTCCGTTTTAAATTACATACCGCTCAAACCTAACACGCAGACGATAAGAGAAATCAACATTTATCTGACGGATGAAAACTACGTTCCCCTGCAAAACGCTCTGCCCGATTATATCATTTATTTAAAACTAGTCGATGAGTCGGAATTAAATATGAATTAGTTTTCGTCAAAAGCGATGATTTATTACATCTTTTGAAACGCTCTCAATTTTTTATTCGACTATGAAAATATATTTTTATATATAGACGGAAGAAAGATGGAAATGGAAAAGGATTATTATAAAGATATCCTCGACGAAGTGAATGGTAATTCTTTCGCGAAGATAAGTGATTTAGAAATCGATAAAAAATATTTGGTCAATAGCATAGAAAGAATTCATTATGCTTATGGTCTTAGAGTTTTGGTTACATGTGATGATGTGCGGTTTCAACTACCCGAGAGTTGGAACGAGAGAATGACTACGAAAAATATAAACGCGCTATTGAAATCGGACCAACCGTTGTATGTGGTGTACCATGGAAAGATCCCATTGTTGAATGATAAGTTTAAACACGATATCAAGTTTGTGAGAGATTGAATATTCGTTATAATTATTTGATTATACTTGTTATTTTATTTATGATTTAATTTTTTTTTCTCGTTCCTGAAATATATTTTTGCACAACAGCTTAATAATTTATGTAGTGCGAATATAAGCGAATGTAATATATAGGTAACAAAAATGGAGTCTGTCACTTTTAAATATTTCAAATTGTCAGAGTTCGCCTCACCACCCGTCAGAGGTTCACCGGACGCGGCCGGTTGTGATTTGAAAAGCGCTTATGACTATGTAGTACCCGGTCGCGGTAAACAGTTGATAAAGACGGACTTGTCTTTTCAATTTCCCCGCGGATGTTACGGTAGAGTAGCACCTCGAAGTGGCCTAGCTGCTAAGCATTTCATCGACGTGGGCGCCGGCGTGATAGACTTTGATTATACAGGCGATTTGCGTGTGTTGTTGTTTAACCATTCGGATGATGATTTCATCGTTAAAAGAGGTGATCGAATCGCTCAGTTAATATTGGAGGTTTATAGAAACGATGTGCCGGTAGACGGTGGAATCGATATGCGGAATACGGAACGCGGAAGTAATGGATTCGGTTCGACCGGTGTGTAAAGAATTTTTAATTACATACGATGATTTTAATTATTTAATTTATTTTTTATTTTTTTATTTTTTTATTTTTTTACGTCTGAAATATATTTCTGCAAATCGGTTTAATGAAAAACTCGGTTGGAATTTAAATGATATACTATATAGATGAATAAAATGGAGTCTCATAACATGATTATTACTCTGGAAGGAAATATCGGTGCGGGTAAAACTACTTTTGCCACAGGCTTGTTTAATCAGTTTAAAAACCTAGGGTTTAAAACCGTCCACATACAAGAGCCAGTCGGCGCATGGCGGGATTTTCACGGTACGAATTTATTAGACCTCTTGTATAAAGATATCGATAGATGGGCCTTCACTTTTCAAGCTAACGCGTTAATGTATATGACGGAGTGCGATAAGAGAGCAGTTGAATATGCGAAGAAGGGTTATATTGTGATTAAAGAGCGCTCTGCGTTCACTGTAAGACATGTTTTTAATGAACATTACAAAAAGTTTATGACGCCCGCTGAGGTTCAAATTTTAACGGATCTAAGTAATAAGTATGTCGATCCGCGTAAGACTGCATTTGATGAGGGCAGTGTTAAAGATATTACCTTGTACTTGCGGACGAATCCAACAACATGTTTTGAACGTAAGTTAATAAGAAGGCGTCCGGAAGAAGTAGGTAAAAAGAACCTTGTGGATGAAGAGTATTTAAAAGAATTGCATGCGAGGCTGCTATTTCCAAGTCGATCGGGGAGGTTATTACAGCTGATGGAACTAAATTTGACCCTAATGATCCGAAGTCAGTTAGAATTTTAGGGAGTGACGAGTTTGTGTTTGATGCTTTAATGGACATTGGTGAGTTGGATGTTTTGGATAATATCGGTGATACTATAGGAATTAAAGTTAATCTAGAGGATTGTTGGACGTTTGAGGGAGATAAAATTACCCGTAAGAAATGTTAATTATGTTTTAAAGCGTTATAAATTGATTTTATTTTTTTGTCAAGGTCTGTTAGGATATATATGTTAAAGAGGCTAAGAGGCTAAGAGGCTTAGGGTATAAAAAATGCAATTTATTTAATTATTTTATTTTTTATAAGTGTGGACTTGTTATGGTGTTGGGTCAAATGTCCTGATTTGGGACGGAACTTGTCCTGGAATGGGACGTCCTGAAATGGGATCCAAAGCGTCGTGAAATAGGATCACACCTAAATGTCCTGATTTGGGACTGAACTTGTCCTGGAATGGGACGTCCTAGAGTGGGATGGAAGGCGTCCTGGAATAGGATAACACAACCATCCTGGAATAGGATCGAAGGTGTCCTGGAATGGGACGTCCTGAAATGGGATCGAAGATGTCCTGGAATAGGATCGTACCTCCTCGTACCTCTCATGGCTGTCAATCCGCCTTATTATACTACTACTTTATGTACTTACATTTATTTTTCTGTAGTTACCTAGAATCTTCTCCTTGGGGGTAGAGTAATAAGTATATCTCATTTTCTCCACCACAGCACAAAACATTTATTTATTTTTCTATAATTACCTAGAATCATCTCCTTGGGGGTAAAGTAATAAGTATTTCTCATTTTCTCCACCACAGCGTAAAAGTATATCTAGGATTTCATCCACAGACAGAAGTTTATAAACAACAAGTTGGCGGTTCTCGTTTTTCCCATGGCTCTTGGTCTTCAACTTCATACTCTGAGCAAGCCTATCAATATGAAAAAAAAATAAAACATTAGTTAGATTATCGGTGCTATAAATGAAGGTCCTAAGTCATAATGTGTCATCTTGACAAGCTTAAGATCAGTTTCATGGTCTTATATCTTGATTTTCGAAAGAAGGTTATCGGCGGAGCGACCGTGAGGCAGTAAAAACATTCTATTTCATAATGCTGTCATAAATCTGTGAAAAACAGATTTAAAAAATTGCTGTAAACTTTATTCCAAAGATCAATTGATTAATCAATTTCAGCCACCGGATTGCTTGAATACAATGTAAAACGAGTACGCCTTTCTATTAGGAATCCTTTATTTGCTATCTTAGTAAATAAAGATTGCTAAGGTAAGGCGTACTCATTTTACATTTCAGATCATTTGATTGTGTGTTCATTTCAAGTTTCGAATAATTTTTAGCATACTGCGTGCAGTTTTTGTTGTGAGTTATATTTATAAAAACACAATTTAAAAATTAAAAAATTCCATTCCCAATGTTTGATATAGAATAACTCTGCTTAAAAGCACCGGAGAAAATGTTCCTGTACATAATCTTTAGTCTAGTATGTTAACAACACTATAGAAAAATTTGAGATGCCTATGTTTAATAATGATTTTGTTATTAATTTATTTCCAAAGTACTGTTATCTCTGTGCTGATAAAAGTCGTACATTGATCAACTTAGTGTAGCGTCTGGTTTAAGAAATGGAGGTATTTTTTTATATTTTACGAGGTACATTTACCATGAGAGATTAATAAATAAACTGAGTATTCATGAGAGCAGTGAGCAACGTTCTGTGGCGGAAAGACAGTGTGAACCTTTGGATCCATCTTATTCATGTGCTTTACCATTAGCTAATACTGTTGGTACAGGGCCGCAGACAGCATTGTTGTCGAGCTGTTACTGTACCTCACGCATCGCTGAAAGAGTTTAATATTACCAGTACTGTTTTTATATTAACTGATAATGGTAGTGTTTAGTAACATTTAATGAATGCTTTTAAGTTAGTATTGAAAAGTGAAATAATTCCAAGCATATGCATGAAAAATGAAATGGGAAATCTTATTAATAGCAGAGTTAATAGTATGTTGGAAATAAATTAATAATGTCAATTATCATACATATATACAATTTTGTTACAGTATTGTTGAGGAACTAGTAGACAAAAGTTTCTGAACAGGGAATTTTTCCCCAATGCTCTTAAGCAGAGATATTCTAAATCAAACATAGGGAATAGCATTTTTTAATTCGTAAATCGTGTTTTAATAAACGTAACTCACGACATAAACTATAAGGAGTATGCTAAAAATTATTTGAACCTTGCGAAAAACATGCGATTGACTGGATCATTGGAATAAAGTTTACTGCAAGTTTTTAACCCTGTTTTTAACGTTTCTACAGCGTTATGAAAAATTATATTTTTAATGTGGCATGGTCGCTCCGCCGCGCATCTTCTTTTGATAATCAAGGTATAATAAAAATCCAAATAAAAGAGTCTGAGGTGAGAAAATATTGATGAAAAAACTTAGGAAACCAAATTCACTAGAATAAAGTTAAGAATGTTGTAAGATTTTCTTTAATTTGAGAACCTCTATGTCTAATGGCGTATTGAATGAAAAATAACAATTTTCGAAGAATAATGAGGGAAATTTCTTCTTTTTCTTCGAGAACTTGTTATGATGCTAGGCTGAAAAAAATAGTCATGAAATGGTTCAACATGTTCACCGGTGGACTCAATAAAACTATGTGTGGAGGCTGCAACTGGGTGTATTTCCTGCTAAATAAATTTTTGTTTATAAATCACCAGTGCTTTACACCACCACAGTAAAAATATTTGTTCACCCCACTTTTTGAGTCACAAACTTTTTTAAATATTATATGTGTTTCTTAAGCAAACTAATATGTTCAATATGAAAATAAAAAATTGATCAGATTTAAAAGAAATTTGGAAATTACTTTCCACTTGTGTTCAGATGTAGATGAATATGGCTTACAAATTAATGTGCCACAAATTACTATTGAAAATTTAAAGACAAAATTGATTTTTATCAAACTAAATATTGATTTTATCAAAATTGATTTTTTTTTTATTAAGTTAAATTTTATGACGTATCCAGCTCCAGTCAGAGGAGATCTAACCTAATTAACATTCTACTTGTTTAGACAATAAGACTTTCAAAGACGCTCAGTTTTTCTGTCTGTGTATTTCAATGTTCCCTGTCTGACGGGATTCTGTATATTTTCAGAAGCCAATTTTCACCACTGTTCTTTTTTTCTTACAATACAAGAAGTATCAAAATTTGAAAGTTCGAAGTATGGTTTTGACCAGTTGCTTCTTCAGCTATGGCACAGATGAATCAGATCAGTATGTATACTTCATCTGTGGCTGATCATCACCAATTAATCAAAAGTGCAAAGACCAATGACAGCTGGGACTCCAAGGTGAACACATTAAAAGCTGCAGACTTTTACCATTATCAATCCAATGGCCTTCAGATTTGAAGGCAATTAGTACAACCATTCTGCTACACAAACTCTTTAACTTGAAAAATTAACTTTGTTTACAACTTAATATATGGACATGGAAGAGATAGTTCCACACACTATAACATAGTTAAACAACAGATTGCAGCACGTTTATAAAAAAATCTGTGTTTTCAAGTGAAACTGCAATGGAGTAATACAGTACAGCAGTGGTTCCCAAAATTTTTATTGGTGACCCACCAACGAACCCAAAGATTTTTCGCGACCCACCATTGGTATAAACTTATTTAAAGGTACATCAAACCCATCGAAAAATAGTTCGTAGTAAAATATTTTACCTATAACGACATAGACAAATGCAAATGTCTATGTATGAAAGAATAATAATATAATTGGATAGTATCATTACGTTACGTATAACTAAAGAATGAATCTTGAAGGAAAGTAATTTCTATCTTATCCACTGCAGATTATTTATATCAGTTTTGAAAATAAAGACAAGTAAGAAGAATTATTAACAGAGATTCACAGAGAATCTAACAGATTCTAACAGATCTAACAAAGATAGAGAATCTACCATCCAAAAGAACACTGGTTTTCTCCTAGCACATACTACTTTCATAATTTTGTGCAAGACATGGTAGTTATAAAAGCACTTCTTAAAATAAAAGCATCAAATCAATTACTCTGTTTGACTTTTTTTACAGTTTTTTGATGGAAATTTATTTTTTGGTCTTCAGTCAATATTCAAAACACAGATGACTTTAAACAAAACCCAAATTTTTCCCTATCAACAATTGACGTTCAGCGGGACCGGTAAACATTAAAATGGTCCCGCTTCCTCAGAATTTTCGAACTACTTGTATCCCCGGAAAGTTCAGGTTAGGCGTTCGGACCACGTTTAAAGTAGTTGAAACATCAAAAATTACTTAAAAAATTTAGGAAAAAAAGTTTTAAAGATAAACAGATCTCAAAAACAAATTAAATGGCATGGACTGGCTGTGAATCACACGTCAGAGTTTGACTGATTTGGGTAAAAGTATATGATCCGACTGGTGATGTTGGTAAGATGCCTCCCTCATTAACGTTCTTACACGGCCTAGTCTTATTCTCATATCCGATTCAATGGAAAGAGTGTCCTTAGTAAAAAAAGTAATTATGAAAACTTTTCTAAGTTTTCAAAAAATAAAAATGCGAGGTTCTTCTTTGTTTTTTTACAATTATAATTTTTGTAGCCTCGTCACGATCCACCTGAAGCCCTTCCGTGACCCACACTTTGGGAACCGCTGTAGTACCTTACAGATTTACTCTGACATTTATTGTATACATATTTAATACGCTAGGGTTTTTTGTGATCAAAACCCCGTCCCAAAGTTTTAAACCGATTTTAATAATTAAGGCATCGTTGGAAAGAGCTCGGCATGAAGTTTTGTAGGAAATAAAATTTATCAACGTTAGACTTAAGGGAAGAGCATTAGACACTTAAAGTTTTGAATTTGACCGTAAAATTTAACATTAGAGTAGGAATTAAAAGGAAGAGTTGATTATAATAATCATTGTTATACCAGCAGAAGATCTGCAATAACTAAATAAACAAAAACTTAGAGGTGCAGTTCGTTTTGATCTAGGATGACGCAATGAAATACACATAGCCTATTTTGTTGCATTGAGTAATCTCACTGAAGAAGTTAACCTTCATAAAGCAATGTACAGTAACTGTAGTTAATATGCCAGAAGGGAAAGCCAGCGCATCAGGTGTGGTTTTCTTAAGATTTTCATTCCAATCACATTCAGCCTTTGACGGTTCATATGGCTATAACACAACGAGACCTGCTTGTATTTAGGCAACAACTAGTTGTTTTATATTTATTTCTAAATTTGATTTTCTATGGCAGTTGTTTTGATTCACAAATATGACATCACCGACTCAGCAGCTGCGCCACATACAGTGTGTTTTTTATGCAGACCATTGCAAAAATCTTGAAAATTATAAGAGATACAAGAAAGGTTAACCTAGCAAAGTAATGCATAATAATAGAACAAGTAAAATGATGGTGAAAAATAAAATATTCAACCAAACTTATTCGCTTCTCTCAAAAACCATTTTTGCCCAGAAACTAAAATGGCCTGTGATTCGCTCGTTTTTTAGCGAATTTCCCCCTATAGGGAAGTAGCTATTACCGTAGGCGGCACGGTGAGACTTAAGCGCGGGACCACCGTAACTTTTTATTTTGAGGTCCCTAGATCCCAAAAACACCGTTCGTTCATTTTCATATATATATAAATATATATATATATATATATATATATATATATATAGGGATATATATCAGTCCACAGGCGCGATAACTTTTGTAACAAAGGTCCGATCTTGATGAAATTTGGAACAAACGTGTAAAGCGTCATTCATGACTTCGAGTTCACAAACCAGCAAGATTGATTTACTCTAAGAAGGTTTTTTTCACAAAATAAAATTTATTTTCAAGATTTAACACCTTTTTACTAATTATTTTTAAATTTCATTGTCAAAATTGAATTCAGCTTAAAAAACAAACAATTTAGCATTTTGAATTATTATTCTACGTCAATCCGTTGCTTAGATATTGGATGTGGTAAACACAGTACGTTGTCCAATATTATTTTTATTTTTCCCTCCAAAAAGTATAGTCACCCTGATTTAAGATATTAAAAAAAATACAATTCTGAACATATGACCAAATTATCAGGTGATGAATATTTTATTTGTGTTTATTTTGAATAGTTAGAGTTCATTGATCAAGATTTTGCAGAAAATATATACTATATCAAAAAATACAATTTTTTTAAATTTAATAAAGAAAGTATGAGCATTTGGAGGGGGGGGATATCTTGGTCTAAACTGCCTGAAAATGTAGCATAATAAATGGTATGTTTACAATGATGAGGATTGATAATATGTTTTATTGAAATTGGCTGGAGATGTAGGTCTGTTGCAACAGGGATGTTTTAATTACTGTAAAACTGACCATATGATTGAATTTAATTTTTTCATGAGTTTAAGTTATTTGTTTGTTTTGAGTGTTTTGAATTAATTGATTATATGTTTGTTGACATTTATATAGGTACTATAACAAGATTACAGTTATTAAAAAAGACAAAGAATTATATAAAATACAAAGTGTATATATTAAATGTGGTCTTTTTGTTAATTTTCTTCATGTTCAAAGCTCATGAATGATTAAACATACGTTTTAAATATATTATTTACTTAACGTATCATTCAAACAATACTTTCCTTCAAATAGGTTGAATGCTCATATATACAAAGTAAATCCTATGGAAATTCGCTGAGTACGCAGGTCTGCTGCGACAGGGTTATTTAAAGATGAGATTGTAAGTAGGGTAAAACCTACAACAAATGTTAAATAGGATATAAATATTTATTTTACTTCTCCTGTTATTACGCATTACTTTGCTAATCGTACTTTTCTTGTTTTTCTTATTCTTTTCGAGATCCCAATGATGGCCATCCTGGTATATATCATGTGTTCATATTCTAAGGCTCATATTATATTCAGCGATCCAAAGTGCAATTAACGTGCAATGATGCATGGTAGGAAACTTTATCGGCTGCAATGGAGTAAGAAAATGGAGTACAGCAGCCTGCAATGCTATTGCCTCAGTTTGCTGCCAAGAACTGAGATGGCTGGTTAAAAGATGCTCAACAAAAGTGTGATAGAGACCCAACCCTCCAAATCTTCTTGAAACATGGCTTCAAGATTGAACAAAATAAAATGCTTCAGAGCATAGATACTGAAAGATTGATAGGAATTAATTGAATTAATTTGAGCTCTGTACCAGGTTTGATGCTAATTGCAATTGAAATTTAAGCGATGGCCACTGTTGACATCCTTGCGGCACTGGACACATTGTAGATAACACTCTCCTCGAAATCCTCCGTCTGTACACACTTTTTTAAACTCTGTAGGATGCGCATTTCGGCTGTCACCATTTTTAACTACAACTATACTATGTTAGTGCAATTTCTATTGCACTAACATAGCACAGTCATGGACATTTGCTGTAGCCTTGCTCAGAATCCTTCCATTTCAGCTTTACAATATTGCAGCAATGAAATATTAAGAAAGGAAGACTTACATAACACATTTAAAGTGGTCATGGAAATATTTAATTTAATTCATTTACCCAAAATATAGGCTAACAGCTAACGTAGCCAGGATTAATAGTCTAATGGAAAAAGAGATGTGAAGGGGGAAAATTCCAATTCAACAGATTCACAAATTTCAAAATTATTTATATTTCTTATAAATTACCAAAAGATTGACATTTACTATACAACAGACATAATATTTTGGTGTAGACAAAACTCCATGAAACAAAACTACTTGTGTTTAAAAAATCATAGTTATATTCAAATATTAATTTTCTCTCGATAGTAATTTTCAAGTCTTCATTAATTTTAAAAATATCGTTTCATTTAAAACTCAATCATTTTTCTCAGTAACACAGGGTCCTCCAATTGAGATTCACTATTTAGTTGCTTTTTATTCATTGAGCCAGCAGTAGTATCTAACTAATCAGTTTTGGCCAATCTTCTTTAACATAAAACATAAATAATCAACTCTTTTATTTTACAAAATAACTCAACTCATAAATACTATTTCATCCTTTCCCTTTCCCTTTACATTACAAAGGATTAAAACTTTAAGATTTTAAAAACCTTTTTAAAACACAATTCTTTAAACAATTTCTTATTTTAACGTAAGATAATCAGACAACATAATATAAGCAAAGAATATATTTCAAGAACATTTTAATTCGAGTAATAATCCTCTAAAATTAAAATATTACCATTTATCTAACGCGGGTTTCAAAAATAAAACTAAGATCATTCTATCTAAAATATGGGTAAAAAATATTTCCCTGAATGTGGTTTACAGGGGCCTCAGACCCTTGTTGTAAAAATGAAAATCACACTGCATAATAGATTATAGAGTAAGCTGGCTGGCTGAGTTCGTCCGGAGACATGGTTCACAATAGCGGTTTGCTGCGGGTGCGACAAAGGATGGGGTAGGGAAGGTTACATCAAATTTTGGTTTTGGTTGAAACATGGCTGAATTAAATATACACCATACTCAAAGCTCATTACATGTATACCCAATTATCGTAAGAGAGCACTTGGCCTAGTGACCACAACTGTGCAGCAACTGACTCAATCTATTACATGAACTTTAAAAAGTAAAACATTTTGTTATGATATTGAGCTCAAGTCTATTCTAGAAAAAGTCAAATACCTTTACAAGAAAAATTTCAAATAATTTTTATCTTAATCATTTATTTGTATCTTTTTTAACTTGAGTAAATGTATACTTGCAACAAATAAACAATGCCATGAGCCTTTCTTCCTAACCACTAACTAACCTAGCTAACCTTCATCACATGGTCCGTTTGACATTAATATTTTGTTGATTTTTTCTAGGGAAGACAACTATTGTTTCTTCAAAAGAAATTTCTTTACATTTAACTTCTAAATGAAAAAAAAATTGAATCTTTTAATTCAAGATTTGTGTAACTCACAATGATAACTACGTGGAATAAGTCAAACCATATTTGAAACTTGTTTATAAAATGTCAGCTGGATATTATTATTAGAAAGATTGCTGCAAATTTTTAAGTGTATTTTACATTTAAAAGTAAAAAGAAATACTAGTTATAGAAAGTCAGCTGAAATGTGGTCACAACGTCAAATACTTTCTTCCGATAGCTGGAGTATAGGGTTCTGTGTTTAGGGTTCTTGCATGTTATGTTATGAAGACCTGTGCTCTCCTTCACTTCCGAAAGAGTTGCACACCCCATAAGATACCATGCAAGCAAGCACTTCACTGACCTTCTCTTTGCTGCATTACCCACTGCTATACGTGCTTCAACCTTAAAAAACCACAAATAGCTTTTAATTTTTACTTTAACATTTGAACTAACCAAGATTTAAGTTTTTTTACTTTCATGCCTAAAATTTCAATTGCTTAATGAATCCCTAAAATAACCGTGATCAAACTGATCAGCGTTTCCAGTTCTGAGGAAGGACAGAAAAATTTATTTTTACTTTGCTTCCGTCGCTCAAAAAAGCACAAGTGAGATATGGTTTTTTGATTTTCTTAGATTTCGCCTTCCTGCTCTTGATCGCCTGGCGAATGGACAAGTTGATTCTGGGCTGCTCTTGACAAGACGATATCGGTGACTCATTGACAGATGAGTGTACAACAGTCAAATCGCTTGCGTTTATATGTTTTTCCAAGTCTGTCTGGGAAGACAAGATAGTTGACTCTTGCAGATGCCTAAGTAGCGCCTCATCTCCAGGTAAAGTGGGAGCAAGCACTGGTTGTGAAAAGGATGTAACTGGTTTATGTGCCTCCTCCAAAGCACAAGCCGGTATGTGGGTACCTTGTAGTGGACAATTCATTGTCTGAAATTCCAACCATTTTTGACAAAGAGTTTTCCTTTCCCCCACAGGCGAGTCACTTAAAAACTGCCTCCATTTCTTAGCGATTGGGTTTCTCTTGGATGAGCCTACAGTTAGAATGAACTGTTCCCAGTTTTTTCGCAGAATGTGTGATTTGTCAATGTCACAGTTCTCAGGCTCAGTAATCAATATTCCAGGATTAGTGATCCAATCAGATTCGTCATCATCTGTTGATGAATCACTGTAGTAAGGCGGTGGGATCTCATCTGGACTGATTACTCCACTCATAATACTCTCTTGTCGCTTGTTGTGGAGGGAAAAATATTTATTACCAATTAAGTTATTTTTCCTTATTCTTATTCGACTTCCATCAGGAAGAGTGAGTCGGATTCTTCTTGCACGATATCTCCAAGATGATGGGTACCTTTTTTGGACAGTGGTGCTACCTTTATCTTTTTTGCATGACAAGCTGACTTCACCATCTGTCTTCTCTTCATCTTCATCTGAACATTTCTTATGTTCATCATCAACCAAACTCTCTCCTATTGTTTTGGTACTTCCTTGGTTTGTTTTGAATGAAGAAGTAACTTCACCACCTTCATTTTGTACATTTTTTCCTGAACATTCATTATGTTCATCATCAACCAAACTCTCTCCGATTGTTTTGGCTTTTCCTTGGTTTGTTTCACTTGAAAAACTAACTTCACAACCTTCATTTTCCTCATTTCTTTCTGAACATTCGTTATGTTCATCATCAGCTAAACTGTCTGATATTGTTTTTGTCTCTTCCAGCTTAGATGTACTGGTCTTAGGAGTGTTGGATGTAATGTCTTTCAAACCGGGCGAATTCTCATTACCAGAGTTTTGATCTAATTGCCCAACCTTTGTTGTCTTTATTGACTCCAATGACTGGCGAAATTGTGTAAATTTCGTTGTAAGAGATTTTCCTCTACCAGTCCATGACATATTATTTAAAATCAGGTCTTTGGATATCTTTAGTTTTCCACAATTTGACCCATACACAGTGATAAGATTCGGATCAATCCTGGAAGAATGCAATGGTGGAATATAGGTTTGCCTAACATGTGATATTGGAACAGGATTGTGTCCCGGTTGTAAAACTGAAGCTGGAATTGCTTCAGCTTGACCAGGGTTCCAACTTGCCATGAATTCCCTCCATTTTTGACACAAATACCTTGTGTCATCAATAGGTGATTGATCAATAAAATTTCGCCACTTTTTAGCAAATGGATTTCTTTTTGATAAACTCAACTTAACAATAAACTGTTCCCATTTCTTGCGTAACACATGAACCTTGTCGATTTCACAATCTTCAGGTTCTGAAATAAATAAATTAGTTTTGGATAGCCAATCACTTTCAGATTCATCTGAAGAGGAATCACTGTACTCAGGAGGTGGATATTCATCAGGTTTGAATAAACCGTTGATTAATCCCTTTTCTCTGCGAGTGTAACGGGTCATATAGTCGTTATACATTAAATATTTTGTGTTTATTCTCACTGTAGAACCATCAGACAATGTAAACTTTACTCTAGGACATCTATATCTCTTGAATTTGGCTTCTTGTTGATTGATAACAACTGGTTGCACATTTTTCTGGGTGTTTGAAAAATCATTCACACAAATCATCTCCATATCAGAGGAGGGAGATGATTCTTTCCTATCGGTTTCATCTGGTTCTGATAACTTTGTCTCACTAGTGTCAGCCGATTCCACTGATTCTATTTTATCAGTTTCAGCTGGTTCCATTAACACATTATTATCCGTTCCATCGAATTCTATTCTGGTGGCATTTGTCTCGTCACCTTCTTTATCTTGGGTGGAATGAGACTGAATATTTGTTTCGCTTTTAAAACTTTGGTTCCCAGTGTTTTTTATCTCTCCAACATTACTTCTTACAGATGTTTTGCTCTGTTCAGTTTTGTCAGCTTCAGTATCTATCTCAATAAACTCATTAGAATCCAATTTTTCAGATCTAAGATTGGAAGGGTTATGAATTATAACGCCTTTACTATCCCATTTTGGTTTTTCAGAGGGCTGGTTGAAAAGTTGAGCGAGGGCTTTATTTGTTTGTAAGTCTTCAAAAGTGATAAATAATTTTGCATATAGTTGATTGTTGAAAAAGTTCATTATTTCTTTATTTTTTGACAAAGAGGGTCCATGAAAGCGTCTGAAGGAACCATCAGGAAGGAAAATTCTAATTCTAGATTTATTTTTCGAGTTTCCTCTGCTCCAACTAGGACGCTTGGGATAATCCTGGTATGGAACGGGTTGTGCATTCGAAGCTGGTGGATTGAACGGTGGCCGGAAACAAACGGAGGACATCTTTAGACCCATTGCACGTTTTTCTAAAATCTCATTCAAATTACTGACAACTGAACTTACTCGCGAGTGTAACAAGAGTTCTTCTTGACTTTTAACATTTAGTGAGAGCGGTGCTTGTTCATCAAGCCACTGCTCCGATTCAATATCAACAGATTGATCATTAATACTTTCGCTTTTCTGAAGAGACAAACGTCTGTCCTCTAATATATTCACCAGACCTGAAGTATCAGAACCTGTTCCCCACATCCTGTCAAACAAATCATCATCACTTTCCTCTCCAGTAATTGAATCAAGTTGGCGGCAAACTTCACAAGTTTGTGGGTCGGCTGTATCGACTTCTTCCACTTCTTCATCAGATGTGATGGGAAATATCACATCACTGTCTGAATCAAAGCCAAACAAATCCTCCCCCTCGCCCTTGTCAATACTTTTAACATCTTCTTTGGTTTCAATTTTGTCTTTTTCTAGTGCCTCAGTTGACCTGTAAAAAGAATAAGATGTGGTTGGTTACTTCAACAAAAATATAGGTACATACCTATAAATCACAATATAAGAACTATTTGTTTTTTTCAAGATGACAGCTGAATTTAGGGGCACTTTAAACATTTTAATTTGGGAGGTTTACTTAAAATATGTGTAAAGTTTCAAGTTAGTTCATAAAAAGTTCTTGTCTAAGAGCAGCCGCCATACAAAAAACAAAATATTTGCAATTCATGAATACAAAACTTTCTTGGAATTTACATGGAAACTATAAAAGATATACAAAATATACAGGGTGTTTGAAAAATATATACATAACTTAAATTTTAAACTGCAGTTTAAGTTTTTATGAATTAGGCATAAATAGCATTAAAAGAAGGCAAATTTCATGGGATTTTTAATGGTATAAGGGAATATGATGTGCACTAGAGTTTTTGGGATAAGTTTCAAAGGCTGTTGAAATTCAATTAAAATCTGGCAAAGATGGTTCGCAATTATTTTCAATGATTATAGTCGTTCAATGACAGTTTTTGCAGTCAAATCGTTGTTTCGGGCATTCAAACTCCGGACACAACGATTTGACTGCAAAAACTGTCATTGAACGACTATGATTATTAAAATTAATTTTGAATCATCTTTGCCAGATTTTCATTGAATTTCAACAGCCTATGAAACTCATCCCAAAACTCAAGCGCACATCAAGCTAAGATATATTCCCTTATACTTATATCATTAAAATTCCCATGAAATTTGCCTTCTTTTAACGCTGTTTATGGCTTAATTCATAAAGAACTTAAAACTGCAGCTTAAAATTTAAATTACATCTTACATCTTACATACATCCTCTTCCTCACAGTCGTGGAGACTGGAGAATCGTCAATTCTTTAGATTGGGGGGGGGGGGATGTGAGCCATTTTATATTTATGTTAGGCCTATTTTTATAAATGATAAATTGTGTACCTATATATTTATCAAACACCCTGTACGTATAAAAGGACAACATTTCAAATAAAAGCAGTTTTAATTAATACGGGTTTAGCGATATAATTCATGTAATAACTACTGACTTTTTTCAACAATTTTAATTTCATAACTTTTCCCATTAGAAATAGTGCTTTTAATCTACTGGCCACACAAGACAAAGGCTATGAAACGTGGTGAAGTAAATCCAAACATCTTATTAAAAATGCCAGTGATTTGACATGATCATGATGATTGATAGTAAGAATAAGAATTGGTCAATAAAACTGATGCAACTGAACTTTCAAAAATTATTCCTGAAATGCTCGGGCTTTCCTTAATTTCTATCACTCAAACTTGGGAATTAAAAAAAGAGGATCAAGAGCTATTTTTTCAGAAATATTAGGTTTATATCTTGAACCATCAATATCTCAAAAACTATAAAATTGATTCAAAAAATTTCAAGAGACAAAAAAGTTTATTATTTGTTTTTTTACAATAATGCAGTATTAGCATGACACTTAAAATTCTCAGTTGAAAATTCTAAATTGAGTCAAACCTTACTTAGCAATCATCCCACAATCTGCACAACATTGCTTCCAGGTTTAACTTGGTGTATATGTTCAGTTTATATTCGATAGTTCTGGTGGAATCCTGGATTTAAGACCTCTGTATCTTCAAGGGTTCAACACACTCTGACTCCCAAACTTATATTTATCATACTTTAATTAATCTAAAAAGATTCTTCTTTGATTCTTGGACAGGAAACACAATTAAGGAAGTTGGATTGACTGTAGTCGGCCTGTTTTCTCAATGAGAAATAATCTAGTTCTTAGAACAAAAAGTCACAATAGCTCCTTCAGGAGAAAAAGTTATTGCGAGCAAGTTTCATTAATGACTAATAAAATCATGTTTCACAGATTTTGGGAAGATTTTTTCACCAACTTTGAATATAATTTAATAAACTTAGTAGCTACCAAGTTAAAATGTGTAAGCTCTTTATTAACACTTTCGCTGTAGGAAAAAAATTGTTAAACTTTCAGCCATGCTGAAATTTTGGAGGATCTGTTCACCAACTTAAAATATAATTTCATAAACTTACTAGCTACCAAGTTAAAATGAGTAAGCTCTTTATTAACACCTTCGCTACGGGGAAAAAATTGTCAAACTTTCAGCCATGCTGAATTTTTTTTCACGGGCTCATTTACCTATGAGGTTGTTTAGCCGCAAAACGGTGTCTAAAAAATCTCCTTGGCCTATGATGTCATCTGTGATGTAATAAGTTTGTGGCCCGAGATCGGGAAATGAGCACTAAGGAACGATGCGACGTGGTTTTTGGCGCGTTTTATCACTACTGTCGCTTTCACAACTGATTCTATTGTTGTGAAACTGCCTACTAGCGCAAACGCAAATTTTACGTCTCAGTGTACTCCTGGCTCTAGTTTCGTCGCTGTCAGGGATGTTGTTAGGTAGATGGTAGTCAAGGTCACTGACACTCGAATCATCCAATAATTCCAGTACGTCATAATTTTACTTTTTCAATGAACCTGCCATATTATAATAAAAAAAATCACAGAAAAGAACGATGCAACACTAGTCCGGCCATTCGACAATTAGCAGTGGACGTAGCTAATTTACACTCAATAACAGCTTACAATAACTCAATAAAAGCTTACAGTCAATAACACCCAAAATCCGCCTCAAAATACGTTGGCAACACAAGCGCGAAATTAAAACCCCTTTAAAAAATAAGGCGTACCCGGACCACAAAACGGATAGTGCGAGAGGTGGGCGGGTCTTCTGTAGAGGGGGAACAGCAAATAGCAAAGCTCCAAGTTGTTCATTAACCACCACACAGCTGCTTTTGTGTCGGCCAACCTCGTGCCTGGGATCGGGACACACTTGTCCGGAGACCACCTCGCATGGCCCAATATCGGGACACCCGCAGCGAAAGTGTTAACAACTAGAGGCTTGAAGGGGCTACAAGCCTCTAGGCATGAGAAAACTGAAGGTCTATTCATATCATCTTCCAAATTCATTGCATTTTACATTTCTCACCCAAAAAATTCTGCCATAACTATTAGCTACTGTTGCTTGTAACAACGTAATGTAACTATGCCTGCTCTCAGCAACCATATCAGTCTGGTACAGTATTTTGTGTTTTGATGCTAAATTTTCAGTCTGTTTTGTCTGCAATCTTAGCCTTTTTATTTATCTAAATGTTGTTTTTACCAAAGCTTTTGTTAGGGTATCTTTATGTTTTTGTTCCTTTCTTGGTATTTTAAATCACTAATCTTCTTACAGCTAGAACAAAATAGTAGATTTCAAAAATTATCATAGTTTTCAGTGAAGATGTTGGATTGAAAGTTTGATGTTAAGTGTTTCAACCAGATTTTGACAAACTTGTACAACTTGAATTTTTGGATGATTAGAATTTTTAATCAATCCCTTGAGGTTAGAATAATCCAAGTTCAACCGAATTAGATTAAGTAGGGAATTTTTTATTACTAAGGCATCATGAGGATTAGGTGTGAGCCATCTGTATCACTTTACTATAAAATACCCTCATCACAGCAGACCTGCGTACTCAGTGAATTTCGACAGGATTTATTCAGTATATGTGAGGATTCAACCATCGATGTAAATAAGTACACTGGATTGGTAACTCAGGCCCCGCAACGCGAGCCGGCGGCAGTGGTTGCGTTTAAGATTTTGCAGGGGCGATGGGGAACGCATTTTTTGCCGGCCAACTTGTACTGACCGTCTAGTTAAATATTAATTGAGATTACTTAATATTTATAACAATACATTTATTATAGCTATAGCTTTACCCGTAAAACTGCTCCAAAATCTGTGCGGTTTCAATACGGATAACAATACATTTTCGCGCTTTTTCCCCCAACGCCCCTTCAATTCGGCCCAGCTGCAACCCCGACGCACGGCTGTATTGGCTCGGAAATCACTACACAAGCTTTACGGGGAGCGCGCTATCCAGTTGTATTTATTTACATCGATGGATTCAACATATGTAAGAGAAAGTATTGTTTAATATGTTTTGTAAATAATATACTAAAAACGTATATTTAATCATTCATGAGCTTTAAATATGAGGAAAATTAAATTATGAGGATCACATTGGTTTTCATTGAGAACAAACAATTTTTGTATTTTATATAATTCTGAGCCTTTTATTTTCAATAAATGTAATCTTGTTATGGTATATAAATATCAGCAAACATATAATCAATGAATTAAAAACACTCAAAACAAACAAATAATATAATCTCATCAACAAATTAAAATCAATCATATGGTTAGTTTGGTACAACCTCCGCGGAGGGGTTACACCATTTACTAGTAGTATGTCACTTTCGTTGTTTAATGCTTTGCTCTCACAACGTTAAAGAACATAAAAGTTCAAAAATTATATGTGTCAGAAAACTCATTTACTAACTTAAATGCAGATTCAAAGTGTAGACAAAATTTCTGTTACCAATTTCATCCCAATACATAGAAACTTAATTTATGAAAATACATTGACAGTAACCTATAAAACATTTATAAAATAAGTTTAAGGTTGGTTAAATTTGAATTATTCTTGTATGAATATAACTATTATTGAATTAAGATCAGTATTAACTAAACTATAACTGAAATATCAACCACATATTTTCATCTCAAAATAACTTTCTATTTTAGTCCATCTGATGTTTATTTTAAACCATTTAAAATAGTTTAGTAAGGTGTCAATTTTTTTCTAATTTGGTAATGATTATCACTCAATAGTTCCCCTCCAGACATTACAGGTTCCCACTGACTTCGCCAATTAGGTGTAACCATTGTAACCCTTCTGCGGAAGTATAACCGTTAGTTTTACAATTAAAACACCCCTGTTGCAGCAGACCTGCATCTACAGCCAACGTCAATGAAACATATTATCATTCCTCAGCATTGTAAACATATCATATATTATGCTACATTTTCACACAGTTTAGACCAGGTCACCCCCTCCCCCCAAATGCACATACTTTCTTCATAACATTTTGAAATTAATTTATTTTTAATATATAGAACATATTTTCTGCAAAATCATCATCAATGAACTCTAACTCATAAAATAAAAACAAATAAAATAGTCACCTGTAAAATTTAAATGTAATCATATGTTCAGTTTTATTTAAAAAAATTCCCTACATACGGGTCAATGTATTGATTTGAGTTATTACTGTGCAACTTTTGGGGATCTTTCTCTGAAAACACGGTAGTTATACTTTTTTTGCATGTAAAGTAAAAAATAACACTAGACAACATACTGTGTTTGGCGGACGCGATAAAAAATCTGTCGATTGCGGATAAACGGCAGATGTAGCTTTGCGTAACTCGCGAACGCCTGTAAAATTTGATCGCACACACGTAAATCACACGTAAATTCCATTGCCGGTAAACGGCGGGAGTAACGAAGTACTCGACTCGTTTAAGTCAAGTAGTTGGAACGACTCGACTTGACCTCGAGTAGTAGCAACTACTCGAGTAATTACTCGACTGTCGAGTACTCGCCCACCCCTATTTATTGATATATATATATATATATATATATATGAAAATGAACGAATGTGATTTTGGGGTCTAGAGGCATGAGAATGAAAAGTTGCAGTGGTCCCGTGCTTAAGTCTTACCATGCCGCCTACGGTAAAAGTAATGGTGGCTCGTGTGTAGGTTCAATGGTTCTTCAGTCAACCCGATTAAATAATAGAACACAATATATATCTTTAAGTAAACAGTAGAAAATCCCACCTACTTTTATATACAAAATGGCAAAAAACAATTTTTGCGTTCAAGCAAAGATCTCACGCAATGCCGGCAGAGCAAGGTTCAATTCACCGAGTGAACCCAGTGGGCTAGGCGAGAGGTGTGAGGGGAGGGGAGGGGGGAATGGACCTACCACTAGTGCTCTCTGCTAGCGGTGAGCCAAGCGCTGTCGATGTTAGCCGACCTCTTCCGAAAGAGTAGTTTCTTTCCTAGCCGCTGTGTTTCAGCGGTACCTTACGGAACGGGCGCTGTGAGGCTTGATAATGTTGTTTTCAAGGTTAGGGTGATGTTTAAGTTTATTTTTATAAATAAATATTATGTGATTTCTATGTTGTTTTAGTGATAAATATGTTCTTTTTTGGCTAAAAAGGGGGGATAAACCCCTCCATAAGTGGGCTTTTTAACATATAAAAAAGGAAATTATCAAATTCTGGTTTAAACTACTGAATTCAGCTTGAAAAAACAGATAATTTAGTATCTTGAATTATTGCTCTTAGTCCACTGGTCTCCGAGATAACGCTAGTGATAAACACGGTACGTTGTTTCAATGTTAACCTTATGGGAAATAACTAAATTTCTATGTCTCGCTTATTTCTCGACACATCTGAATAAAACTTGGAATATAGCTTAATCTACTTGAGATGTACTCGGTAATTGCAAAAAAATCTTTCAAATTCATATTTTCATGGCAGCAAACCTGCATACTCATTTCACATGTTATTCTTATGGAGAAAATTGTTGTATGCTCATTTTAGGATTTAAGTTGATTTTACTTTATTTGAGGCTCCTTCTAAATGATTGGCATTTGAAATTTATTGAAAATGCAGGTCTGTTGCAACGGGGGTACTTCCATTTATAATAATAATAATAATTCTGTGTAACCTTCTGGCCAACGTCTGGTGTCAAGAGTTATTAGGTCGCAACTAGTGCCTCTGACATGATCTATCGACCACTACAGTAGCTGGGACCAACGGCTTAACGTGCCTATTTCCATTTATCATGTTTTGTGATTTTCACAATATGTGAGCCAAGGTTCATAAATAGTTCGTAACTCAAATAAAAATTAAGATATTTTAAAAATTCAAAAATTTCCAGAATCAGCAAAAAATAAGGAATCTGGTCACATGCCCCATGTCTCTTATACCATGCCTTATGATTTTTTACAGGCTATGGTTACTCTTACCCAGAACTCTGGGGCAAGTGTAACCTCAAAACACAAAAAAATGTTGTGGAAAATTTGTTTAGTAAAAATACATGTTTTACAATCGATTAGTCAAACTTTATGCATGAGAAATTTCAAAATGATTTCACTTAGGCCTATAACAAGTTGGCAATATGAGGTGAAAGTCGAACTATGCCAAAATGTGGTGACACACCCTACTTCACCCATAATAAATTCTTCCCTACCAGGAAAATGTATTTGAATGTAGATAAAAACTGTTATCACTGAGTACTTTCAATGCCATAGATTTTGGAACATATGCTAAACTACCTCTATTTTCTAATTAGAATTTCATCAAAATCATCAAATGTAAGATTTTAATTTTTTTCTAAATTTCTTTTGTACATATAATGAAACTTACCTTATCTATTGAAAAAAGTCTTCTTTTGCCATCACAACTACAAACGTTAAGAAACCAACATTAAGAACAAGAACCAATAAAAATTAAAAAAGTATAATTTTAAATAAGTTTTTATTCTTTCCTCGAATGTTAATATTTAAAAAAAATATAATACTACTAAAAGTAAGAATTCTGAAGGAATTTTGTGCCAAATTTCTCTGGCTTTTAAGTAAAGAAAACAGCCCGACTACAGGGCACAAGGAAGTGTGGTTGGGACAACCACAGGGTAGGGGATACTCTAACATACCTGAAACATTTTTTGAGGGGGATTAGGAAGCCTGGGTTTCCCCAACCCACAGAAAAATCCTGTGAGGGTACTTCAGACATTTTTAAGGCTACCAGAAAGAAAGGTAAGCTTCCCCTGTATCCAACAGGCCCTAGGCCAAAACAAGCAGCCATTGACAGACTAATACAGAGGAAGTCAAAGGATAAAAGATAAGGTGAATGGGAATGGTTTGACCAAGATTAGACTTGATTGGCAGGGAATGCACCTTTGGCCAGTAAATGGCCTCAATACGAGCCCTCCATTCTGCTACTAGTGCATCCCGCCCATCCTGCCATCAAGCCCAGTCTCCCCTGGAAGGGAACAGAAGTTGTTCACGGTAAGACAGCTCCAAAACTGCCTCCAATCATAATAATTGGAACCACTTCCGTTGCTGTACCCAGAAAAGGTTTCTAAACAAGTAAAAGCCAGTTGATAGCACTGGCCCCTGTTTAACTGCAAGCGTACTGGGATAGTTTAATTTAATTTTACTACATACTAAAGCCCAGTAATATCATAAAGCCCAATTCCAGACGCCTCCAGAAGCCATTTTCACCCCTGGGACATTAAATGTAGATCTGTACGGGGTGATTAATACTAAAACTTATGAATACATTCAAAGTTTTAATTCTGTTAAAAGGTTATGAAGGTGAAGATGTGAATTACGTAATAAGAAAAAAGAAAACAAAAAGAAAATTTAGACTATGACAAAATAAAAAGTGTTAAGTTTTTCAGCTAAACATATAAAAAGATACACATCATTATTTAAATAAGAAGTATTTGAAATCTGGTAACAAGTGATATTCCTCACCAACTGAAATTCCAGCATTAACTTATTTATCTTAAAAATAACATACATTTTAAAATTATGTGCTAGCAAAATGTTATTAATGTTTAGAATATTAATAAAATGACATGCATTGTTTATTGGTTGGATATTGAAAAGTAATCCTACTGCATTTACAGAAAATGTTTGTTTTGATAAGGTTGCTCACCTTACCAATACAGTATTATTTCAAGACAAGAGGCTCGAAGGCAATGGTTTAAATGCCCTATGGCTCTATTTCAAAATGTCTCAATAAAAAAATAAACCTACATGTTTTCTTTCAACAGAATGTGGAAAATCTTTTTAGTTTTGATTATTGCCTAACGTTATCCATAAAAATCATAAATTTTTTTGTACAATAAGTAGGTGAGTGTTCATCAATTTTAAGTTGTTTGTTAAACCCGGTTTTCATCATTTTGATAGTGTTTCATATATTGCCTAAGTGGGCAAAGTAGATAATCTATCAGTCTCTATTAATTCCACCCAAGAGTATTTTACAACCCTGAGGTTCACAAGTAAATGATTATTGATAGGCCAAATTATGAGGGTGTATTGTCCAGGGAAGGTACACAATTTCCAAATTTTTGTTTTAAAAACATCCCCCTTAGTTATCAAACTTTTTAAACTAAATTAAATCACAGAACAACTCAAAGTTAACCATATTAACTTTGGAGAGGGGCCCAAGTGCAAAACACAAAAAACACAAACATTTCAATTTCTAGTAAACAAAAAGAAAAAACTGTTTTATGCCGGCTGTACTCACTTGTGTAATGTCTTCCTTTCGTCAGGAGAAAAATCTGGAGCGAACACCAAATCATTAGTGGATCCACTGGCAATATAGTCTTTGAATATGTTTTTGAATTTGGACTGGAACTGTGGAGAACTGAGGTGACCAAAGCCAGCTCTGCGCATTGTCTGGGCAGCTCTGAAAAGTGTTATATACAAATATTAAAAAGTCGACATTTTTAATGTCTTTTCTATGGTGACTTGAGAAAACAGTAAGACACGATATACGAGACAATACGGAGGTCTACAAATGGTCAACCGGTGGGGTAAATATTCAAATGAGGTTTTTTTCTCACTGCATGTACAATGACATCTAAAATTCACACTCGGTAGAGGACTATTTGTGGATAAAATAAACAATAGCAATATTCCATAAATTATAAACATCATAATAGTTTAACTTTAAAAACAAAACAAAAAGTTCAGATCTCTTGGGATTGTTTAATTTAGTTAAACCTGCTGCCCTTCTTAAACAATCCATAACAATGAATTCAGTCTTTTTAAGTCTTTCAAAAAACTATTCTAGAAATATTATAGGCACTGTAATGCAGAAGAATCGCACAAACTCGACTCATGGAAACTCAACACTGTATAACTCAACAAAAAAATTTTGTTTTTGCTGTAAGAACGTAATTTTCCGCATTAAGGACAATATTTTTTTAATTTATTACCATTTTCAAGTCATTAATTATGTTTTAAGTTATTTATGTTTAAGTTTACCATTATTCAGACCATTAATGAGTTTAAGTATAAGCCAGTATACAACTTAAAAATTTTTTCTTGGGTTTTCTTTACCCCCAACAATATACTTTGAAAAACTCGACATTCCCCAAATCCTGTTAGGGGTCAATGTTGACATTGTGCTGAGTTTGAGAGACTTTACAGTATGGCCTTTAGACCAAGGGCCCAAAAGTGGCACATTACACAAATAAGTGTAGCCTGACATCCTGCAATTCTAGGAAATGAAATATGTGTTATCCCAAAACGACTTCTTTACCAAACTCAATGAAGTTTCAAAATATGACAGTTTTAACCTCAAAGTCATAGTAATTTGGTACCAGTAAACCCCCAAACCGGTTATTTTTTCAAGTTACCAAAAAATTCGTGACTTCTCTGTTTTGTATGTAACTTGAATACACAAAACAAAATAACTATTTAATAACTAATAAATAACTAATAATTATTTTTTATTTGGAGTTAAACCTACTTTTCACTAGCAGGCCTGGGACATTGATATCGGATTTACGTTACAGTATTCACAAACTAACGCTCGACTCACAATTTCTCCGACCTATTTCATCATCACTTTCACTTTTTGTGTCGTAAATCACTTAGGCCACTAATTTCAAAGTATTTGCTAATTTCACGGTCACTCAAAAGTTTACGGTCCGCCATTGCGCAATGTTTACAAACCCAGACCAGCTGTCAACAAAACAACTCATAAAAAATTTCAGTGATTCTATCTGCTAAGATTAAAAAAAAAAATATCCTAGAGACAGCCTGCCAATTCTCGAACGTAACCGAAGTCAAACGAAGCATTCCGACTTCCCCCATGGCGGAAAGAGCACCAAGTTTGAATCACGACTACGCCCTCGAGTATTTGCAACCATAGCCTGGCACCGTGGACCGTGGACCGTGACCGTGGACTGTAAGAGGTTAATAAGTTTTACATAATGTATTGTGAAGATAGAATGAAAAATAGACACAAAAATACAAAAAGAAATTTTTAAAACAAGTATGTTGACATGTCAACTCACTCGATGGGCGCCTGTATCCCCTGCTGGTGTTTGCCGAGCCCGGCGCCCGCCCAGCCCATCTTCATCATCATCCTGCTGCCGATGTTATCCTGCGGCAGCACCACCGGCGGCGCCTTGGCCTGCTCCACCTGCTCCTTGCTCACCACCTCTCCGTCCGTGAAGAACGACAGCTTCTCCTGTCGATGGACATACGACTCAAGTTTACATCGAATTTGAGGAGACACCTTTCGTGCACAGTACATTATGTCCCACCTGCTCCTTGCTCACCACCTTTCTGTCCGTGAAGAACGACAGTTTCTCTTGTCGGCGGACATACGACTCGAGTTTACATTGAATTTGAGTTTGACTTTTTTTAGGTCGGACATCTTTCCTACACACTCAGTAAATTATATCCCACCTGCTCCTTGCTCACCACCTCTCCGTCCGTGAAGAAATACAGTTTCTCCTGGCACATGAAAATACCACACGACGTTTCTATCGTATCTGAGTTCAACTTCTCTTAAGTAGGACATCTTTCCATAACAAACTCAAAATAAACCTGTTTCCTGTACAGAAAATTTTGGTACACCTGCTCCTTACTTATCACCTCTCGGTTGGTGAAGAATGGGAGCTTCTTCTGCCAGCGAAAATATGTTTGTATTGGATCTAAGTTCGATTTTTCTTAAGTAGGACATTTTCCCATTAACACACTCAATACATTTTACTTTGTACTTCTTTAAAACATCAGCCTACCCAGGTAGGCATTTTAAGCCATGTATGAATGACATGTTCCTTAGACAGGGCTGTTCGAACAACAAAAGGCAACTAAGGGAGCTACAGTTTAACTAATGCAGTTTACAGTGTTGGTTAGTAGTGGTCAGTGGGCTCCGAACCACAACCTTACCAATCAATTACAACTGATCTATCTAATTAAGAGGGTAATCTTATGGATGAATGTATACTATGCACTAATGTGGATGTTAATAGCCACTAAAAAATGGTTTTAAACACAAGCTTGCTTTGAAAGGGTTTTTTTAGCGAATTTCCCCTATAGGGAAGAAGCTATTACCGTAGGTCTCATGGTAAGACCTAAGCCCGAGACCATGATAACTTTTCGTTTTAGGGCCACCAGAAGCAAAAAACACCATTCGTTCGAATTTTAGCGAATTTCCCCTATAGGGAAGAAGCTATTACCGTAGGTCTCATGGTAAGACCTAAGCCCGAGACCATGATAACTTTTCGTTTTAGGGCCACCAGAAGCAAAAAACACCATTCGTTCGAATTTTTATATATCTATCTATATATATGTGTCTGTCAGCACGATAGCGGCCGTAAATATGATCCGATCTTAATGAAATTTGGAACAGACATGTAAAGTGGTAATCGAATGGACGAGTTCGTGAACCAGCCCGATCGGACCACCGGAAGGGGGGTAAGGGGGGATAAACACCCCCAAAAATGGGTTTTTTGGGTTTTTTACATATAAAAATAAAATTTATCGAATCTTTGTTGGCACCATTGAATTCAGCTCAAAAAAACAAACAATTTAGTGTTTTGAATCTTTGCTCTATGTCCATTGGTTACCGAGATATTGAAAGTGGTAAACACAGTACGTTGTCCCAATGTTAACCTTATGGGGAATAAGTAAAATTCTATATCTCGCTTATTTCTCAACATATCTGGATAAAACTTGGTTTGTGGCTTCATATAGATGAGATCTAATGTATTTTAGTCTAAAATCCCCAAAATTTCAATTTTTAGTGGCAGCAAACCTGCATAATCATTCCCCATGTTATCCTTATGGGAAATAAAAAAATTCTATATCTTACTTATTTTTTAACATTTCTTGACAAAACTTGGTATATGGCTTCTTGTAGTTAAGATCTACTAAATAATGAATTAAAACCAACCTGTTTTAACATACCTGTTGCAGCGAACCTGCATAATCATTCCCCATGTTATTCTAATGGAGATTACAAAACATGTAAAATCTCGCTAAGTTGGATTGAAATACCATTTGTTGTGTTGCATCTGAAATTCGCTGAGTATGCAGGTCTGCTGCAACGGGGGTATTTATATATCTATCTATCTATCTATCTATATATATATATATATATATATATGTGTGTCTGTCAGCACGATAGCGGCCGTAAATATGATCCGATCTTAATGAAATTTGGAACAGACATGTAAAGTAGTAATCGAATGGACGAGTTCGTGAACCAGCCCGATCGGACCACCGGAAGGGGGGGTAAGGGGGGATAAACACCCCCAAAAATGGGTTTTTTGGGTTTTTTACATATAAAAATAAAATTTATCGAATCTTTGTTGGCACCATTGAATTCAGCTCAAAAAAACAAACAATTTAGTGTTTTGAATCATTGGTCTATGTCCATTGGTTACCGAGATATTGAAAGTGGTAAACACAGTACGTTGTCCCAATGTTAACCTTATGGGGAATAAGTAAAATTCTATATCTCGCTTATTTCTCAATATATCTGGATACAACTTTGTTTGTGGCTTCATCTAGATGAGATCTAATGTATTTTAGTCTAAAATCCCCGAAATTTCAGTTTTTAGTGGCAGCAAACCTGCATAATCATTCCCCATGTTATCCTTATGGGAAATAAAAAAAATCTATATCTTACTTATTTTTTAACATTTCTTGACAAAACTTGGTATATAGCTTCTTCTAGTTAAGATCTACTAAATAATGAATTAAAACCAACCAGTTTTAACATACCTGTTGCAGCAAACCTGCATAATCATTCCCCATGTTATTCTAATGGAGATTACAAAACATGTAAAATCTCGCTAAGTTGGATTGAAATACCATTTGTTGTGTTGCATCTGAAATTCGCTGAGTATGCAGGTCTGCTGCAACGGGGGTATTTACTTATTAAGGAGGCATTGAGGATAGGACCAGCTGACTAACCATTGAAAGTGTAACCGTCTTGGACAGAACACATGGGGAACAAAAATATGATGGTAGATAGCTTCATGGCTGTGAGCCTCTTTAACTATCAATAAAAATTTGAAAACTCAATCTTAGTCCAATGGTAAAGAGGTCGGTGGTCATGAAATACTTTAATATTTGTGTTTCCTGCTTGTTCTATCTGGGAAACAAATTTAAAAGGTAAGCTTGCTTGTCCCATCAAAAATTCCTCCCATTTTGACATAATAGTATTTAAATTGCCAGATAAAAAGTCTCGGTAAAAAGCAAAGATTACAGCAACAGTACAACTACTATCACAAAGATATCACTGAAAACAGTCTGAAACTAAAATAGATTTATTCAACGTCCTCTGGATGAAAGGTACAAATCAATGCAAACTGTAGAAGAAAATACAAATTCTTTTACACAGTTACACTTTTGATGTTAGAAACATCAAAAGGGTTAAGATAATTACACTGCCCGGGACAATGTCACACAATCTCACTGTAAGTTTCAACTCAAAACACATCAAACGTGACTTGTATCTAGCCTTAAAAAATTGAATTACTCTGTTGTAAAAGCTTAACCTGTGATTGTCCAACTGACTGATAAGTGGGCGTGCGGTTAGAATCGCTACTTTGTCAATAAGAATTTAATATCCCTTACATTAAGGACTTTAAAACTGTCTGTTGGTGTTTTTTTTTTTTTTTTAATATAATTTCAAGTTTTTCATTAAAGTTGTGTAATTAACTACAGTAGACCCCCTCTTAACCGACACTAACGGGACCGGACCTAGGTCGGATAACTTAAAAGGTTGGTTAAAACGGGTAATCCTCTAAACACCAAATAGAATCAATAGAAGCTCTATTGATTTAGAGTTCTACTGACATCATTCTAAAGCCGTTCGTGGATTATTTAGAAAATAAACTATAATTATCAATAGGGGTGTGCGAATAGTGATTTTTTGGGTCGAATCGAATCGAATAGTTCATAACTATTCCGAATATTGAATATTTTCGAAACGAATATTTATGTCAATGGTTATTCGTTCAAATGAGATCAAATTTTAAATCGCAGCATGTAAGTATAAATACCCTTTCACAGCAAACCTGTATACTCAGCAAATTACCAAGCATTTTTTAGCAACTATTCAATAATTAATATAATGTTATCAAAACAAAAGTGTTATTTCATTGTGTTTTCTTTACTCTTGTCCTTACTTTCTCCCTCCCCTCCCTGTATTTATCTTATTTAATTATTGATAGCATAATAACAAGACAAAATAATATAGGTCAGATATCAATTACTAAGGTACACAAAGGTACAACTAATCAATTGTTAAGAATTTAGAAATTTATTGATTCATAGGTAATATTCATTTGAATAAGCACAATTAGGCCTATAGTCAGGGCTGTACGCAGCTTTGGCGGGCCCTGGTGAAGAAATGAAGCCGGGCCCCCTCACGTCCTGGTACTGCACCCGTTCCACTAAAAACCGTAGCAGATTTTCAGCTCGTAAAAAGTGGTGACCTTTTTTTTTTTACTCCCACGTGCTCCCGGGCCTTCTTGGCGACTTTCCACGGTTTCGGAGGGGGATTCTGCCCCCGGGCCCCCCCTTGACCCCGGGCCCCAGTAAAATTGTCCCGGCTGTACCGGTCTGAGTACGGCCCTGCCTATAGTAGCAATTTCAGGATTTGGCTACTTAACAATTCCTCTTCTAGCCAACTGCAACCTAAATTTGTTCACTTTTAGGCCTCTGCATCCCTTTGTTCCTTTTCCTTTTAATAAACCAATAAATTATTTGATCAGGGACTAGGCTTAAGGGATTAGACCAAAGAATTACATATAAAACTTCGTTCACCAACTACTTCATATTTGAAGAAAGCCTTACAATTTTATTTGTGCATTAATGCCTGAGAACAAATATTTTGATTCTCCCAAAGTAATACTATAAAATAATAATAATTCAGACCAGTAAACTTAACCTAAATTTTAAGATAATTTACAATTAATTGTCATTTACTTATTTACTTATTTAGTTTATTTGTTTTACATTATAAACAGCAAGCAAACTCATTAATTAGGCTTAAGTTGTCAAACCAACATTGTACGTTATCAAAAAATGACCACTTTAATCACGTATCAAAACAAACACGCTCCGCCTGATTCGTCAGATTTCAACAAAATAAAACCAATTTTTGATCATTCAACATTTCTATTTCTACGTAATTGCTTATTTGAAAAATAAAGAAATCTGAGTGATTGAAACAAACACGCGATAGACGTTCTCGAGTTATTAACAACAACTAAGCTTCAAAAGCAAAAGCAGACGAAGTTTAAAACAATGACGAAATTCGAAAACGAAAAGATGAATAGTGAACAGGTCCGCCAACTCTTTGCCAGCCCAAAATTATTGTACTTCATCGTATCAAAGTTGGAAGCGATGGTGATCCCTGATTCCGTTTAAGATATTTACGACCTGAAAAAGTCGTACGAAACACCAACATGACTATTTATTTATGGGGTATTTACGGGATATTTAGTTTTGGCAATGAATACGACACTGGACACTGTCGGTCATCGGTGAACTCTGATTGGTCTTGATTGCAATTCTCTCTTTTACCAACTCAACAACTCAACTAATGTTTCGTCGGTATCGGATACTGGTCGAGACAGAACTGATGAAGGATGGACTATTATTTGTTATATGATTTAATGCTGTGATACTAGAATTTATCTTACAAAAAAATTCGTCGTCGCGTCGGGTATTGTGCAGTATATTAACCTAAGTACTGCACGACTGATCAACACGGCAGAGGGAATTTGGTGGCAAAACTGCGATGTCAGTATTATTTTACAGCAGCTATTCATCTGTCGTCTGTCCACGTGAGGACGCAACTGTTTCTGATGTAAAAAAATGGATTCGTAGTAGTTTGCAACTAAAAAACGTACTTTTATTTTGAAAATGGGAACGTTTACACCTACTTTTGATTTTATGCCAGTCCTTTAAATATTCGATTCGGTCATATCGAACTTCTTTGCAATCTCGAATCGAATCGAATATCACGATATTCGATTCAAAAAAGTTCGAAGTTCGAATATTCGCACACCCCTAACAACCTATTTTCCAAAATAACTATCGTAGAAATGTCACAAATTACACCGAAATACGTTCGAAACAAAACCTTTTTGATGAACTAAATATTACACGTTGTTAAAAAAGAATAACATGATAATTTTTTTAACGAATCTTTCGTAAAGCAGTATTGATTGTCAAAATTGATAAGAAACAAGCAATCATTGCATTACAAGTCAGGCAGTCAATTGAAAATAGAGTATAATACAGGCTTTAAATCATCATCAACCTATAGTCCCGGAGAAAGATGGATTGTACTACACTCAAAATTATAGTATAAGTATGATGATTATCGAACATCCGGGAGAACTGTACACAAGGTTTGTGTTGGTTTTTTATACTCTACTGATGAATGACACAATGGTTTCTGGATATGAAAACGACAACTAGGGGTGGGCGAGTACTCGACAGTCGAGTAATTACTCGAGTAGTTGGTACTACTCGAGGTCGAGTCGAGTAGTTCCAACTACTCGATTCAAACAAGTCGAGTATTTAGTTACTCCCGCCGTTTACGCGGCGGCCGACTTTACGTGCTATTTACGTTTGTGCGAACAAATTTTACTGCAGATCGCGAGTTACCCAAAAGCTACAACTGCCGTTTATCCGCAATCGGCAGATTGTTTATCGCGGCCGCTCGCTAGTTTCACAATAAGCAGTATTTTCTGTTCATTTGTGGCCGGCAAATACGCGTGACTGTTTTTTACGGCCGATCGCTAGTTTCGCAAAGTTGCATTTCGTTTATTTACGATCGGCAAATACACGCGATCGTTTTTCGCGGCTGAACGCGATTTTTTCAAGGCTACATTTGCCGATTTTCGGCGATCGGCAATACGCGCGCTCGTATTTCGCGGCCGACCGCGACTATGGCAACGCTACATTCGCCGATTTTCGGCGATCGACAAATACGCGCGGTCGTATGTCGCGGCCGACTGCGACTCTAGGAACGCTACATTTGCCGATTTTCGGCGATCGGCAAATACGCGAGCTCGTATTTCGCGGCCGACCGCGACTTTAGCAATGCTACATTTGCCGATTTTCGGCGATCGGCAGATCTCGAGTTTTGAAAAGCTACATCTGCCGTTTATCCGCGACCGACAGATATGCGCTATCATTTTTCGCAGCCGTCCACGAGTTTTTCTTAACAATAACCTCGACAATATTTCATTACCTCATAGGAGAATGGATTTAGACAGTTATCTAGAAATACCAAATTCTGAGAGATGTCTCAGAATTCGGATGAAAACTTAGAGCTACATTTAGCTCTGAACTTACACTTAACAACTTAAAATTTGTAATCATATTTTATCTTTTGAATGATACACAGCCTTCATTTTTCTCTCTCATTTGATTTGTAAAATGAGAAGAAAATTGTGGATTTCATTGGTAAAGTGGACTTCATTGGTAAAGTGGACTTCATAAAACAATTAGTTAATGTTTTGTAATTTTTGTATTGGGGGATATATTATTCATATCTGGTCGCAGCTGTGTCACTCGTGCTCAAGTGATTGAATGTAAAAAAGAAATAGATCAGGAGTCAGGGGGGGTTGGGTTTAGAGAAGCAAACAAATAACTGGGCATAGGTCTCCTCCCTGATGTTTTTAATTCTTTCTTCCACAATTTCTTGGCTAAGGTGTTCATGAGGGCCAACAATTATTTTTAGGGAAAATATAAACCTGTTTTTGATTGTTAAAATAATAGGCTAATAATTAAATCTTATTACTGCTTGAATTTTACAACTTTGCATATTCTTCATAAGTTTTATAATCTTGTTACATTAAGTGACATGTTATTTTGAGTGATTTAGCTTAGTCAACTTATTCATTTAAAAGTAGTGTTTATGCAATGTAGGGTATTAGAATATAAGAGTTTTATTTTCTCAATAAAAATATAAAACAAGCTTAAATAAAGTAGACCAACTTTATAAGTACAATTGAAGAAAGATTTTAATTAACTATAATTCAAAAACATAAATACTTTAAAAAAATGAAGATTTCATTACTTTTCACAACTACTCGACTCGACTCGATACTCGATTATTTGGCTTAATACTCGACTCGACTTCAAAATCCACTACTCGCCCACCCCTAACGAAAACTCACAGACCCTTACCATACTATGTGCATTGAAATGCACCTACTGTACGTTTTAATAGATTAATGAATGTTGTATTAAAAATATTTTAATCCGTAACAACCTAGAGATGAGCTGATGAGCATAACGTTCTCGTCGCTGGGTTTGGGAAAGGAAATGCCACCATTCCTAGAAAAACCTGTTTGGAGGTTAAACCCTCCAAACAGGGTCGGTTGAAACGATCTTTAATATTTAACCAGCAAGGACAGATAATCCGATTGTCGGTTGAAATGAGGTCAATTATGACTGTATTTCTCCTTACTAAAAAGTTGATTACAAGGTTATGGAAAAGTGGTCATGATTACCTGAATTGTATAGCATGTTTGGCGTAGTTTAGCCAAACCCGCTGTGGCCGCTTTGAATTTTGCATCTTTGTTTGTTTGTCCGACGGCTGAAGCTACGAGTTTTTTGTTCAGCAATACTTCACAATACCTGTCCAAAGACAAATAAGAATTTAAGTTTGTCCTTAAAATCTAATTTGGACTTGATGGTATGCTGCACTACTTACTTGTTTTATACTGTAGGCCTAAATTTACTTCAATTTGGCTAAAAAAAAGTAATAATTGAAGAGGTTTCCCGTAAAATGTTCTAAGCAACAAAATTTCAAAATTGGAGATATTTAGTGAAAAAGGTTCTCTAGGACACGAGCTACACCGTGGTGTATTTTGTTTTGAAGATATTTGAGTTGGTAGCCCTAATTTTGTCTGTCAAAGTTTGTGTGCTTTGCGGGACTGCACGGACTTTTTGGGGAAAAACGTTCTATTCGCCGAAAGATGGACTACCTGCCGGTCGTTGCGTTGTCGCCCAGCGACCAAAATCGCGTAAATAAAAATAAAAGACGTGAAGTAAATACTGGAAAGTGGAAGGATGAGACCAGAAATGAGTATAAAAAAGCTTGATTACCCTCATTTCAAAAAGTAAATAGTCGATGCCTGGAAAATTGCCCCAAATAGAAGTGAGTAGAATAACACTTTAAGCATCACATTTTGATAATTTTTAGCAAAATGACGTCTCACGTTATGTAACAAAATTACGTTTTTATACTTTTATATCAATAAAATTGGTTTATGTTGAGTTTTATTTTCCTTTATGTTGGTATTCCTACACTCCCATGATGTTTTCTTCCAAAGTAGGAGAGCAGTCCGTAGAGAACGTTTCAAGCGCCAATCGTTTAGAACGTTATAACCGCAAAAAGACCTCGTAAAATGTTTTAAAATGATTAATGACAAGTAAAAATTGAATATAAGGCTACATTATGATGTTATGAATAGAGTATTAACCCTAGACAGGTATCGTACGTAATTTTGTCGTGTGCGGAAATGTTTTTTTATCTGATTTTGCAATCAAATGACCTTGAGCCCTGTACCGTCAGCAGTGCTTTTCGCGCTATAGGTTTGATTTAATTTGACAGAATTACGGCTGTTCTTAATATATTTCCAAACTTAATTGAAAAAATACGTCAGATTTACGTACGATACCTACTACAGTAAAATGTGCTTTTCAATGGACTCTTATGGAGCTTATTCCCTAAAATTATAACGGAGCTAAAGACATAATGTAAGATTATTATATGGTAAATAGTATTATCAATGTTTTCTTTTATTTGGGTGCCTTCTTAAAAAAAGTAAATATTTCATCAAAAATATTTTAATTTTTAACCACAGAGTAAAATTTATGTAATGAGACCTTTAGCGTATAAGTATTTGAATAACGATACCTTTCTAGGGTTAACAAATTGTACCAGGGGCGGCTCCAGGGGGGGGGCCATGGGGGCCATGGCCCCCCCAGAGAGCTCCGAATTTAAAAAAATTTCAAACAAGGTTTTACTAAAATTTATTCTTGTGTGTACGAAATCATGTTTGACCCAATATCAGAAAAGCTGTTTCGTATACAATATTCTCAAAGACGAAACTTTTTTATTTTTATACAATTGTTACTTATATGTCCACTTAATTCAAGCTTAAATTTTTTGTTCAATAATTAATAGTAGGAGACATTTTAAGTTGTTAGGTTGGCAGCGCGTCACAATTTGCCGCCATAATGAGGTTTGGGTTTGGAAAATTATTTGTGACGAAAACAAATCAATACACGTTTATTATGAAAATAGCACTTATTTCCTGTGTGTATGGATTGAAATAATTTTATTATTACCAAGACCATCGAGTAAGTAATTGATCCGTTTGAATACTATCTGGCATTCAATACTTCGGACTATAACATATTACTGAGGTCTCAACTATACTACAATCATAAAAAAGTTGGAGTTCATTTAGCCTGTCTTAGTCCTATTTAAAAAATGAACAAATTATTTAATCATTAAATTAGGGACCGTCCATGAATACTCACGCCCTTACGGGAGGAGGGGGGGTTTCGTCAGCGTTATGTACCGTTACAAAGGAGAGAGGGGGGCTTCAAAGCAACGTTAAGCACCTATTAAACCTTAATAATTAATTCCATAAATTATCACAACAAATTCAAGTTATCTTCAAAGTACAAAGTTTTGACTTTTTTTTGGGGGGGGGTGATAGTACAGTGTTACGTAACTTTTGAGGGGGTTTAGTGCCAGCGTGACAAGTCCGTTAAAAGGAGGAGGGGTTTCTGATAAGGCCAATTTTAGCATTACGTAATTTATGGATGGCCCTTAAGTAAAATTTCTAACAAATTGTTAATTATCTCATCATCAGAGGTGTTAATAAACACGTATTTGGGGGGGGGGCAGGGCCGTACCCAAGGGGGGATATCAGGATATATCCCCCCCCGAAATGTTTGGGTTATGGGAAAACTTTTTGGGAAGATTAATATCTTGTTCACAATTAAGGTGGTGGTATCACTAAACTCGCTATGAAAGAGAGAACACTACACACTCACTAAACTTTTATAAGGGGTTTAAATAGTTAAATTATATTATTTTAAAGATAATTGGTTCGGGGGTGATATATTGGATTAGGGTATTTTTACCTATTGAGGTTATCGTGAGTAATTGGTGGGAGTGGGCCTATAAGAACATAAGGCAAGCAAAAACCTCTGATGAAAACAGTGGACATTAATGGTGTCCGCGATATTACCACCATACCCATCGTCGTCAGATGTGGCAAAAGTCTCATCATATTAGCCTACGTGAAATATTCATGGTAAAAAATCACGATGTTAAAATGCGGCATACGAATATTGCCGTCTTCTCAGGGCCGTGTACTTTACATTATTCGTTTGTCGGACGATCTCGTAGCAGCATCGCGGCAGACGAAAATCGTCTGCCTACGTTGCGTGAAAACTAAGTCTCGCTGTCAAATCTAGAAAGATTTATGATAAGTCTGTCAAATTTCGGAGATCAAACTTCTTCCTGTGGTCTCCACTATTTGACGTACCACTATTATGCGATTATTATTTAGCCTCCGATGCTTAGGCCTACGTGTACAACATAGCTTTGCGGTCGCGTTCTGGGACTTGAGAAACACTACAGAAGTGTGACAACCTGCATTTTCTAATTCTATTCATCAAGCTCGCTCGGATAATCTAGGATCCGGATACTTTAGGTCCAGAAGGTCCAAGGCGCCAATAAATGATGATTGTGTAAAAACATTTTGCTGAAATTACAGTGTGATCAACAATTTTCAGAATTTAATCTGTGAGCAGTCTCAAATTAGCTCAAATTTCGGGAGTTATTCTGTGTGTTGTTATGCCTCTAGATTGCCTAAAAATGTGAATTTACAGTTATAATTTATGAAAATTTCCCGGACATTACCCCCTTTGGGGGTATTCCATACCCCCGGCCCCCAGGTGTATCCCTCCAGAAAATAAATCATGCGTACGCCACTGGGGGGGGGCCACTAAAAATGAACCTAATTTTCTCATACTTGGCCCCCCCCGAGAAACTGTCCTGGAGCCGCCCCTGAATTGTACATGATTTTATGCTCTAACCTTGAAAAAAACATAAATTTTAGAATTCAACTTTCAACGCTTGGTTAGGCCTCCTCGAAACTAGGTTTTTGTCGCTTAGATCGTTTTACGGGGGACCCCTTCAATTAACAATATTCTTTGTTAAAAATTTGTTGATGGTGATTGTTATTTTGTGCCGATTTTGATATTTGCGGACATTTGCCATCATTTTGCTGATTATGTTTTTGCTTATCAGTGATGGCAAATGTCTGAAAAAATCAACATCAAAACAACAATAAATTATATTTAAAAAAATTCTTTACTTGTCAAAAATACAAGTATGATAGGCTACATACAAGTTTCATAGTAGAGGAATTTATTAGAGCAAAAAAAGATAATGTTAATCTAAAAACATGTTGATGTTTATAAACAATATTGGAAAATAAACAAGAGGCGTGCTATAATTTTTAAATAAAACCAAGGTTGGCCAAGGTTACCAAAATGACATTTAATCAACAATCCAATAAACATTTTAAATACCAACTCATTTTAATTTTTATTTACTTGAGAAAGTAAGACAAACTTGAACAATTCATTTAAATGTTAAAACATAACACAATGAACACTTTGAACAATCATAACAAATAAAGACAAATTTTTAGATTTGATTTTTAGCCCAGCAGCTAAAGATCTGGCCAGCTATATTGGCAATTGAGTGAGTGTGCTGTGATTGAAATTAGCGTAAACACCTGCACCGTGCAGGTATTCAATCATATCACTAAACATTTCAGTAAAGGCTTATTTACACTACAAAAGTAAGTGCTGCAAGCTCACATGCAATCCAAGCAAGGCCACACTAGAATCAATGAAGAATTCCATATTCACATTTAACTTGACAAATTGCTTAAACAAATGTTTAATTAAAAAGTAAACACCGAGAGCATATAGAAACTATTGGGTTAACCTATTATTTTCTTACCTTTCATTTTGTGAAGTGTTCTTTTCTTTGGGAAATTCAAAGCTTATGATTTTCCAATTTTTGCTCTTTGATGCTGATTGCATCAGGATGTTGATGGGACAGTTAGTCTTACAGGCCTCGTAAATTATAAATCCTGGGAAATCACCCTCGTTTTGCAAAGAAGGTTTCACTAGACTCTCGTGTACAAAACATGAATACTGGAAACCAGCTGCAGAGGGATTAACATCACTTGATTTGGCTATTTTACTGGGAGGTCCTTCTGTTATCTTGCTTGGTGGTGTTGCTCCTCTTCCTTTAAATAAAATTCAAAATTCATCTCATAATCTAGTAATGGAATAATTTAGAGCAAAAACACAACACATTACATAATAAACATTCAAACTTTTACAATAATCTATACCTTAGGGCCTACTTATTTAATTGGCTAAGGGGTTTTTTTATGATCATGACTCCTTCTACAATTCTGAATATAGATTACAATAATTTAGGTGTCACTAAAAAGAGGCTGGCATTACGTTTTGCAAGAAACAAAATTTATCAAGGTCAGACCTAGGGGAAGAGCCTAAGACACCCTTAAAATTTCATATTTGCCCATAATATTTAGAACACATCCAGAATAAAAGAAAAACTGATTATAATAGACACTAAGCAGACTATAGATAAAGGTATTCAACAAACAAAAACTTAGAAGCCGCTGAGCAGCTATGAACACTACTTTTATTTATTTTCTCTGTAAATCTTTTCTTTTTTCCATCACAGCATAACCATTTTACTAATATGACTTTGTTATTTTCTCCATAAGAATGAGATGTGGAATGAGAATGCAGGTATGTATGAAAGCCAATAAATCTCCGCTCATGCATAGCAGTGGAAGCCCAGTAATTTATTTATAAGCGTGTACTGTGACTTGATATGCTTCGAGCTAAATGAGGTGAATCATTATACTGCTGTGCAGTTGTAAAACATAACCTAAAAACTTAAGGAATTCAATTAAAAAATCCTGCCAAATTTGTAGCACAATTTTATGAGATTTTTTAAAAATAAAACACATTCAGTAGGCCTAATTGAAATTTATTTTAAAGGCTCCTATTTTGTTCACTTGTGTCTCATGTCAAAAAACTTCAAGAAATTTAAGGGAAATAAATTAAAAGACCTGTAATTGTGAACCGAATTTTCACACCATTATTTTTCATCTGCTTTGTTCACCAATGCTGATGTATAAGCAGGGGAAAACTCACATACAGACCTCAAACTTGGTAAAAAAATTGAAATTACATCATGGTTCATATAAGAAACAAATACCAACAAAATCCGAAGCCTCAAATTCATACCGCACAACTTTTGTGTTGTTTTGACCTAGTTAGCTTGTCTGGATGCAAAAATGTATAACTAGACAAATTACATTAGTTGAATGTCGTGTGGCTTATAAAAGAGGCATTGGTCAGCTAAGTATGCAGACCATGAAAAATGAATCTTGGGCTGAAGTACTGGATGCAACCGATGTAAATGAAATATACACTAATTTCATAAAGAACTTTTTGTTTCACTTTGATGTAGCGTGTCCTCTGGTTAATACTAAACTGAAAAGCACTGTAGAAATACCTTGGATAAATGAGGAGGTGAGGAAGGCCAAGGAGAACATGAATATTAAGTACAACCAGTGGAAAGGACTTAAAACTGAAGCCACCAAAGTAGCCTATAATCAAGCGAGGCACCAATATAAAAATACTGTAAAAAACCGTAAATCAGAATGGGCTAAAAATAAAATTGATCAATCAAAAAACAAATCGAAGACAACCTGGGAATTAATAAATATATACAGACATGACAAGAAAAGTAAAACAAAAAATATAACATTAATTGAAAATGATACGGAAATTAAAAATCCTAGATTAGTCAGCGAGCAATTCAACAATTATTTTACTAATATGGCAAATGAAATCAAATCTCAACTGAAATTAAGTAGTAGGGACATGACGATTCACATGGAAAACAATCAAAACAGGCCTACCCTTGAAAACTTCCTGGAGATAGACTCCAAGACCCTTATGGACGCCCTAGCTGGTCTGGCTCCGAAACCAACTGCAGGAGTAGACGGCATTAGTTCATTGGTGCTGAGACATTGCAAAGAGCAAGTGGTGAAACCCCTTCTCCACCTGGCTAACTCGTCCTTAAGGGGGGGAATCTTTCCAGAAGGGGGGAAAATTGCAAAACTTAGACCAATCCACAAAAAAGATGACGACCGCTGCACTCAAAATTACCGTCCAGTCTCTCTCCTGCCCACAGTTGCCAAGCTGGTAGAAAAAGTAGCTTGCCTCCAAATCACTGATTACCTCGAGAGCAACAGTTTGCTTTGTAGAAGGCAATTTGGCTTTCGAGGTAATAAGTCAACCAAATTGGCCTTAATTGAGTTTGTGAATGAGTGTATGGATGCGATGGAGGCCGGAGAGACGGTAATTGGATGCTTTGCCGATCTTTCTAAGGCCTTCGATTGCGCTGACCCACTCATTCTCAAACATAAACTAGCATTGCTAGGTTTCAAAAATAAATCCCTTGATTGGATCGAATCATACATGACAGACAGACGTCAAACCACAGAAATCACGCACGAGACAAAATTCCAAATCAAATCAATCTGTTCGGCCCCAAGGATGGTCACTAGCGGTGTTCCGCAAGGTTCTATTCTTGGGCCTCTCCTCTTCCTCATCTATATAAACGACATTGACCAAAAAATACCGACCGACAACCTTTTCATGTACGCCGACGATACCACACTTCTGATTAGGCAAAAAGACATTGATAGACTTGAAATTGACACAACAACAAAAATCAATGAACTTGCTCAATTTTTCGGTGAAAACCATTTGGCTATCAACCCAAAAAAAAACAAATTACCTATGCATCCAAACATCTCAAAAAAAGAATTCAAAATTCCACAGAACTCCGGAAGTTTTTATAGATGAGGACCAGCTTGAGGGAGCAGATGATGTCTGCTTTCTAGGAGTTAGGCTGGATGAGAATCTAAATTGGGGAGAGCATATAAAATCTTTAGCCTAGAAACAAAATTAGCTAAGGGGATTTTTGTAATTAGAAGATTAAATCAAATAGGCAACATCCCACTCCTCAGGACAGTTTACTTCAGCCTCATAGATTCACATATAACCTACTCTATGATCTTGTGGGGGGCAGTTAAGACACATTTGGCCAAAATCTTCACTTGGCAAAAAAAATCAATTAGAGCCTTGCTAAGACTGCCTCCTCGCACAGGTTGCAGAGAGGCATTCGTTAACTTGGGAATTTTGACAGTCCCATGCCTTTATTATATCTTTGAGGCTGTCATATGCATTAAACAGCAGAACCTTCACATTCAAATGCCAATTCACAACCACAACACCAGAAACAATAGGATTTTTACGCAACAACACAGGCTAAACAAATTTGAACAACAACCTAAATACAGCGGTAAAAAACTTTTTCAAGCCCTTCCAGCACACTTAAAAAATATAAATAAAATAGATAAATTCAAACAGGAAGTTAAAAATTACCTTAAAGCTAAATGTTTTTATAATTTGGAGGCCTACCTGTCCCCATCCAACAATGCCTGACCACTAAATCCCTGAAAAAAACCCCTGTAGCCTACTGACTTTTTGCCTGCTAACTCACCTAGCCTAAGATCAATGATCCTAGCCAATTGGGACACTATGACGCCTTCAGTGCCTCAGTGATGACGGCCTATGAAGAAGAGGATATGTATGTATGTATGTATCACCGAGTTTTGCTGGTAGGCAAATACAGATAAAATGCAGAGCAGCCCAGATAATCCAAAATGATTTGGATTACACCCATTTCGGATCAAGCGGTATTGTTATGTTGAAACAACAATTTGATTACTAAATACAATTTCGAAATAACTTATATAAAACCATTCCAGCCGTTTACAAACCTGAGATCGGCTAATACACACCTTCTCATTTTACGGCTGTTTGTTTATTTTACAAAGATATGAGCAGAGTTACTTTTCAGCTATTTCCATCCATTTCACCTTTTTAAAGACGTACGTGTGTTCATCTTTTGCAAAGCTACTTCGACCGTAGCCAGGCCAAATGCCTGCAAACGGTAAATTTACAAAGTTCAAATTAAAGAGCCCTTTGCTTATTTGTCGAAGTTGTTTTTGAAGTCAGTAAACATAGGCTACTTAGCGTAATTTCAGGTCACCTCTTTAGCAAAGTTACTCCTACCATTACCAGCCTTCGAGATGTTTCCATACCCACTCACGGTTGGAGAAACGTGTGATTGTCTTTCACATATTTTAATCCCTCTGTTGATGTGCCATTAATCTTAAGGCAGCTTAAGTCCTTTACATTTTTTCAAAATTTTAACCGTTTTTACCAACAATTGGGGAACACTTCCCAATCAGATGGCATTTCAGATTATGAAGAAACTTTCTAACTAAAGTACCATAGTTTGGATTATCGGGACTACACTGTATTTTAAAATATGATTACGGTACCAGTATGTAAAATTCTGTTAGAGGCTACTTTACCTTTTATCTTTGCACCTGCAGCATCAGAGGCTTGGACAAAAGTCCTCTTCAGCTTCCCTTTCTGTTTTTCTCTGTAGTCATCAGCAACACCTTTGGATAGTTCGCTGACTAATTTCATAGTTTTTTCTGGATATCTGTAGGAAATAAACACAGTTAAGGGGAACTTGAGATGAAAAAATCTTCTTAATCTTAGTAGCCTAATGGCTCTGTGACTCTTTCAGCTTTGGATTGGTGGTTATACTTTGAATCTGTTACTGTAATCTGGCAGAAATTTGAAATTCAACTTATCACAAACTTACCTAAAGACATCACGGTATTGTAATAATTTCATAAAAAGGCCTAAGCCTAATGTTTTCTGTGGTCATGATTTTGCCTAAGTGAAGGGTGGTTTCCAAAACTTTTCTACAAAAATACTGGTTTGGACAGGGAACCAGGTTTTCTCTAGGCCTGATGAAAAACCCATATTTGAAACACCAAAGGCCTTGACAGACCTTTGAACATTATATGGCATTAAGCCAATACCTATTTTCATTCGTTGTTTTGAGGGATGCTTGTGAAACTGTGGTCAAGGCAATTTAATCGAGAATGTGCTTACTTGGTTCTTAAACAGTGTTACCGGATTGGTAAATGCATATTTACCACAGTATTATAGAGCCTGTAAAGGCAGTAGGCTATGTAAAGGCCTGCCCTTCAAGAATAGGTTCCAGAAATCACAGCTGCACTTCCTTAATGCCTTTAAGCTTAATGACTGACAGGTAAATTCGGATAGAAAAGTCATATTAACAAATCTTTACTTTGCATGAATTCAAACTAGGCCTAGGCTAATCAACTTCCATCATTTCGAATACAGAAACTGTAGGTATAATTTGATTATATAAACATCGGCCACTCAGAACACACTTACCTACAGCCAAGGAACTCGATGTTACAAAACACTCGAGCCAAGCATACCAACTTTTCTTCTGGAAATTGGTTCTTATGAGTTTCCATGAACTTTTTCCTTAACTGCCAGTGCTCTTCACTTTCAAACTCGGATTTATACTTTTCCAAATCCCAAGTTGTTGAAAACGCCATTGTTTATATTTAGAAAATTGATTTGTTGCTTTAAATATTCACACAAATTTTAAGCAGCCCATCAACAAGTCTTTTGGACAAACATAAAGGCTGATATGCAGATGTTATTAATTATTTTTCAGCCATAAGTTAAATCATTCAGCATAGGCTATGTTTTTGAGTATACAAATTTAGCAAGCCTTAGCCATGTCACTAAAACCAGACTGACTTGAAAGTTAAATTGTTTTCCAAGAAACATTCCAATTTGTTGTCATTTTGGATCCCTGTTTTTACCACTTTTCTATCCTATTCAGCATAACATTAACATAACCTCACTTAATTATTGCATTAAAATCCAGAAAAAAGCAATCAGTAAGTGTTGCCAACTCACCAACTTTGTTTTAACATAAAATCTTATTGACTAAAGAGACTAAACAAAATACAGTATAAACTTTTATAATTTTTTTGTTGACAGCCTCTTTGCTGGAGAGATTCATTCATCCAAGATACAATTTAGTCCGGCAATTTTGTTTCTATTCATCCTGGGATTTATCGATTTATCAGGTTAAGTCAATATTATTGTTGATAACTAATGTATCTAATGTAATGTATTTAATGATGTTCATTGGTCTATACTCGATTCCACATTCACCTTTCAGCATGGAATTTCCACAAACTGTGTATTTTATACGGTAATTTAAATTGCACCAGCCAGATAATTTTATAATCAGCTGAGGATTTTATAACAACATTATATAGATATTTTTGTAAACAGATATCATTGAGCTAACGTAATTAATAGAGCTCAGTGGATGCACTCAGCAAATAGCTATCTCTCATACGAGTGGCGAGTGCAATAGACCAAGAGCTAGGACACATTTTATTTACCCGAGTTTACCATGATCTTTGTTATGTTCTTAAGTAAACCCATAATCTTGAGACTCCAAAAAGGCAATTCTTAAGGTTGGTGAGTGGTGGGTGTCCGAGTAATGACGTCATCAATATGGCTGCCGCGCAAAAGTGTAACACTTTACAAAAACGAACGTAACTTTGCAACAGAGTAACGTAGAGCAATGATCTTTTTTTTAAATTGCACTCTGAACTTTGACCTTGGTCTAGACTGGGCAGGGCTGAGGTCGAGTTTCAAACAAAAGCTGGTGTGACGGTTATATGAATGATGTCACAATCCCTCTGCACTCTGAACTTTGACCTTGGTCTAGACTGGGCAGGGCTGAGGTCGAGTTTCAAACAAAAGCTGGTGTGACGGTTATATGAATGATGTCACAAAATTGTTGGTAATAAAATTGCCTTTATTTTATGTTATGTCAATATATATCGTAAGTCTAACGGTTTTCCTGATATTTAACCTAAACTTTACTTTTTGTGAATTTTTAGTATAAAAGTAAATGTTTAAGGCCCAATAACTCCTTAACTGTGAAGAAATAGACAAAATATATAGGAATAAAAAAGGTAGATAATGTTATAAGGGTTTTGAAAATACCATTTATGTGGGCTTTTGATGGTGGCTTGTACGATAAATGTGTTAATGTTTAACATTCAACAAATTTATTTTGCCCTGCAACTTCTGTATACATTGTGCAGTAAAATTAAGTGATAAAGTAGGTAGAGGTAGAAATAATTGAAACAAAAATTATTCTTGTTGTAAATGGTAGGTAATATGCTCCTAATCGGCATACATCCGTAATGTCACGGGAAACCCCTCAAAATCACGTTTAAAAATGGCGGCTTTTCCCGCCATAAAAAAATCTTGAAAATAGTCTGTCGACTGCATTTTTTGCCAATTTTTTCAAGATATTGACTTTGGACTACCACCAACTATTGTTGGGTGATTGGTTCTTAATTTTGAGAGGGTACTCATTTTTGGCCGCCATCTTGGATCCGCCATATTGGATATAAATTATTTTTTCTCATCTAAAGATGGTGTTGTGACGCATCATTATAGACTAGATTTTTACCCTGAACTTAATGCTGAAATCCGTTTAAAAAAATCTCGATTCGTTAAAAAGGTGTGCTCAAAAAACGGCACATAATATACAACCCTATTTTAAAAAATCAGCCCTATGCATTTCTTATGGACATTCCGTGCTTTGAATATTATTTTTGATTATTTATCTCATATCTCCAGTTATAAATAATATATGCCGCATGTATTAGTCTTAAAATACTCAGCGATTTGATGGCTTTCATGTGAGTTATTGATCAATAAAATCGGACAAGTGTTGGACGAGCTATAATGCTTAAAGCAACTAGACAATTAATATTTTCAAAATTGGTTTTTTGTTGAAGATTTTTAGTGCAGGTTCTAAATGGGTCACAACATTCGTTCTGGTCTCAAATTACTCAGTAAATTATAGGCTTTCATATAAGATATCACTCATCAAAATCGGACTTAGTTAATTTGAGTTATGAACCTTCATTCCTAATAAAATCTGTTTACTTTCTTAAACTGAAAATAATTAATGACTCATACATAGAAATCTAACATAGACTCATGAAGGTTTTAGGTCTTAATTAACTCAGTATATTATTGGCTTTCATTTAAGCTTTTATTTATTTAAATCGGTTTAGATTGACGTGAGGTATGGACCTCCAACTAATCTAAAAATTCAATTTTCAAAAATTTCATAATTATTTAAAGATTTATATCCCCAGCCCCAACCATGGACCTGCAGGTCAGAATGGTTTTAAGACAACTGGTGAACTATCAGCTTTCATTTAAGCTATAAATAATGAAAATCAGATAAAATTGGGATAAAGTATAAATCTTAAACAAAAATAAATTTTGAAAAAAAATCATTTTCAAGCTGCTTTTTGCCTTATAGCTCATCCAACATTCGTCCAATTTTAATGATCAGTACCTCACATAAAAGCTGTTAAATCACTGAGTATTTTAAGACCAAAACATGCTGCATATATTATTTAGAACTGGAGATATGAGATAAATAATCAAAAATAATATTCAAAGCACGGAATGTCCATAAGAAATGTATAGGGCTTTTTTTAAATAGGGTTGTATATGTATATTATGTGCCGTTTTTTGAGCACACCTTTTTAAGGAATCAATATTTTTTTAAACAGATATCAGCATTGAGTTCAGGGTAAAAATCTAGTCTATAATGATGTGTCACAACACCATCTTTAGATGAGAAAAAATAATTTATATCCAATATGGCGGATCCAAGATGGCGGCCAAAAATGAGTACCCTATCAAAATTAAGAACCGATCCCCCAACAATAGTTGATGGAAGTCCAAAGTCAATATCTTGAAAAAAATTGACAAAAAATGCAGTCGACAGACTATTTTCAAGATTTTTTTATGGCGGGAAAAGCCGCCATTTTTAAACGTGATTTTGAGGGGTTTCCCGCGACATTACGGATGTATGCCGATTAGGAGCATATTACCTACCATTTACAACAAGAATAATTTTTGTTTCAATTATTTCTACCTCTACCTACTTTATCACTTAAGTTTACTGCACAATGTATACAGAAGTTGCAGGGCAAAATAAATTTGTTGAATGTTAAACATTAACACATTTATCGTACAAGCCACCATCAAAAGCCCACATAAATGGTATTTTCAAAACCCTTATAACATTATCTACCTTTTTTATTCCTATATATTTTGTCTATTTCTTCACAGTTAAGGAGTTATTGGGCCTTAAACATTTACTTTTATACTAAAAATTCACAAAAAGTAAAGTTTAGGTTAAATATCAGGAAAACCGTTAGACTTACGATATATATTGACATAACATAAAATAAAGGCAATTTTATTACCAACAATTTAAAAAAAAGATCATTGCTCTACGTTACTCTGTTGCAAAGTTACGTTCGTTTTTGTAAAGTGTTACACTTTTGCGCGGCAGCCATATTGATGACGTCATTACTCGGACACCCACCACTCACCAACCTTAAGAATTGCAATTCTGAAGACTATATGTTATGACTAACCCTAAATTAACAACAAATTTGATGGTAAACTTGGGGTAAATAAAAGTGGTCTATCTCTTGGTCTACAATGGTCCAGTGACCAAAATCCAAAATAGCCGTGTGTGAAAGAGAACTACAGTAGGCGGCAGCAGAGAAGTCCGTTGGGGTGCGGCCAATAGAAAGAAAGCGCGGCGTTGACAAGTTTACAATAATAGCCTCGTAAGGTCCCGGCACCCTGCTAAAACGCTAAAAGCCGCTCGAGGCTTTTACACACTACTGTGGTGCGGCGTGAACTGTTAATACCTTAGACTTAGGGAAAAAGTTAATACTGAGTGTGAGTACGATTTGCTTTATTCTCTTCAAATGATTATTGAGAAAGCATATAAAAAGATGAAACAATTCTTTATGATCTATAAATACTTTAATAAATCATTTGCCGGGCACATCGGCATATCGGCACATTCCCGTTACGATCGGCAGATTTCATGCTCAAATTTTCAAAGGGGAATATATACAGGCTCCTCTTCTCTGTAGTCTTGAAGACCAGGGATCGTCATACAAATGAGAATATTCATTCTCGCTTTGTAATTTTACTGTACAGTATTCTATATCTATTTACATAATGGTCATAGTTCCGAAATCGTCACAAGTTACAATTCCCCAATAGCACACACCGTTGGCCCAACGTTGGGGAATGGTCGCATAGTTGGGGAATGGTGGGTGACAATTTTAACGATTTGCCAACGGTTTTTATGTTCGTTGGCCCAACAAACTAAACATTGTTAGGCCTTTGTTGTATTTCAGTATTAAATATAACAACTACATAGTAATTTCAAAATATCCAACATGTTTTCCAGTTGGTGCAAGTGTTAACGATATGCCAACATTGGGTAAACGTGTTTTATGGTCGTCGGCCCAACAAGTACGAAATTATTGGGCCTTGGTTTTATTTAAGTGTAAAATGTAACAACTAACTTATGTTAATTTAACATATCCAACTTGTTTTCCGGTCTGTTGGTAAAAATGTTAACTATTTCCAATATAATTCCAAGTATTCTAAATCTCAATTATGGTCGGCCCAACAAATAAGTAAGATATCGTTGGGTATTTAAGTGTTAAATATATTAACATACAGCATTTTAAAATATCTGTTGTGTTTTCCGGTTGGTGAAAATGTTAAAGATTTGCCAACAGTGTTTTATGGTCGTCCAATAAAAAAGGACATAATTGGGCCTCTTAGTATTTAAGTGTTAAATAAAATATCAAAGGTATTTTAGATACAAAAGCAATTATTTAATTACTAAATGCTGCTCATTATAAAATTACTTAAGTGCTGCAACTTAAAAGCTTTGAAACTCTAAGACGGTAAAAAGCGCTCCTGATCAATTACATAAAACAAGTTAGCGTTTTCATATGAATTTTACCTTAAACTCATAGTACTTTTAAGACCAATTGAGAGATTATTCAACAAATTATTCAACAGATTATTCAATTCAAACTTCAACTTCAAAATAACTTAATAAAAACCCAAAATACTCATTAACTACCCCAGTTGCAGTTCAGCAGTTACCCAGGAATGTTTGAGAAAAGCATAAGTCTGACACCCAACTCTATACTTTAAAGATAGATTTTTATTAAAAAAATCAAGGGGAAAGTTTGTTAAACAGTTTTGTCTAAGAACACATATATGTGTAGAATAGGGGTGAGTAAATAATATGATTGATATGGAAATCAAATTTTACGATACAGCTGAATATAATAAACAAAACTAAAGCTGTTGAACAGTATGTTCATTTAAGGCGGGTTGACATGGTCCGATTATTCTCAGACCGAGTGAACCCGGACGATGCGTGCAGATCACTCGGACGCTACTCGGATCGCTACAATACATCCAAGTAGCTCGTATGTAAACAACTTGGTCCGAGTTAGTCGGATGGAGATATTTTCTGGGATAAGAGTTTTGATTTGAAATGGATTTAACATTGGATACGTTTAACAATTCAATCCGAGTGCATCAGCTGGCCCACAATCCTCTGATTAAACTCGGCCCTCGGTAAAAATATAGCTCGGTCCGAGATTAATTGGACCATGTCAACCCGCCTTTAGCCTCAGGCACTTGAAACACCCTGATTTTCTTAAACACATGACAGGTTGTTTATATAATTATATCATTTGTAATTCATCAAAAAAATCACAACGACAAGGAGAAGAAAATATACATTCATTTTTTAATTTGTTTATTTATACATTATATACAGTTATAGTGGAACATATACAGGAAGCATAAATCGGGAAGTGAATAAAACAGAGAATCCAGTTCTGCGCTCTTGTCTGCTTCCCTGCAAAACCAACGTAACTTTCAACCATATAGGGTCTTCCCAGCCTCAGCCTACCATCTAAGATTACAGTTTTTTATCCTTTAAAAAACTAAGCATTTTCAGTGAGCAAATATTATGTAAAAATTATAAGTATTCTAAATCTCAAATTTCAGTTTCTAAATATTTTATGATATTGATTGTAAACCAAAATTTTGCTTTATGATACTGTTAACATTATGGATGGGTCTAAACTGTGTTGTTTGGCGGTGAAAAAAATACTGGCAAACATACTTTTGATACGCAAGATAAACTGAGAAATATTTTACTTACTTAATTGCTTTGAACATAATTATTAGTTCAGAGAAGAAATACCTTTCAGCATAGGCGTAATTCGGGGGGGGCAAGGGGGGGCACTTGCCCCCCCAAAAATTTGAAAATTAAAATTAATTTTTAGGTATAAATAACGAAAATTGACCAGAATAATGTTTTTTCAAGTTGTAAAATTAAATTATTCTTGACATAAAATTTTCATTAATATGAGTCTTGTCGATATGCCGTTAAAGTACGCTGGTGGCGTAGTTTTGTTTGAAGTCCGATTGCAAATTTGCAAGGATACGTTTAGCGAACGAATACAGACATACACGCTATTCACTATGGCGCGCCGGTCGACGAGAACCCACTCCCACGCCAAACGACACGTCCACCAGTGAACTAACGCTCCAGGATGGCCAACCTGTAAACTCTGTAGTGCTGTTCAGAGCCAGTGTAAGTTGCCTGTCATAGGACACTGTTCACCAGGGGTGCCCAGAAGGGGGGACATGGCGCAAATTGCGCCATCAATTTTTTTTGGGGGGCATGATTTTTTGGGCGGGATATAGGTTTTGCGAGGAATTTTGAACCAGCGAATAAGGGAAAATTACAAAAAAATAAATTATTATACCATACGCAACGGTTAAAAGTACTGTTTATTTATCTAACCATTTCATCAGGATTACCATCACTGAACTCGTCATATATTCAAGTTTGCTATGTAAACCATCCATATAATCTCCAAGTCAATCCATGTGTTAAGTTATTTTGAAGGGCGGTTGACAATGGGTCGACTGGACTGGCAACCCTGTCTGACATCGGGCCCAGAAGACATAGTGTCAGACAGGGTCTGTGGCCGCGGTCTGACACAGCCGTTAGCAATTAATGTTACCAAAACCGGGTATTTACCCGGTTGTCGGGTATTTTGGAGGCCGTGCGGAGTTTTGGCAGTGATTAAGAAAAAACCGGGGATTTAAGACTTGGGTTGAGGAAATTTACTCATCAACCTGGATATTAGCCTAAACAATGGGTGAAATCGGGGATTTTTGACGATCGAGGTACAAGGATTTTTTGGAACTCTAGATATTTTATTTTCAAACGAAAGTTGGTGTTATGTATTTGGTTTGTTTGTATTGGTTATTTCGTTGCAGTGTTACCAGAAACTGGGTAATAGCCCGGTTTGTGGGTTTTTTGTTGGCCGTTCGGGGACTTAATTAACATGATTAAGAAAAATCTAGTAATATCGTGGATTTTAGACTTGACCTGCGGGGATTACCCGGCATCCTAAATACATAAAAAACGGGTAAAGCCGGGGATTTTTGAATTGTGATTTGCTTTGCAAATATTCAATGTCCATGTAAGGTGAGAAAAAGTCCGGTATTTGGTGTTTTTAAGGTCATTAGGTGGTTTTTCGGCTAACTACCCGGATTTTGGTACTTGGGGGATTTTGCAGGGATTAGTGCCGAAAAACCGGGTAAAATTAGGATTATCAATGGAGGTGGCGGGTAAAATGCCAAATCCTGTGTAATGCAACACTGGACGTTAGAAAAAAGAGTATAGCAACAGTCAATCGCCAGTCATATGAAGCACAGTTGGTGTGCCTGCTTTGACTGCAGTGAGGCAGTTTTACAAATAGTACAATAACTGACTGAAAGTGAAGTGAATGGTGATTACAAGTTCACATTGGTTGGGTATTAACTTTAGCTAGTTGGATATGAAGAAAATAGTATGCATTGGCAGTGTATATACCACATAGATACTTTGGTATTGTACGGAGGCTACTATTTTTAGATTTTTTATTGGTTACCAAAAATGACTTTGTAATTTGAAAGAACATACTTTAATTGACTTACTGTCCAAATTGGACATAATTATGATTAGTGGTCTTTGTTTTCTGCTTCCCAGAAGATAGCGATGTTGGTGAGGATTGAGTTGATCGAGTCGCCGCCGCCACTAGCGACTTCACTCGATCGCCACCCTGATTCAGCGCGCTACGGCGGTTATGTTAAGTTAGGTTATCATAAATATGTTAGTAGGACTTTCCTTGTTTCGTTATGAAACGAACGATACCAGACGAGTCATACTTTCGCCTGCTAAATCCCTTGACAGGTGATTCGTGCGCTCCGATCAACGACCTGACCTTGGCCTAATTCAAGGGTATTTGGCGGGCAAAAGTATGTCTCATCTGGTATCGTTCGATTCGTGACGAAACGAGGAAAGTCCTATTAACATATTTATGATAACCTGACCTAACATAACCGCCGCAGCGCGCTGTATAAGGGTGGCCTCCGTGTAATACCAAAGTACCAACCCATATTCTTCAGTACGAACTGCTAGTGCAAAGGGGGGAGGTATATGGTGTATGCAATCAAATCAGGATGAGGCAATGACCTAGAAGATCTTGCCCCCCCAATCGAAATGCTGAAATTACGCCCATGCCTTTCAGTTGGATGTGTTTAAAAAAAAATAAAAGAAAAAAGTTATACCTCAAACAATCTCCCGTGACAAAAATCAGCCCATGTTTGAAATAAGCCGTAAATCTATTATAGTTTTCTGCTGAGGCTGGACAGCTGAAGTTTTCATCGGTTTTACGCAGGAAGCAATCAGAACCGTAATATTTTCCACAGTTGGCGCGCCTGACTACGCCAGTGAGCCGTGCCGAGAGTACCAGCTGGTCTGGCGCACCCGCTGCTGCTCCTGCTCGGAGAACTTGAGCACGGCGGCGATGGCGTTGAGCATGTGCGCCTTGCACGCCGCGTCGCTGCTCACCAGGTAACTCAGCACCACGTTCTTCAGGTACTCAAGGTTGGCGCCTTCCCTCGACTGACACCTCTCCAGCCTGCAACATTCCACGTAACTGTATTCATGTAAGCTTTGAGTCCTTCAATCAGTGCCAGATTTACAACTAGGCCCACCTAGCCCAGCAATAGGGCACGCAGCAAAATCCCAGACTTAGGGTGCGCACTGATAGGGGACCACACAAGGGCTAAAATAAGCGATTGCAATTGTATTTCAGGATTTCAGGGGTTAGTTACAGATACCCTCTTTTTTCATTTGTGAAATTTTGGTTCGGATCCCACGTTAAACTGTAGGTCTTTTAGTTTCCATAGGCTATTGGGCTTTTAACTAACAGTCCTGTTTAAGGAACATATCGGCCTTAGCCAGTAACAAGATTGAAAGATCACGCCTCAGTCCATCCTACACTCATCGCTCATTCCTACTTGGCTTAAAATACCAACCTGGGTAGGTTGCCATTTCAAGTAAGAGTATTAAAAGTATTATCAAAGAATTGAAGTATTGCTGTACAGTATTACCAACAGTGGATCAAACACCAGCACCACTGACCTGTCCACCTGGCTCGTCAGTTCCGTTATCCTCTGCCCGAGCGTCACCCGCTCCTCCGCGGCGGCGCGCTGCGTGTCGCGCAGCTGCGTCTCCAGTCTGCGATTCTGCTTGCGCAGCTTGGCCACGTCCACTTGGTAGCGCGCCGACTCGTGCGCGTAGTGCAGCATGTGCCGGCCCTCGGCGGCGTGGACTGGCTCCGAGTCCAACTCCACGCTCCCGTCCTGTGATAAAGAAGGTTATTTGTGCAATATTCTATAAATATAAACAAAATATATAAATATTCCGGGTGGTCGTAAAGTACTCGACACATTTTAATACTGAATAAAAATTAACCAAGCACTATGAACATGAGAGAATTACCATCACCAACAATGAAAGACCAAGCACGTGTTATACAGGGTTTGTCCAAAAATGTCTCACTTGAAACGGCAAAGTTCTGTGAAGTTACTGCTGCTGCGTTGGGCGGACGCCGCATCAGCATGGTTCAGCAACACCCTCTACTGCTATTGGATTTATCCATGTCGTGTGTTTTGAATGGCATATCAAGCTATCGAACCAACTTTATTTTATAGGTTAAGATTTTAACATTAAAATTAGGTGTAACACCTAATTCTTTGTACAATTCATGAAGAATCCAGTTTTTTGTTTTGTTTCAATAGAATATTTTTAGAGTAAGTATTAATGTTCTCTGAAAATAGTTACAGTAGAACTACTATTAACCATATTGGATTTTGTAATAATACTAGGGAGTGCAGACAAGCAGGAGAGCAAACTTATGTGCAGAAATCTCAAGTAAAGTGTGAGTTTCTGTATTGACCTGGGTGTGTTCTGTGTGGAAATTATAATATTTATTTAGATTATTCTTTTTCTTATCTCCCAAGCTCAAAAATATATTACACAATCTATTGCCCATACCGACACAATATACTCCTATCCACTGCAATTGGACACGTGCACGGTAGGTCAATACCGATAGGTGCTGGTTGCCGGTCCTATCCTTGCACGGTAGGTGATACTCCTATCACCAAAAACCGTGTCACACTCACGTTGTCCGAGGACTGGGACCGTTTGTGTGCCCGGGCCGGCAGCAGCGTGTGGAAGCTGGCCTTGAGCGCCGCGATCTCCTGGTCCTTCTCCTGCACGAGTGCCAACGCGCGTTCCCGCTGCTTACTCAGCTGCTGCTCCAGGGCCACCAACTGTCGCCGGTGCTCCTGCTCCGCCGCAGCCAGCTTCTCCTTCCACCGATCTCGCTCCTTCTTCAGTTCCTGGAAAAAAAAGGGGAGGTCTTATTTTACTTCAGATCTCTTCAGAGGAAAACCTTTAATTCTATGAGATCAAATGATAAGTTCGGGGCTGTGCTAAAAAAAACAAGGTGGCTGAAATTAGTTTTTGTTAATTTCCTCTGAATTAGTTAAAAATTGTCTATGTTGATGCAATTAACAGTTCAGTACGGTCACCAAAATTCATGAATTGGATTGTTGATTCAAAAATATCTTATAAAAATCAATTTATTCGTACTTAAATTAATGAAGTAAACCTAATAATTTACTATGGTTAGTAAAAACCATGAAAAAATGGATGTATATATAAACATCCATAGAACTAATGATTACCAACTGCATAAGAGGACACTCATTTAAGGAAGGAATTTGATTTTATTTCAGTAACAATAATAATCTTGGAAGAAAAATCTAATAGAAATTGGCTGACCCCTATACGGTAGTAAAAAAAACCTAAAAGGGCTGGTTGGTGTAGTGGTTATAGTGCCCGCCTACAAACTTGTAGGTAGCCGGATCGATCCCGAGAAAAGTTAGTAGCTTTTTGAAGGGTTGTTTCTGGAGCCAGCTGCCATTGGTTGCTGGGCTATTAATTAACAATCCTGTCTACGGAACGTGCCAACCTTAGTCAGTAACAAGGCTACAAGATCGCGCCACTATCATCACGATCATCACACTCATCCTTCACTCATATTCAGGGTAACGTCCTCCATGAGGTACCTGTCTTATTAAAGTGATTAAGTGATTAAGATTAAGGTAATTGTTATAATCAGTATTCAAAATCAGGTATAAAGAGCAAATTCAAAAATTTGCCTGTCTGACCTGAGAGTAAGCCGTAATTAATTCAATATGCAGAGAGGATGAGTAAAGCCAGCCCACTGGCTTTAATACTGCACTGACATTTATGGCTTATTTTCTTAAGAGGACTGTCCCAATAATTATTTTGGTTATATTCTTTACTCTAATCTGAAGGTTATTGCATATTTTCCGTAGAACAACTACGTTGTGAAACCACTTTCCCAACTGAGACAATTAAAACCAGAAATTAAAATATAAAACCACTGACATTTTTCTGCTCTTCCATCAGCAGTTTGTGATCAGCATGGGTTTGCTCCAATTCATTACTGAGAAAGTTGACCCGCTCCTTGAGCGAGGCTATCTGCGTCTTGAGAGGTTCGCAGTCGTCGGCGACACAGCCGGTTGTGGTGGCAGCACTGCTGCTGGTGGCGGCGGCAGCCTGCTGCTTGTACGCCTCAAACTCCTCCTTCAGCTGCATGTACTCCTGGTGGCACAGCGAGTGGTCCGTCGACGTGTAACCTTCCACCATCATCTTCTCTTGCCACTCTCGTAAAATTCCTGGAGAAAGGTTATTTTTAACTTAGTCAAAGGTTTGATGGAAAGTAATCTTTAGTCGGGTTTCCTAACTGCTGAATACATCTGCGTTTTTTGCACCAACTCAAGATACAAGCACACGTATACTTGTTTTCATAGCTGCTAAATTTGGTAGCTAGGCCTACCTAACCTTAGATGTTGAGTCGGTGCTGAAAAACACAGCTGTACTTAGCCGTCAGTAAACCTTTTTTACGTAGCAAAGGCGGATACAAATATCTTTAGTCAGAATACTTTTGAGCATGAGGGGGTAACAATAGAAAGTTTTGACTACTAATTGAAGGGGTCCTCTGTAAAACGTTCTAAGCGACAAAAACCTAGTTTCAAGGAATCAATTTTTGAAAGTTGAACTCTAAAAATTTTTTTCAAGGTTAGAACTTACAATCAAGTTTAATTTTGTAATACCCTGATTATAACATCACTATGTGGTCTTATATTATATTTTTACTTGCTATTAAGCATTTTAAAACGTTTTACATTGTTGTTTTGGGGGTTATAACATTCTAAACGACTGGCCTTTGAAACGTTCTCTGACGGACTGCTCTTCTGCTTTAGGAGAAAACATAAGGGAATGTAGGAATGCATTCATAAACAAAAATAAAACTGAATATAAAACAATTTTATTGATATAATACCCCCGTCGCAGCAAACCTGCGTACTCAGCGAATTTCTAAAGAATTAATTTTTATATGGGAGCTTATTTACTTATGTACAGGAAAATATTTCAAACATTTTATGTAATTAATGCAAAAGGTATATTACATATCAATTCAAGAGCTTTATATATAAGGGAAATGATCATGGGAATCACATCGGTATCCATTCCAACAATATTCTTTTTGTTATTCTTATAATTATTAGTCTAATATTTTTTTTATAAGTGTATCCTTGTTATAGTATAATAACAATTTAAGCAAACATACAATCAATGATTTAAAATCAGTCAAAATAAAAACAAATAAAATAGTCACATGAACAAATTGAATCCAAACATATGATTTATCTTAAAATTTAAATAAACTTGTTGCAGCAAACTTGCATGCTTAGTTAATTTCTAAAGGATTTTTATATGTGGGCATATTCTACATAAGTTAGAGAAGTTGTTGTTTTGAATATTTTGTGTAAATATTAATCTAAATTAAGTAAATTTTATGATTCATGTTCTTATTTCTCAATAATTATTCATATTCTGATAATTTTTAATAAATTTACTTGTTATAGTATATAAATGTCAGCAAACATATTATCAATCTACTCAGATCCAAGAAATAAAAACAAATCAAACCATCACATGAACAAATTAAATTCAATCATGCGGTTTGTTTTATTATTTTTAAATCCCATTTTAGGGAAATTGAATGAAAAATTTGGGTATTTCATACCAGAATTTGGACAGTTTATGTCCCTTCAGGGAAAAACAAAAGACAATGTACTGTATTTTGCAGATCCAATATCTCAGTAACCGATTGATGTAGAGTAATAATTCAAAACGCTATATTGTTTATTTTTTTAAGCTCAATTCAATTCTGACCATTAAATTTACATCAAATTAATAGAAATATGTTAAATCTTGAAAATAAATTTATTTAGTCAAAAAGACCGCCTTAGAATGTACCGATCTTGCTGGTTTTCGAACTTAAAGTCATGAATATCGCTCTAAATGTTTGTTCCAAATTTCATCAAGATCGGACTTTTTTTTACGAGAGTTATCGTGCCTACGGACATATATATATACATATATACCAAAATGAACGAACGTTGTTTTTGGCCTCTAGGGACCTCAAAACGAAAAAATAACATGGTCCCGGGCTTAAGTCTCACCATGCCGCCTACGGTAATAGCTACTTCCCTATAGGGGGAAATTCACTAAAAGTACAAAAACGAAATGTTGTTACATAACATAATACGTCATTTTGCTAAAAACTATCCAACGATGGCGGTTAAAACGTTATTTAACTCACCTCTATTGGTGGCAATTTCTCAGGCCTTTGCTTCTTGATTTTTTAAATATAGGGTAATCCAGTGTTTCTATATTCCTTCCTGATCTTATCCTTCCATTTTCCAATACTTCCAATATTTATTTTCATCTTTTATTTCTATATATGCAATTTTGGTCACTGGGCAACAACGCAATGACCTGACGGGAAGTCCATCTTTCAGCGAATAGAACGTTATTCTCCAGAAAGTCCGTGCCACCACTCCCGTGAACCACGCCAACTTTGACAGACGAAATCAGGGCTATATATTTTGTCTTCAATTCAAAATATACCACGGTGTAGCTCGTGTCCTGTAGAACCTTTTTCACTGATTATCTCCGATTTTGAAATTTTGTTGCTTAGAACGTTTTACGGGGGACCCCGTCAATTGCAAATCAAATCAGTAAGTTCGCATCTTCAAATTACGTAAATATTTCAGAAAATGTTCAGGTTCCTGCAAGGAATTGGTAGGCACTTTATGGAAAAGTATTAAAGAGCACGAGATCATTTTTTAAGAGTTTGTATCTCTATTGTAACTGGACAATAGTGGCTTAATGTTAATTTCTATATATATTATATATTTTTAAAATAAATTATAGGCCTAACTAATACTTAACTAACAAATAATCTATAAGGGATGGTTTTCCATAAATTTCACTCCTAAAGGCATAATAAAGTATAAAAACAACACAAAATAAGATAAGAGTTTCATAGCCACCTTTCAAGTCAACAGGTTTCTCAGCTGTCTCGTTGGCGTCCTCTATGCTGCGTTTCAGATGTTGGAATTTCTCTGCAAGAATTTCCAAGTCTGTATCAGCCTTCTCAGCTCCATTATCCAGCTCAAGTTGGATCAAACGCTCCTGATACAATGATTTGGCATTTAGTAAAAAAAAAAAAAAAAACTATCAACTAATGCACATAAACTGTTAAAAACATTATTAAAATGTAGTTTTTTGCCAAATAAATTAGCATTTAAGGAATAGGCAATGCTTGAGAATTTTGATTACTTCACAATTGGTGGTTTATAAAAGCACATTTAGCTCTCTCTCATCCAATTATGAGAAAGTTGCAGTTTTGTGATTTTGAGTAAATAGAGTATTGTTTGGTTTAAAGCCAATACGACAGGATAAGTAAACTTTCTTCTTTATTATACTTCCAATTACCAAGAAAGTTTTATTTTTTACCAATATGTTGCACATTTCTGTCACATAATCCATGTTTTATAATTTTAAAAAGTTTTTGCTCAAAGCATTCCAGATTTAAACAAAAATCACAAATTTCTTCCCGGCATTTATAATCTTGGCGATCTAAATTACGACAGCTTTATGTGGCAACTTTAGGATTGGCTACTAGAATTTACAGGTCTCTACATTTATTTTACTTACACCTGTCAAAGATTCCTGTAACGATTTGATTTGAAAAAAATCTGCTTGATGCAAAAATTCTGAATCAGAATGTAAGTAATGCAAAAAATGGAAAAAGGGTCCACAAAGAAACATAGCTAATATTGGTGGTCATGAAGTTTATTTTCAATTTTTAAAGTAAATAATTTTTCAAGAATTTTAAGACAATTTTAGTGAAAGGTTATCATCTTATTTACCATTGAGTTATTTGAAACAAAAAAAAGGTCATTCTTAGAAAGCAAAATATTTATGTAAATATTATGAAAATGACAATGCAGCTGATAAAATTTCTAAAAAAGTAAATGTAAAGTCACTTTTTCAACAACTTGACAAAAGTAATGTCATAACTAGGCCTATACCACGTGTCACAAAATTGTGATGTTCAAAATTACCTATAACAGCTGATTTCCAATATTATTTATATAGGGAATCAACTGTTTAGGTAATTTTGAACATCACAGTTTTGTGACGCTTAGTATGATACATTTTTTTGTGTGTAATTACCTACAAAGTTTTCAAGAACACTGATCAACGCGGTTTCATTCGTGGAAAAGCCACAAAAACTTCCTTGGATTCATGATTTTATGTTTAGGTTGCCATGACAACTTCATAAGCTTCCCTATAAGGTCAAAATCAAATAAATTTCGCTTTTTAGAAGCTTGCTGTTTAGTTTAAAAAAGACTTAAGATAGTTTTAATTCGTTTAAAACCTTCTCATATGTGCATACAATACAGAAAATAAGTTTCAGCCACACCAGTACTCAAGTTTTTGTGTGAAAAGCGGTCTAATGTGCGATGTTGAGCGTTACCAAAAGAGTGACAAAAATTTAGATAAGGCTTGATTCGGATTCTCTGATCTTCAAAACACAAAAATAACCAATAATTTCATAATTCTAAGCAATGTACAGACAAAACTCTAATTTTATTTATATAGAGATTGTTGGTAGGCTACATATATTTTTCTTATTATAAAAGCGCTTTGTAATTTTTTATTTTTAAAATTATTTTTTTTATGGTATGAGTAAGCAATATAGCGTCGTCTTAGTGTGAATACCACGTAAGTCAAAAACTTTACCAAAATTAGATAAAAGTAGTTTTAAATAGTAAACCTTGTAACTCGTCTATTTTCAGCCAGCATAAAGTTTTTACCAACTTACTTAGTAAGTTTTAACATAGAGTATCTTCAATCCTCATTCTAATTATATTTGGTACCATGGAAACATTAACCTTGGAATGATAACCACGAGTATCTTAGTTAGTGTTCATGCCCAAGAATGAAAACCTTGTAAATCAATTATACATGGTTTTACACTATGTTGACTGTGCAAGACATATTCCTCTATTACAGATCTAATAAGAGATACGTGTTTTTCATTAAAAATGAAAACCTCATATCTCACATCTTTCGAAAAAGTAAAACCTTGTAGATAATATTTTTTACGGAATAGTTATCATTTTTCAAAATAATACTGGTATGATATCAAATGAATAAAAAATATAAGTTAGACACCAGTTACAAAATTATTCCTTATAAGGTAAAGAAAAGAAGACATTATTTGTGTCTCCTGAAAAGTTGAGGTATTCTTACATACATGGTTTTCACGCTAAGACAACGATAGGTCAAACTCAAAAAAGGTTCTGCATAATATGACGATAGACATACATTCTTTATTTACACAAATATGCCTATTTTTATGAATAAGCAGTTACATAAAAAATCTTTCGTGTTGATAGACATGTTTAACCTACTAGGCCTTAACAAACTTCCCATACTTCCCATACTAGGCTGAAGGGTTTAATCCTAGAAACAATGCTAAAATTTTTTCACCAATTTTGATATTTAGGCAAACAAATATAAAATGAAAGAGGAAATTTCTTATAAGGTTGATTACTTTTTACTGACCTTGAGCTTGAGAATGGCCACTTGGTCGTCCTGACGCAGCCGGTCGTACGAGCCAACGGTCTGGGACAGCTCGGCCAGTCTCGCCTCCAGGTTGGCCACCCTCTCCTCATGCATTGCTGCCAACTTCGCAGCCCTCTCTTCTGCTTCTCGTGCTCTCTCTTGCTCCTAAATAATATATTATTTCGCTACTATATTTCATCTGAATTTTTTCTACTACCAAGTACTGTGAAAAAGTTTTTTTTTTTTTTTTAACATGGAAAGAGCTTATGAGAACACAATGATGTACAGTAGAACCTCACTTATCCAAAAATTCAGGGGGAAGCTAATTTATTTTGAGTTTGTAGAGGTTGGCTATGAATTTAAGAAGTGACGTTTTGAATGACAGCAAGGAAATTCAAATTTTTGGTGACCCCAGTAGATAAATATTCAAATTTCAGAGGCTGCCTTATATATGTCAAATATATATGTAAATAATATTTTGAATTCTGAACTATATAATTGGTATTGACAAAAAACTATAACTGGTAATTTTATATTCATCTCCCTTTCAAATTACTTTGGAAAAACTTATTGACCTTCTAAGTAACCTAATCAGTTTGAGTTGGTATAAATGAAAGAACAAAACAACAACTAAAGTAGACTCTTCAGTTCGGGCTTCGGGGACGTCGAAGTGTCAAAATGTACATCCCTGAATTACATTAATTTGAAAGTCATTAGACAAATTAATAGAAACATTAAAAAATAGGTAGGACATGTACATCTCCTATAGTATATTATGTTACTTGCCCGGAAAGTAAAGTTTTACCAAGCGAGCATGATAGTTCCCGCGCGAGCCGCTAGCAAGTGCGGGATTTTCATTCCAGTATGGTAAAATTTACCAGGTGTGTGACATACAATACTTTACATAATACTACTCAGAAAAAACACATTTTTTAATCATGACTTTTTCCTTGTATAAACTATAACGTTTCTCACTTCTTCAAACCCAGCCTATAATAAACAAACAAACATATGCTACTGCCACCAGTGCTGCCACTACTTCCCTCTCTGAAGTAACCAATAAACATGCATTAGTGTAGAGAGCATGAAATACGGCGGGCGGCATAAATTGTAAACTCATGAAATTTTCTGCTAAACATCAGCTGAAATGACTGAATGAAATGATTTTGTTGAACTATCAAAGCTTTGTTTATGTTTCTCAAGGTCTTACACGAGTAAATTTGTGTTTACTTCACCATATGATTAACTACCCAAACAAATAATAAACAATAATTACGCCTACAGCACACTCACTCACCCGCCGTATTTGCTGCTCGCGATTGTAAATGCCAGTTTACTGCAATCAGCTGATTGTTTTGATTGTTGACTTCCGTTATTTCCGTTTCCTAGTGCACGGTATTTGCTGTGCATTAGGAAACGGAAATAACCGAAGTGAACAATCAAAGCACAGTAAATTTACCATGCAGTAATCGGAAAAGGGTAACTTTCCAGCAGAGAGTAAGTCACAGAAAACATATGTTTCTATGTAGTATGATGCAAAATAAATTAAGTACCATACACCTAAACAACTGCACAGCTAATCGCTTTTATCGTAATATAGGTTCCAATAAATATCAGTGAACTGATACCAATACACCAAATATTATGTATGGTGACCCTTAAAACATAACATTTGGTAGTCTTTGAATGTTTTGTAAGTGTCAACCCGTGTCAAACTATACAGAATTTTGAAGTATTGAGTGTTGAACTATCGAGAGTCTACTGCAGCGATTCCCAACCAGTGTGTCGTGAGGCTTTTGCAGGTGTGCTGCGAAATTTTTGTAACACTTGGCTAAGATTATCACTTTGATTTTCTCAACATTGAAATATATATTTATTCATACCAAAATGCAGTTTCCATTGGTTCCTTTTCCGTTAAAATGAGCTATTTGTAATAAATTATACAAATACTATATCATATTAAAACAATGTAGGTAGCCTTTTTAAATACCGGTATGTGGGTAGGTGTGCCATGACATAAAAAAGGTTGGTAATCGCTGTCTACTGTACTGCCCAGCCTGCGTACCCTGAGCAGGGCGACGCTGTGCTGCTGCTTCATCGCGGCCATCTCCTCCTGCAGTGTGGACAGCAGCGGCGCGGCCGAGTCCTTCTCCCGCCGCAGCCGCCGCCGCAGCGCCTCCACCGTGTTGGCCAGCTCACGCTCCCGTCGCTCGGCCGCCGCGCGGTACTGCGTCCACTCGCGCCGCGTCGCCTCCGCGCCCGCCTCGATCGTCTCCCGCGCCGTCCGCTCCTCCGCCACCACCTTCTGCAACTCTCTGCCCGCGCGACCAAGGTTATTGTTTAGGCTGATAAATGTTTCGAGTTGAATTGAGTTCAGAAACGCTTTTAATTGGGTTTTCAAAGTGAATATGAGTGGAGTGTAACATGGAGGCTTCCCCCAGTGGGATCCTAACTGGCTTTTGCTAGATTAGGTACTAATACTGGGTACAGTAACGGAAGTTGTCACAATTGGAGGCAGTGTTGTTGCTGTCTTTCAGTGAACAACTTCATTTCCCCTCCAGGGGAGGCTGAGCTTGACGGCAGGGTGGGCGGGGGTGTACTGGCGACCAAGACGAGGGCCAATATGAGGGCCACCTTATCCCTTGAGGCCCTGTTCCCCGGCATCCATTGGACAAATGTATACCTTTGCCCACCCAGTCTAAGCTTGGCCGAACCTATTCCATCTACCTATTCCTTTTTCCTTGTACTAATCTACTAAAGGCTGTGGAGCCTAAGGGATTATGGAAGACAGGTAAGCTTCCTTTCCTTTCTGGTATGTGTACAAAAAGTCAAAATAATGGCTGAAGTACCCTCAGAAGATTTTCCTGTGGGGTGGGGAAACACGACTACCTAATCCCCCCTACAAAAGAAATCATGGAGGCTTCCACAGTCGTCTGCACAAGATGTTAACTCGATGTCTTCTGGGATATACCACATGTGCGTGAAAATTTTTTTGCCAACGTTTTGGAGACATTACAGTTCTCCATCCTTGGGGCATAAAATGCTCGTCATGCAAAAAAAATTAGAAAAGTAACTGGTGTTGTTTTTGACAAGCCTTTCTGCCCTGAAGAGGAGAACAGCAGTATCTCCAAAACGTCGGCAACAAACTTCAACATCTACACGCAGTCTTCCCCACAGAGAGGAAGACTGTAATCTTATGAATGAAGTGTGTATATTACATTGGCTTAGGTCTGATATAGTGTTCTTGTTCTTAACACGTATGGGACACTAAAAATCCTAATTTTCTTACCGTCTGGCAGAGCCAATCAAAAAAACATGATTAAAACCACACTGTTAATTTTCACAAATTCTCTTTGGGTTAAATGAAAAAAGTGTGCTGGTATTACGTTTTTGTACAAATTACATTATTTACATATTTTCTGTATTTTATTGTGCATGTACCCAGACGGGAGCACGTACACTATAGAGCGGTCACAAAATTTAACAAAACAGTAGACCTCGGATTATCCAGACCTCACATTACCTGGATCTTGAATTATCCAGATTGGCCTACCTATGAAATAAATAATTAAAATCATGGTAAAAAATTTTGAAGAATACCTTCTGAAAAGTAAGATTTAACTGAATACACTACAGTATACATTGGGTATCACAAAAATTGAAATCGCCACATCATCTGTACGGAAATTACAGTATTTTTGTATAAGTGATTTGGTTTGCCATTATGAGCGCTAGCAGTAATCAACACATATTATATGTAAGCTACGACATCTCGCGATTTGCTTGCTGTTGTGTTTATAGCTGTGAACGTATTGTGTGAACTGACTCTGATTTTCAAAATGAGTGGATGTAAGTAGAACTGATGTGTTGTTCAGTATTGATACACTGTTTGCAGCATCGATAGTGCAGGGGCTTGGTACATGATCCATATTCAAGCAATATTATATTGATCTCGGATAATCCAGATTTCTTATTATCCAGGTCAGTGTTCCACCACATTAATCAAAATAATCTGAGTTGTACTGCATTAAAATAACTGTGTAGGTCAACAATGCTATTCTACTATACAGAGAGCGTGTACCCGGTTGGGCATTAGGCACATATTACTAGTGTACTCCATCGGATAAAAACCCATGATTTAAAAAAACCTGTACAGGAACCGGCAAATAACATTGCGAGTGGGTTATTACTGTGGATTTATGTTAAAGAACAATACCTTATCATAACTCCATGATCATTGTGTTCCTTTTCTCTTTGGTGTCTTTCAACAATGAGCTTTGACTTATAGTTCTCCAATTCATTTTGATGAGCACGCGCCGCCTGTTCTAGTTGTTTTTGAAGATCTTTAATGAGTTTGTCTTTCTGAAAAAAAGAAAGCAGAACACTATGAAAAATTATTTCAAACAAAATATTTTTCTCTATCTGTACATACAAACCATACTGACATATGATGGTTGATTTAAATTATAATTTAGGTGGTTTTAATTAATAAAAAAAAACAAAAAAACAGTGATTATTGAACTACGACCCCCTCGGTAAGCCGTAACCTACCTGTGTGGTAATTGCAGTAAAGCCTCTGATATTAATGTCAGCAAAAGTAAGTATCTTTGGGATTCCATTGTTCATTATTGTCTAAATTGTGAGGAAGTATTTTTGTAATATTTTTTTGTAATGATAATTTAAAACTGGTGTTTCAATAAAAAAGTAATTTTGATAATAGTTTTTTTTAAACATATATTTTTAGATGGTTCAAAAGTATTGCTTGGAAGACTAAACAATCCAGGGGTCACTGTAATACTTTTCCCCATACCAACATATAACAGGTATTATTGAGATCTTATCAGGTAGGTGTTAGCAGAGTTGTAAGTTGTTACCTCTTCCTTTTCAGCTCGCATTTGCTTTCTATCAGCCTGGAAGCTGGCTTCCATTTTGGATTTTTCCTCGGATAGAGTTGCTATTGAGTTCATCAAAGTGGTCAACTGGTTTCTAAGTTTTTCATTGGAATCACCTTCCTCAGGTTTACTTGGTTCCACCTCTTCTCCCTTGATCTTAAACACAAAATTTTAATCAGACGGAAAACTTAAAAAGATTTAAATGTAACATAGGCTAACCAAAACTTGATTGATGTTGAATTAATCTAAACTTTATTCTCTCGTTTTCTAATCTTCAAACAGAACTTCACAGTCCTATTTGTTATAACAGAAAATTACACATCTGTGGCAGCAATTAATAATTAAAAAGTGAAACACGTGTTTCGATCTATGCATATTACTAAAACACCTTCTAACAGTATTTAGGTTAACCAATTTTACGTTAACAGTAATTTGTTTTTGTCATACTGTTGGAAAAGTGCCATTTTTTATTCTCAAAGCCTGCAATTTTTTATACCAGTTCTACAAAAAAACAGTTGTATTTTTTATTGTGCTAACCTCAAAAATTGTCATTGTTTCATTGTTTTAACATCTCTTGGTTCAACAAAATTGTTGGTATACACAGAATGATAAACAAAAGAATAGCACTTAACGAATAATAACATGGTGGGCTTGTCCTATTCAGAGTCACCCCTTAACTTGAGGAAACATTTACTGTTCTCTATTCAAAGGAGTCATATAAACAAAAATAAAAAAGAGAATATTATTATACGTCAGCTCTTGAATAAGGTCTTGAAAGAGGTTTGCTTTTAACCTGCGATTCTTGAGGCGTTGCCCTATTACAAAATGCTCTAACCCCAAAACTTGATTCATCTGATGATAAAACTTCATTATAGACACGACAAAAAGAGTATGAATTAATTTTTTTTATTGTTTTGCCTCTGGATCATTATATAACAATAAATAAAAGGTTAAAATACCTTTGCTGTCAAATGATCCTATTTGTAGTTCTTAAGGACTACAGCTGTTTTGTGCTTTTTTAGCACATCATCAGGTCCAGATGAATGTCAAACGAAATTGTAGCTATCCATCTCCTTTGCCGTCATGTTAATTAAAATTGATCACAAACACACAAAAACATAAAAAAACACATTATTTGGCCAAAAACAAAAACACGTAATGATGGACACATACGGCTCCAGTGATCACGCTCCAGGGGCGCTTTATGTGTCCGTCCCTAAAGCGTATAAGTATTATCCCCGTAAAGCGTTACCTTAATATTAAAAGGTATTTCATCATCAGTGGAATCAATGGGAATTTCTTGGCTGGAAGACTTGTTCAATACTCTAAGGCTTAAGTGAAGGGCTTCATTTTCTTTGAGAAGCCTTTTGTGAGCTGCTACAACATCTGAAAAAACATATATACAGTTTTTTATCTTTATATTTACTCCTTTCTACATACCCTCCTCCCATTTTGAAGTAAGGGGCCATTCGTAAATTACGTAAAGCTAAAATCTGCCTTTTTGGACATCCCTTTCCCCATTGAAAAAGGCTTATCACAGTGACACTAGCCCTTCCTGACCTTAAAAATTATGTAACACTGCGCTATCCCCGGCTATCCTCCCCTTACTACTGAAAGTATGTCAGTTAAGTCCCCCCTCCTTAATATTTATAAGTTTTCTGATGAAAATCTCGTTTCCTCAATGTTATTTATTCATATAATAAAGCAAAATAGATATTTTGGGGCATTTCACTACCATGAAGTAGGTCTAACAGTAAATAACTATTTAGCTTCATATTTATATTTTATATAGCATTTTATGTATTTTAAAGGACAACAATTTTTAACACAAAATTCAAGATAATGTATGCCCACTCTGTACTACGTTATCCACTATGTAGAAGGCCGGCGTCAGGGGGGGCAAATGCATAGGGGCCCGGGCTCACAGGGGGCCCGGAGACACCAAAAACGGGCCTGGAACGACTGAAAAGGGGCCCAAAAGCACCCGAAAGAAGTAAAAAAAAGGTCGTCAGGGCCCGGGGTTGAAGATTGCACAGGGGCTCGAAAATCCTGTCGCCGGGCCTGACTATGTACTATGTTATGTACTATTTATATACAAATATATTACTATGTTTGCATGCCCACTAATAGTTACATAATGCTGCGCTCGAACCCCCATATCTCGCAAGGATAAGGCATTTGAAACACCCCACCCCCGTAGGTGTTATATAAATGAGGGACTGTCAATAGGCCTATATAAAAATGATCTGGCAGATATGAATTTATTTTGCAATCGGTAACTTTTGAGTAGTACATAAAATATAAATGAATAATGTAAAAACACAAAACTATCGTACAGGTCAGTAAGAAATGTTTCTTCTAAAAGAACTCGTTTCAAAACAGATCAGGATTTTTTAGTAATTTTAATACAGCGTATACATAATCATACATGTTTGGAATTACCTAAATTTAAATCTTCTTCCTATCAAATGGCAGATTACTATAACCAAACTCAATAAAAACAATAAGTAATATTACCTTGTAACCTAGTTCTGTAGCGATTCAGGTCTTCTTCTTGCTTAGTAATAATTGCAAGTAGTTCTTTCCTACTTGCTTTGTCCATTTTACCCCAACAGCAGTCCTAGTTTATCTGGGTCAAAACAGAAATTGCATTGGTGCTACATTAAGTAGTACAACCCTGAAGTACAATAACGTTGTAAGCTCAAGATTTTGAAATTTTTTTTTAGATATCTGTTGTAGAAATACTACACTCCTATCATCCTACACTCATCCATCACTTACATGATCGCCTTAAAATACCCCTTATTGGTGGTCTACATCTAGTATGGAAATCTAATCTAATCTAATCTAAAAACGTACTTTAAATTACATCAGGTATATGCAATAAAAATATTTTTTATAAATTTGAATATATTGCCGTAACTAGCAATGGTGTGAATGTTTACATACGGTAATCGCCAACCCCGCAAAAGAAATATTTACTACTGTATATTCATCACTATTTGGAGATTGATATGAATGAACAATGTCATTATATTGGCCTCTGAAGTTATTTTATAACATTTAAGTTGGGAAAGAGTATTTATTTATATGCTAGTTAAGACCATAATTTTAGAAAAACTGGTTATTTATTACATCACACAACTTTTTCCATTATCAAAGCAGAGTAATGTTAGTATATGTATCTCTTCCACGAGGGCGACACACAATTGCCTTTAGTCTCCTCTTAAGGCCTAATTAAAAATCAGCAGTGCTTAGACTAAGTTATTAACACTTAGAAGGGCCATGTTATACGAACACTAAATGAGTTGTGCAGATGCCGCAAAATCAGGGTGATAAATTTTTAGGTGCTAAAAATGCAGCGTGGATGACACTGTGTCAGAGCTCACCCCTACTATAAACAGTGTTGCTGTTGTGTGACTTTGTCGTGACACCTACTCACCTACTTCACTTCCACACTAAAAATTAAAATACTAATAACTTCTGAACCTGAAGTTTTACGACATGTGGATACGTTAGTGTTGTGTGACATCTTCACTACTACGGTAAAAAAGAAAATTTTTTATATATCAAAATTTTTTGAGTCGATTTTGAGAAGTTTGGATTAATATTATTTTTGTGGGTTAATTACCGTAGCCTACCATACAAAATAAAAAACCGGCTTGAGGTATAGGCCTAACAGTTTGATATCTATATGCCAAATTCCATGAAAATCCGACCAGTCTTCGGATGAAAAATTTAGACAAACTAACACAAACTTCAAGGACGGTGGGAATCAGCTGTGCTAAGTTATATGCAGTGTTTCGGTGTTGGGTAAATGGCGATACTGATAAATCTAGCCATGCTAGCAACGCACCACACCCGGCCTATATTTTGGGAATTTTTTTTTTTTTTGGTTTTGGGACCAGTACACTGGAAAATGCATATTTACCATAATTTCTTCCAAAATCTTTTAAATCTACACTTACTGTACAGGTTTATAGTGAAATTTCTGTTATTCGTCTATTCTCTTAACCACCACACTCTCTGTCCCAAGGCTGATGGTTAACAGAGGTTCCACTGTACAAATACCATCCATTGTCATTTTTTTAATGTTTTTAAACAGAAACTTTTCAAACCCTGTTCTACAAAAGCAACTTATATAAAAACCTTAATTGCATGTTGTTTAAGAGAATGTGTCAATGTGTTGGGCCTAGTGTAGGTAAGTGTCTAAGTTAGTTGTGGCCATTCTTTAGGGATAAATATTGATATCCGACTCCACCAACTACAAACACTAGCCTACATGGTAAAACTAACTTAATAAAAATATGTAATATTGCATTATACTCAAACATTACAATCCAGGCCCCCCACATCATTTCGTGGGCCCCGTTGCTAAAAGTCACGAAGGGCCCCCCTTAAAGCCGTAGCCAGAAAATGTTTTCGGGGGGGGGGGGGGTTCGGTCAGGGCCGGCGGCAGGATTTCCGACTCGTCAAAAGTGATGACCTTTTTTTAGCTCACGCGTGTGTGCTTTTCGGCCCGATTTTGGCTGTTTTATTTGCCTTCTTATTTATCTCCCATCCTTGCGGGACCCCTCGGCTCACGGGCCCCGGTACCGTAGCACCGGCCATGTGGGGGCCCTGTTACAATCATAACTTGGGCCTAGATATATAAATCGACAACTTTAAACTTATTTCATATTGTCTGCCTTCCATTATAAGGTCAAGTTCCAGCTACGACTTCAAAAGAGAATGATAATCCAATATGCAATTGACATTATGGGAAATATGCATTTTCCAGAACTGGTCTCTAAACTGACCATTTTTTATTTGACATTACCGATCCATATGGTGGTTTTAGATATCAGAAATCAATAAAATTATGTTACTGTGTAGAACACTAACCACCAGTTTAGGGGCATTTAAAGGCGGTTATCTAGAGAGATGAGGTATAGTATGATAGTGGTATTTGTTATTGACTAACATATTCCTTGGACAGGACAGTTGATTAATAGCCCAACAGCCGATGGCAATTGTTTATTGCCATTCTACTGTAAACAACATTAATGAAATTTAAAAAATAGATGCTCACAAAGCATATGATGTACTCAAAATATGTAAAACATCTTGATCAAAGACTTCACCTGGGGGCTGAAGTCAATCCTGTAACAACTACAATGTTAGGAAACACTTCAATGGCCCTTATACCAAGCCACTGGATTTCTTCCAACATGAAAATGAACTTAAGTAAAAACAACCTTTCCTGTTATAATCAAATTCAAACATTAATTTATTCAGTAAGTATTCAAAACTTGTTCATAACCTAATCCACTTTCCACTACTTGACTAAAAGTTGACACGTGGAACAGCTGTTTCTGACAGTCCCAGTCCCAGTCTATATTGTTTTTCTCGTTTTCTTTCAGTACAGTACTGTCACACAAATAAATTTTCCCATTGTTGATTTTAAAACTCCCTGTCGTTTCATTCCGTTGGTTCTTTATACTGGACTTATTTTTTTAATTACTGAGATAAAATAAAAATATTTCTTTAGACCAGTTTGTTATACCGTAAATAAAGATCTGGATTTAACGGGAGGGGAGAACCCTTTAAATTTTTATTTCACAATCTACATCACGGTGTTTTTGAAGTTTTGAGTCCATATAAGCAGCCCCCTACAACTTCCTTTACACTACATACATGATGTGGTGTGATGTATTCTAAAAATCTCATTCACTTAAAATTGATTGTGTTGCTGTAATACATTCAATATTCGTTTGATATGTAATTTTACCTATGTAATATCACACATAACCTATGAAATGATATCCTAAAAATTAGGGCAATTCCAATAATACAATAATTAAAATTTATAATTAAAAGTTTGAGGAAATAGCACATTCTTTTTTATCCTAATCCACGGTGGAACAACAATAAATAAAAAAAGGAATTTTTTCTTTTTTATTTATTGTCTTTCCAACCAAGGCCCCACTAGTGTGGCCTTGTTCCAAAATGGTGATGGTTTAGTCAATGCTATGTCCTTAAACATACTCTATGTTCAATTACAGTTAGTATTTTAGGGAAATTTAGTGTCAAACTTAAATAGGTAAAACCTGTAAATTTGATAAACACAAACTGATACCGATTATAAAATGAAAAAAATATTTTAAATTTGGTTGTGGATGGTTATACTTGCAATTATTTGTTCGTTTGTTCAGAGTAGGCCTAAATAATTTTCATTGATATGGGCTTGGCTTGAAGAGGCTTTTGAGGTTTGTCAAAAGTTTATATCTCATGTGATTTACCTCTCCTTTACAGTTCCTTATCTGGATGTAAATTTTCTGTTTATAACCATAACATCATACTTATTTATTTTTTAAAAAGTTAGGCCCTAACATGATTGTTACTTTTCATGTAGCGATATATTTCATTTATTATGCATGGGACACATATATTTCACCCTACATCGAAGGCATCCGAAATACTAGTCCTGGATCTGGGACTACTAGTGGAGACAAATCTAATAAGCCTTCTAGTGGAGGGAATAGTAGTCAAGCTCATGACGTATCTGCCAATGAAACTCCAAACGATGCACAAAACAGTGCTCCAAGTAATTCTGAACAACCTCCGGAAGAACTTGAAGAAGAGTTGAATAATTCACCAGAGAATGCTGAGCATGACGTCATTCCTCCTGAGAGTAGCCAACTAAAGGATTATGAAGAAGGCAACCACCCCTGTTTAGCTATAGTTTCTGATGAGGATAAGGGAAGCATTGTGATTCATAATGAAGACCCAGAGTATCATTGTATCTGTTCAGAGAATAAAGTAGTGTTCATTCCTCCAGTGTATGTTCAACGTTACATGGAAATAGAAAAAGTTCTAAAGCAACAAAAATGGGCTAATATGATAAGAAAGGTGAGATATAACTTGGATTAATTTATTACATTTAAAACATATAGATAAAATTTTGAAAAATAATGAATAATAATTAGTTCTATGTAACTTACCTATTGACATAGAAGGAACATCATATAGAGGGCATGTTTTAGTTTGAATTAAACTTTGGCCTAGGTAAATATAAGTTACACAGGTTCTTGATTAAGTTATAGCCCTCATAACTTTAGTAAAAAACTTCATCTTAGGCCTATTTCCAGATTTAAGATAGCCTATCTGTAATGGTGTAGGCTTTAAACTTTTTCCCCAACAGAAACTGCTGATGAAGCTGTCAAGAATAACTTACCACATGAAATAACTGGAAACAAACTAAAAAAAAACACATGGTTTATTAAAATCTTACAACTAGCCATTTGCCAATAATGATTCTCAAAGGCAGAGATTTATGTCACCAAGAGCTCTATTTTTCTGTAGTTAAGAAAGTGTTTCCGCTCCAGCGACCACTCCCAATCATCACCATTTCATTAACTATCAAACTGTCAAACTGTCTGAAAAGTTAAAGTTGAAGCCGATAATTTCACCCAAAAAATGAAGATTAATTTACACCCATAACACTAATCAATGCGTTAGAAACTTAAATAACTACTTACCTTAGGCCTAATTTAAAATATTCGAGGGTAGCTTAATGGATTTTGTAAAAAATCAACACGTTCATTTTTTTTAGGCCTACTATTTAAATTTCACACCTTACAGAAGAGCAGGATACAAATCATTCTCACCACCTGTAAGCCCCATCCAGTACTTTTTCCTACAGGCCCTAAAAGTTTCAATTCTCCAGTAGCCTATATTTCAATGGAGAGACATTCAAAATTTACTGCAATCAGAGAAAAAAGTTTTTTTTTCAATTATAATTTAAAAAAGAAGAAATACCATAGCATAAAGGATTTTTATGAATATTGTTGCTATTATTAATGCATTATTAGATTGCTCAATGTTTAGACTTCACATACGGTAGCTGTATTCCCAAATTCCAATTTATGAAAAAGTCACATAACATGGTGATTAATATCCTAACTACAATTGGAGCACTTTCATTGATTGAAATGTTGCAGTTTTTTATACAGTACTGGGGCAGTTATTAACATTATTTGTCTTTTATTTATTAATATTGAATAATTCATCTTTGTGAAAATATCACTACAAAAATGCTTGGTTAAAGCATCAGCCCTCAGTTAAAGCCAAAGCACTATTTTGTATTTTCTTTCTGGGGACAAATTGTGAGAAATTATAAGAAAAAACTAATAGAGCTGACATAGGTTGAATGAGTTGTCACAGCTAATTTAGGCTAGGCCTAATCATCATTAATAGCAAGTCTTAGGGTTCCAGTTTTCGATTGTAGTACTGTACTTAAACTTCCTCAACTTACAATATCGAGTAAGATTTCATACAGCCAGGGGTGCCTACAGGGGGGGATTATGACGCCATTGGCGTCATAGAATTTTTTGGGGGGGATTTTTTTTGTTTTGTTTACTGTACGGGTAAAACATACTGCTACTAATTTTTACCTATAAATCCTCAAAAATAAATTAATTGCTACACTATTTAAATTTGTATATAAATTAAAATTATTATTTTCAATGTACGAAATAAGAATATACAACATGGACATGCCCGCACGGTGCAACTGTCCAGTGTATACCGTCAGCATTCCTGTACACTTTGTTTCTTCCGTGGCGGCCGCGGCACGCAAGCAGCCGAATTGGCTCAGTCCACGAGACTCTCTCCAAACAAACACAAACAGATTAATTCTTTCAACCTGTCCTGTTTTCTATCGATAAAATACTCAAATACTTCTAGGGGGGAAATGCAAATTTGCTTTAGTACACTTGAAAAAGTAAAATTAATAATTCCCCCCAGTATAGCCTTGACAATTTAAATCTTATTTTGAGGAGGGAGGGTGCATTGAAATGTATACAGTAATTACTTTTTACCGGGGAAGTGTAAAAGTGGCAACACAACAAAATCTTCATTAAGTCATATATAATAGCAAAATGAACGATTCCCCCCCCCACCCCCCCCAATACAGCATTGACGTTTTATGATTATTTTTAGGGACGAAGGTTGCGTTGAAATGGACAGTTACATTTTAGGGGGGAAATTGAAAACAAAACTGGTAACACAACAAAGTGTTCAATCGGTCACCTAATAGCAACTTAATGATTCCCCCTCAATATAGCTTTGACGTTATAAAGATTATTTTTTTGGGGGGGATGGGTGTGTTTAAATGAACAGGTCCTTTTTAGGAAGAAAATGAAAAAATGGTAATACGACTAAAACTTCAATCAGTCAACTAATAGCAAAACGAATTATCTCCCCTTCCATATAGCCTTGACGTTTCACAGGTTATTTCTAGAGGGAGACTTGAAAAGAACCATCACATTTTAGGAGGGAAAAGTAAAAATGGTGTTGAAGCAAAATTTTAATCGGTCATCCATTAGCAAAATTAATTGTTCCCCTCAATATCACGTTGACGTTTTAAAGATTATTTCTAGGAGCGAGGCGGGCTTTAAAAAGTTTTTAAATATTTAGGAGCAGGGGATTGTAAAAATTGTAAAACTTCAATTTAAAAATGCAGTAATAACAGTTGCATGACAGAATGACATATTTTCGCCAAAAAAGAATGAAATAATTCTTAATTTAGTCCACTAAATTATCGACCAGCTATGTAATGTGGAATTAACTCACAAAAATTCAGAATTTTAGTGCTTTTTGTAAGTGGGAAAAACTTGGGATCGTGGATAGTGGCAGGGTCAGTTGTTGTGGGTGTTGTTATGTTGACATAATGTTGTCAAGTTGCCTTCTGTAAGGTTTAGATCATGGCCTTGTAGTACAAATGAGAGCGTCAGTCGTGTATTGGGACAGTGGTTTAGTGAACGGTTGGAGTAAGCTTATGATAGAAGGAAATATTGACTTTTTTGGAGGTAGCTACCTCCAAATGTCCTCGTTTACGTATTTTAGTATTTGTGATAAGACGAAATGCCTCGAGTTTTCGGGCCAAGGCTCAAGAATGGTAAAAGGCTACACTTGTCTTCTTCCCCCAGACAATGTTCCGGAAATAACTAACGACTAATAAAATCGAACATTAATAAAAATAATAATTTTTAAGTAATTAATATTATTAACTTTTAGTCGGGAAAATGTTTAAAATTTGAAAGTGATGTAACTCAAAATAATTAAGTTAACCCAGATTATTTTAATGTCCTCTGCTTAAATAGGATGTCATAAATATATGTTGTGCGGAGGGGGGGGGGGGGGGATATTCGATAGATTCTGGAAATTTTTGGGGGGAATTGGCGTCGAAGCTCTTGGGGGGGATCGGCACCCCTGCATACAGCTCTATTTTTCTATCGACATTTTAACACTTTTTAAGCCAAATTATATTGTTGGTATTTAAAAATTTTTAAACAGATTTGAATCAATAAAGATATAAGTTTTAATATGATTGGTTTCTCCAGTTTCCCGTATGAATCTACCCCAATGAAGTATGAAACTGCTCCAATTTGGGGTATTTTCATACAAAGTGCAGTGTTTTGGTAAAATTTATTCTTGTTCAATTTTATAAGAGATAAATTAATCCATGATTCTGGTTAGGCCTATCTATATCAAAATAAAATTTCAGCAAATATCGTTTGCTAATAAGGGAGCTAGAAATAAGTAAAGTTGGGCGATGTGATTTTGTATGAATCTGCCCCACTCTCCCCTACTATGTTTTTAGATGAAAAATATATCCTTTTTTAGAGCTAAAAAGGCAAACCCACAGGGCTAAGCCTACGCAGCTGTTTTGACTACTTTTTCATATTTTGTTGCCCATATTGCTTGAACAATACCATACCCTTGTTCTTTGACTTTTTATTTTATATCTTAACTTTAACAGTCTATATATTCTTGTATTTTTAGGTTGTTGACTTTGGTTGTGCAGAGCTTAGTTTTGAAATGAAATATCTAAAGCCGCTTCATAGCATCAAAGAAGTCGTAGCAGTGGATATTGACACAGAAACATTGGAGGGTAACTGTTGCAAAGTTAGCCCTTTTCCAAGTGATTTCTTAAACAAAAGACCGACTCCGCTATTAATACAGGTGTTCCGCGGAAGTGTAGCACATACTCACGACTCACTCTTGGGCGCAGATGCTGTCATTGCCATTGAATTGTAAGTATTTATATGACATTCTACTGTTATAAATCAATAGGTATAGGAATAATGGAAAGCTTTAATTACATTTCTTCAGAGGCATTACAAAATGTCAGTTTTATTGATTTTTCATAAATACATAGGGCCTATTTACTTTGGGCCTTTCTAAATTAAATGAATCTAGGCCTAAATGGGTTTTAAAATCATGCAGTTTGTTAACAACCATATTCTACCTAAAATGTTGTATGATTGCATGCACACAGAGGCAATAGAGGCCTTGATGTGACTGTCTTTGTACTGTTCTATTCAAATGATTGTAGGAGGATATGATTAAACAAATTTAAAGAAGGTGATTTTATCTTGAGGAACCTGAAATATTAGTCTAACTTATTCCATACAAAAAGGGTCATGACTTTAGATATAATGTTGATCAACAGGTCCTATATGTAATTTAATGTTTTACCTGGTCTTTATTTCCAGGATTGAGCATCTATTCCCTCCAGAATTGGACAGCTTGCCATTCACAGTTTTTGGGTTCATCAAGCCAAAAATTGCTATTTTTACCACCCCAAATTCAGATTTTAATGTAATTTTTAAGGGCTTAACAGGCTTTAGGCATCCTGATCATAAATTTGAGTGGTCACAACAACAGTTTAAAGATTGGTAAGCATAATTTTCACCATTTTTCACTTTAGTAGAATGTGTATTCGGGATCTTAGGTATTTCAAGTTTAAATAAATCCTAGTACCTAGTTCAAGAGAATTCTAAAAATTTAAGTAATATATGCTAATATACAACACATGTTCAATTTATACACCTTTATGGAGTTGTTCAAAATATTTGTGTGGTAATTACAAGGGCCGTCCAGGTTGCTTAGCCTAGTATTTTTTAAGAAAAGTCTAATAACACATCACACCTCCAGTTTTGCGGCACATCCAATTGAGAAACTCAAATTTTTTGAGCTTATGATTAGCAAATTTGTGGCAGTACTAAGATCGTAGCTGCCTAAATGTGTGACCCTACATGGCTAGAAGCGTATTCGTGACTACATGGGCTAATGTATAAATTACGACACCACCGCGGCTGCTTCCTGAGCTGCGAACGAGCAGGGGTGCTTTCTTGATGGCCCTCGTATCAATAAAGTACATAGTTTTGTTTTTACAAGCTTACGATTTTATTGAAACAATAGTTTTTTTCAATTGCCTTGAAAGGACATAAATAACATGTTAGATAATAGGGAAATCTAAACACTTGCAACACAATAACCTTTGTAGGCCCTATGAAAATATTTTTGGGAATTTTTTCTTCTGTAGGAATGAAGATAAAATATGTCTGCTAACTGCTGAATAAGAATTGTTATATGCTCTCCAGAGGAGACTAGGGCGTACTAGAAAAGGCATTTAATCAATACTGTACATTTTACCTGGGATAAACTTAGGACATCACCTTCATGCTCAAAAGTTTGTCATCATTGTATATTACTAGGGGTACTTTCCTTTATTGCGTAATTGGATGAATTCACAGACAACAAAAAACCAATTCCATTTCCAGAAATTTAATATTGCGCAAAAAATGTTTTTCACCAATCCATGAAATACAAGTAAAAAACCATTTCAATTCCAAAACTACTGAGCAGATTTGCGAAATCATTTTACAAAAAAAAACACATACGACTTGCTGTTTTGTTTCTGTTCCTCAAGTAATTAAAAATGATTTATATGTATTACTTATAGAAAGAACAAAACTACAATTATAAATACCCAGGGGCAATATTCCTCCTATGTCTTTTTTTAGATCTACACACAAAATGTACAAAAAGTTCAGCTTTTCATTGGTTGAAGCTTTTCATTTTCAGTCTTAGAATTTTCCCAGAAATGTGTGTACATTTCTTAAACAATGTAAAACACTGAATAATAAACTAAGTGATTTCAGTAGCTGTTACTTGCTCTAAAAATTCAAAGTACTTTTTATAGGAATGATATTTTTTACCAGAAGTACTCGAAACATGTACTGCCACAAAACTTCCGTAATATATACTTTTGTGACCAATTATCAGCCACTGTACATGTTCCCAAGGTATCAGTTCTTGTTTGGTTTTCAGGGGAAATAATCTGGTGAAGCGATACCCTGATTACCAAGTAACGTTCAAAGGTGTTGGACCGGGGCCACCCGGCTCAGAGGAGATAGGCTGTTGTTCACAAATGGCAACGTTTGTCAGAGTTAGTGAGTCCAATTGCATCTCAGATGATGTAAGTCCCTAGATTTGGTCAGTAAATAATTTTTAGAAGAAACAACCGTTTCGTAAAGCCACATATAACCCTATGAGTACATTCACAAAAGGGACTTTTAAAAATTTTTATTTCAGAAAACAATTTTTTCTTAAGTTACATAGTCAAGTCTATGTAAAAGCTTACATTTTAATTGTAAAATCACTGTAGTAGCAGAACCATGAAGTTCCCAATACAAACACTGTGAATCTTTATTTAAAAGGAAATAGTCCTAAAAGACGTTTACATTTCATCATTGAGTTATGTATATTGTCATACTTGCCGAGGATTTAGTGTATGACTGTAGTAAGATACAACAATATTATTTCCTTGAATACCTGTTTAAGACTGGGACACAGCGTTGGCTGCATATTTTAAGGAAGGATGAGTAAGTGTAGGATCATTGTGGCGCTGTATTGTTGTCTTGTTTCTGACTTGTTTCCGTCATGCTCCTAATTCAGGATAGTTAATTAATAGCTCAACAGCTAATGGCAATTAAGGGACCTACCGATTAATGTGGGATTCGATCCACAATTTCACTGATCAATTACAAACTGGTCTAGTTATAAGGATGGTCTTTCAGATCTTCTTCTTTTACTATATCCCACTTTTAGATCCCAATGTCCAAGGAAGATCTTGATCAGGTACTATACAATTGTTTTGCCTTCTATCCAGTTTTAATGGTATTTTTTGTGTTTTCACAACATGTCTTAAAAGTAAGCTTTAACCTTACAAAATGTATCAGCTGGTCTTAGTCATTAACGAGGCTTTCATCTCATCCATCACACACACATCCTTCACTCATATCCCAGTTGAAATTTATTGATTTATTTAAATATGCACAGCCTGCTCTATGATTCATTTTCAGCCAAGTATCAAATGCTTTTATCAAAAATTAAATTTTTAATCCTAAAGAGGTCTGTGTGTACTTTTACTCATCTGTCAATTCAAATTATCTTAAATTTCGAAATTTAGGATTGTTTAGTAATTTTAGGACTTTAGGATTGTAAGTTAATATTTTTTCACATTTTTAAGGAAGTTCATTTTCAAGACGGGCCTTATACTCTCATTGCCAAAAACGAGTTTCCCTTTTTTGAAGACAACAGAACTGAAGAAGAGAAAATCATAGATGCGGCTGAAAACTTTCTCAATAACTGCAAAATGCGTTGTCGGATTAGTGAAGATCCAAAATCTGAAATACCTATGACTGCTGTTATGGGAAGGATTAAATACCATGACATAGACAAACTCAAGTAAGTTGAAGAACAAAACTACATAAATGTTATCTCCTTGCAAACTTTATTATTTGCATAATGTGAATTCTGGTACATACATGAAACTATCAGCAAAATGTTTTCATCCTTTAAGAGTAGCAAACAAATAGGGAGGGTATGGTGTGGAGTGTTACTGAGCATGTCAACCTCGCACAAAGAAAATGGCACATCTTGAACGAATCTTCTTCATTTAATAACAAAAGTGTGTCAGTTTGCATAAGGGGTTAATGTCAATTTATCAATACTGTTCAATTAATTCAACTTCAAAGATCTGTCAGATTCTTCTTCAAAATTGATGACTAGACACCCATATCAATAAATCAATGGTTTTTATCTTTGATGGTAGCCTTGAGGCAAGGCCACACTACACTACAGGCCGGAGTCTTTCCATGGTAACGTCATATACTTGCATACTTAAAGATTCCAGCCGTGTCCCTTTTTTTCAGAGAGTTGGACAGGTCAAAGTGCTCACAAAAGTGAGTCACTACTTTCAGCACCATGGTGCTAGACAAAGAATCATTTTTCCTTTTTTTTAATATGATAAAAGAGAAAGAGAATGAGCTGGGAGATTATGTAGTGCTTTTATTTTTAAAACTTTCAATGTCATATAAGCACTGTTTCACCAGAAAAAGTTTAAGCTCTTTTTTAAAGACTGAGAATTTTTGTATGTTTTGAAGGCTAGGCGGTAGAAGTTGAAAGAACTTTAGCCCTGCATACTTAGGTTTTTGTTCAAATTTAGAAAGCTTGTGATATTCTGAGTACTGATATTTTTTCCTTGTATTATAATTGAGAGTCTTAACTGGAGGTTTGATATTCTGTGACTTAACATATATTATGGTTTCAAAAATGTAGAGACTGGGGGCAGTAAGCAATCCCAGCTCCCCAAACGCCTCCCTACAGCTAGCCTGAGGGGGGAGCCTGAGGATACTGCGGACCGCTCTTTTCTGCCACACCAGAACTCTATCAAGATAGGTTTACTTGATCCCCGTAGGACTATTGAGTAGCTTAAAAGCTGCTCAATAAGTCCAAAATAAACTATTTTTGAAAGGTGAGGGTTGTTGAAAGAATTTATTCTTCTTAAAACAAATATATTTCTAGCTAGTCCAGACTCTATTTTCTTTAATTGACCCTCCCACCTCAGTTCATCATCCAATCTCACTCCCTGGAAATCCGAAACTCTTGATTCAATTAATTTATCCTCTCCCACGAAAAGTTCTGGTGTTTTTGAAACTTCACGATGTGTTGCTTTAATTTTCATGAAACTTGTATTTTGAGCATTCAATTTGAGGATGTTTTGCTGAAAATAATCAGCCAAATTCTGAACATTTTGGTTTGACACGATCTCCAGCTGATCAAAATCCGCACCCCTCGTGACGACTGTTGTGTCATCAGCGAAAAGGTACAAATCGCAAACCGGAATCGTGTCAGTTATGTCATTTATGTAAATTAAAAAGAGGAGAGGGCCCATTACCGATCCTTGAGGGACACCCTCTAGGATCGGCTGGGGACTAGACTGAACTGATTTGGTTTTGAATTTTGAGGGATGAGAAATCTCTGTGATCTGTTTCCGATCAGTGAGATATGAAGAAATCCAGTTGTGTGCAGATTGGAGAATCCCTATTGAAGCTAATTTTTCAAGCAGAATTGATCTATCGTCGCAATCGAAGGCTTAGGTCAAGTCAGCAAAACAGCCAATAACTGTCTCGCCAGCCTCCATCGCATCGATACAATCACTAACAAAATCGATCAGAGCTAATTGCCGTTCGCAGAAAATTGTTGAGTGTTCAAGATATTTAATCAATTGTTTGCAAGCAATTTTTTCAAGCAATTAGGAGACAACTGGGAGGAGTGAGATTGGACGATAATTTTCCATGACTTGATCGTCATTCTTTTTGAAATGTGGTTTGACTTTAGCAATTTTTGCTTGGTAGGGAAAAACACCCTCAGAGAGAGAGAGGTATTAAAAACATGAACCAGAGGATCCAAAACCTCATTCACACAGTGCTTCAAAACATACATACTGATGTGATCAGGACCAGTTGATTTTTTTGATTCAAGTTTTGAAAAGGTTTCCTGAACTTCCTACTTGTCTGAGCAAATGCCGAAAAAGATCTTGATTCTGGTTTCAGTCTATTGTATCCTGATATAATCTGTTTTATTTTCTCCATTTATAAGTTTTGAGACGTTTGAGACATATTATCAGATGGAATCGCAGACGCTTTTGTAATGCATTCTTATGGCGATTCATTGTCACACTCTTAAAACTATCGTGCCCTACGTAGTTAGTTTAAGTTTAGTTTAAAAACTATTAATTTTTTAATCTGCAAAAGTCAGTGAATTATTAACTGCTGTCAAAAATTATTTTAAATAAACCAAGAACTAGGGGTGTGCGAGTATTCGACCGCTCGAGCTTTTAGGTCGAGCTTTTCAGTATTCGGCTCGGCTCGACTTTTTTCAAAATACCCCCGTCGCAGCAGACCTGCGTACTCAGCGAATTTCCATAGGATTTATTTTGTATATGTGAGCATTCAACTTGTTTGAAGGAAAGTATCATTTGAATACGTTAAGTAAATAATATACTAAAAACGCATATTTAATCATTCATGAGCTTTAAACATGAGGAAAATTAACAAAGAGACCATATTAGTTTTCATTAGTAATACATACACTTTTGTATTTTATATAATTCTTAGTCTTTTAATTTTCAATAACTGTAATCTTGTTATAGAATATAAATGTCAACAAACATATAACCAATGAACTCAAAACACTCAAAACAAACAAATAATTCAATCTCATGAAAAAATTAAATTCAATCATATGGTCAGTTTTATAGTAATTAAAACATCCCTGTTGCAACAGACCTACACCTCCAGCCAATTTCAATAAAACATATTATCAATCCTCATTATTAAACATATCATATATTATGCTACATTTTCAGGCAGTTTAGACCGAGACATCCCCCCCCCCCTCCAAATGCTCTTCCTTTCTTTATTAAATTTAAAAATAATTTGTATTTTTTGATATAGTATATATTTTCTGCAAAATCTTGATCAATGAACTCTAACTATTCAAAATAAACACAAATAAAATATTCAACACCTGCAAATTTAATCATATGTTCAGAATTGTATTTTTTTAAAACATCTCAAATCAGGGTGACTATACTTTTTGGAGGGAAAAATTAAAAACAATATTGGACAACGTACTGTGTTTAGCACATCCAATATTATCCAATATCTAAGCAACGGATTGACGTAGAATAATAATTCAAAATGCTAAATTGTTTGTTTTTTTAAGCCAAATTCATTTTTGACAATTAAGTTTAAAAATAATTAGTAAAAAGGTGTTAAATCTTGAAAATAAATTTTATTTTGTGAAAAAAACCTTCTCAGAGTAAATCAATCTTGCTGGTTTGCGAACTCGAAGTCATGAATGACGCTTTACACGTTTGTTCCAAATTTCATCAAGATCGGACCTTTTTTACAAAAGTTATCGCGCCTACAGACAGGTATATATATATATATATATATATATACATATATATGAAAATGAACGAACGGTGTTTTTGGGGTCTAGGGACCTCAAAATGAAAAAATAACATGGGCCCGGGCTTAAGTCTCACCGTGCCGCCTACGGTAATAGCTACTTCCCTATAGGGGAAATTCGCTAAAAGCTAGACACTCGAGCCGAGCTTTTGAAATGAGAGTTCTTATCGGAAAGATAATTATTGCGATCCATTTTTGGACATGGCAAACGGAAGAGCGTTTCCCTCCCACAAAAAATACGAACAAAAAATATTCTCTAGTGATAAGGAAAGGACATTGACAGGTAACAAGAAATATCATCTCCATTTAGACGGAAATCGGAGCTATATTTAGTTGACCTTGGAGAGCAAAATACAGCAAGAAAGTCTATTGTTTTATCATGGCTTATCTCTTTAACGGTATATCGTACAAGCTTCATTTTGGTTTCATTTTATTTATAAAAATTAGACAAAAAATATAAGCCGTAATTTATAATTGTATAACATGTAGTTTGTATTTTCGGATTTTGTAGCAAGGATTCCTTATCTCTTAATTAACTCACGCAGCTCGCACTGAGTCAGACAATGACAAAAAACCGGGACAGAGTTTTTGTAAACAACCTCCACCCCCCCCCCTCACTGGCCACTGATAAGGAGAGTGAGAGAGATAGCTGTTTCTTTCTTTCTCTCTATTCCGTCCTAATTTCTGATTCTTTCTTCTTCCTGATTATCTTAACCCACGTTATTTTCTCCACAAAAGCTTAGGAATGCAATCAATTTTAGGATGACAATAAATTATTTTTATATTATTTCATTCATATTCTGAAATAATTTAACCATCAATATTATGCTACAATTGGGACTGCTATTTGTAATCATCTTTATTTTGTGAACATTAAGAAAATCAATCTTGTGTTTGAGTTTGACTAAATGTAAATATGTTATTTTTTTAAGATACAACCATTTTAAAACCTTTCCAATTAACTCTTTTCTACTCTTGAAAGAAATATTGTAGTATGTAACTAGAATGATTATGTAAGTTTAACTATTTATTTTAAAGTGAAACTATTGTGGAATAATTGGGGAGTTAAATTATAAATTTAGTTTTAAATTGGTTATTTTTCTACATAAATTATTTTTTGAGCCAGTTTGATCAATTTTATGTAACATAATACAAAATATTGATGAACCTATCAGATCATTAACTTGTTTTGGAGATAAGCTTTCTAGTTTTGAGCTGACGTTAACTTAAGGGATGCAAACATTAGTCTATTGTATCTTTTAAAATTAAAATCAAGCTTCATAATTTTGTGGTTGTTAAAAAGCTCGGCTCGAAAAAGCTCGAGCTCGAAAACTTTTGAAAAAGCTCGGCTCGGCTCGGCTCGAGTTCAAAAATCACTATTCGCACACCCCTACCAAGAACTTATTTCTTGGATTGAAAAACTGTAAACATCCCAGGAAAGTAATTTGTTTACTTTTCTTCAGAAGATTTATTTGAAATTTGACCTTTGAGATTCTCATTGTTTTCATTTTGGTGTTTCTAATGTCATAACGTTTTGGTAAATGTTTACAATATTCTTATGATTTTAGTTGATATTTCTAACACAGCGCTAGGAGTTCGGCCGGTGTTGTAACGCAGCACCAGGGTGGAGGGGGAAGACTCCAGCCTGTGTTGTGGCCTTGCTTGAGGTGTCAATGATGATAGTCTGAGCAACACACGTTTCGCATCAATAACAAGACATCTTAGTTGCGTAACACAGGTTAAAAAAACTCACACGAGAGAATTCACCTCAGCTGACATGAGTCAGAGTTTAAACTATAAACATAGATAGACACACAATGATGGACACAAAATTTAGCACTGAAAATTGTCATTATACAACATATGACATGACACATAATATATCAGACTTCATTTTAAAGGTGACTAACACCGCTACCGCACAAAGGTTGCCCTTTAATGCACATTGGATAATATTTCACTTCCTATAGATGTAACATTTTTTTAAATAAAATATTCTTCCCATATTTTTGACTTTGATGCATCATTCAAACCTTGAATATCTCTTTTATTTAAGAAACTTTCTGGGATTTTGTCCAGAGCAAATCGACCTCTATAAATTTGTTTTTCTTCACATATTTGGTACCGTATCAAATTAAAGATTTTACTCTCTAGATGTGCCTTTTGACGGTTTGGAAAATATTCCATTAAAAGCCTTCACACAGGAGGCTTTTGAAATTCCTGTGAAAGTGCTACTATCTGTGTTAGAACCCGTGAACTTTTTCCAATTCACATTTGTTTGAAACAAAACAGATGATCAATATATGAAATACTTCCAGAGACATACTACAGAATGCAGGGCTAGCAAAAGTCAGTTAACATTCATCTACATTATGATTTTGTTTTCTTAAAATATTGAGTTTTTTAAGACAACAGAAAATAAGGAAGAGTATTTGCCCTATTGAAACTAAGACCAACAATAGTATTTACCTTTTACGATAGCCAAAGGTGTTCAACAGTGTGAATACTGCTGCGAGACGCGTTTCAAGTTAATTACAACACATCATCAGTCGTTAATCAGCACAAGTTAAAACTACCCACTTGAGTGGTTGTCACAATTAACAAAACACAAATACGCACATAATTTACGACAGTTTTTAGACAAAACACGTTCATACTGTAGATTAACATTTAGGACCATGGTCACACACAAAACACTTGGAAATTTGTACTTTCAGAGGAACGACACGCGATACCGCACAAGGTTGTAGCCTTCCTTCCTGGCCTTCCTTCTTTTGGTGAACGAATACGTCACTCGATCAGCTGTTATCAGTTGTAATGCCCTCCTCCTCCAGACTGTTGTACAAACGATAGGTGATTTTATCAGAAAAGTCCTCTTTGACGTTTAATAACTTATAATCCCCCAATGATGTGACATTTTTTAGCCAAGTGTTAATGGTTAGCCAGCCCATTTTACTTGATTTTGGAATGAACTAATAACAATAAATTATGACTATTTAATAAAGGTACTTCATAGAAAGTATGTTATTTGTTTAGGAAAAAATTGCCAAACATGTATTTAGATGCAAAACAAAAAAGCATGTCAATTTGAAAACTTAATATCTTGGCCGTTATGAGCGTTGAATAATTTGTTTTTACGGCGAGTGGCTATTTTATAAATGTTATTATTATTTCATCAGTAGATCAGTGGTTTGTCCATCTTCTTACCGTTTGTTGTTAAGACCTAACAAAGATGAATGCAAGGAACTGGTGCGTAGATATTGTGTGGAAATAACATAAAGGTTCAATACTTTTTAAAAGAAAACTCTAAAACTGAGACATGACGATGCGCCAAGCAATGGAGATCCATGTAAACTAACCCCCATTTTATGCAAAATGAATATTGTTGCACTAACCAAATTTTTAACCCCTTAACTGCGGCGTAAGTTGGTGTGCCGCAGTTAAGGGGCATTATTACCATTAAAATACTTTTCAGTGTACTTTCAATGTAAAAAAAATTTTCCAACAACTTGTTAGTATATAAATTACTGATGACCAATAATGTTTTTGGTATTTATCAAAAGAGTAATTTACATATATCATTTACAGGGAAATGCTCATGGCAAGAAGTTGGGAAATCAAATTAAATTCTAGTGACGAAGAAGTAGTTGTGTTCCCCGATAGTGAAGAAGAGGAAGACTCTGAACCAGAAGCCAGTGAACTGATAACAGATAAAATTGGAAGTTTTGATTATGCATATCCTGAATACGTAACAGAGACTGATGAAAATTGGGATAATATAGAAGGTGTTGATATGGATATGACCTTAAATGGTTCGTTAAATGATTGGTGCAATGATGGGTCTATGGAGAAAACCGGTGAAGATCATCCTTGCATGTCTGATAAAAGTTACCATTTTGTAGATACTGTTAATACACCTAGTTTTTCAGATAGCACAAACAATGACAAACTTGTAAATAGTGATAAGTTAAATTTAAGTCCTAGTGAAAAGTGTTCCATATCAGAAACCACTGTACCTGAAATAAAGTTGTGTAAAAAATTAAGTCCTAGTTATGTAGACAGTGCTCCAGAGAAAGACTCTAACCTTAATTTTGAAAAAAGTATTTACGAAACTCCTTACAATAATAACTTTTGTAACCATTTAAAATCTGACTGTGATTTAAGTGATTGTAGTCTTCCTTTATCAGGTGAAACAGTCAGTGGCTGTAAAAGAGCTCTTGTCATGGAATCTCCAAAAGAACTAACACATTTAGAAGGAAATGCACAAATTGAAGACACTGTTTGTTGTCTTAGCACCGTTTCTTCTTCTTGTGATACTTCCATTTATGCCACCCCATGTTGTTCGCAACGCCACAGAAATAATATCCCAAAGTGCCTTTCCTTGCAGCAAATTAGTACTTTTAGTGGTTCACCTACCTTCAGTACTGAGCTAGATACAACACTGAAAGAATGTGATTTGGTTGCGGATCAGAAACCGAGATTTAGTAAATCTATGGAAGGGTTTAAAAGCCTCGAGAACGACTTGACTTTAAGTAGCACTAGTAAAGTTGTAGATAGTGGATACCCTGACTCTTACTCTGAATGTAATATGGATATGGATCTAACTCCTGAGCAGTTTGATGAAATCGAGACTGAAGATGAGGAAAAAGATGCTAGTTCACAATCCATGTCTCCTCCTCCACTCCCGCCTCAGATTCCTTGGTTGGTCGACGATGTTCAGAATGGTGATGTCGTAAATAACAACAGAGATGGGGAAGGTAACAACTTGGTTGCAGATATGGAAGAAGAACCTGTGGAATTTGAAGCGAGAATTGATGAGATTCAGAATGAAGTTTTGAATCTGGCTCCAGCTAACGATGCATTCGAAATCGGTCATGACATGAAGTTTGGTGAACCTTTCCAAGAAATTTGTGGTGACCATTTACCGTGCATTTCCGACACCTCATCAGTGTCAAATTTAACAAATGGTGATGAGCACATGTCTGAAAAGTCACCAAATCACGATTTGTCTAAACCAAAGTCAGTTTTCACAGAAAAAAATTTAGAAATAATTCTTAGTGACTCATTAGATAAGCAAAGTTTAAGAAGCACAAAATCCGATTCCAGTATTGTTACCAACTACTCATTTACTTTAGATCCATCTGAAGGAGGACATACTGTAAGTAAATTGGAAGGAGCAAGCTACTGCCATAAGATTCAATCTCCCAAATTGAAAACCCACAATTCTCTGACTACAGTTCTAGATGGACACTCCAAGTTCTCAAATTGTTCTCTGGTTCGACCCGTTGAAGTTTATCTAGTCACAGGCATTGAACACAACCCTCCTGATGCAAAAGCGATGCCAGGTGGAAGCAGGGAAACGGATCAACAAGAGAATATCCTTGATACACATGCAACTACAAGCTTAACGTCTACCGGTTTGCAGGATGACCATCAGAGTTTAGTGTCAGTTTACCAATCGGCAGAATCTTTGAATGTTGCAAGAGCGCCACCGACTGAACAAGATCAAGAGGCTCGTTCGTTCCCTGATTGGTTATTGAGAATTAATGTGTCAGACATTGATGAAAATGAAGTTGAGAGTGTAGACTCTGTTCAGAGCGTGTGGGACTCTGATAGCCTGGAGGACAGGTCGGAGCTAAACTACGACGTTCAAGTGGATGCGAGAGCAGGTGGCGACCCCCAGCGAGATACGTGGCATTAACTGAATCAAAACTTGATATTTTTATAAAATTTTCTTTTTCCATTTATTTTATTGTACAATTTTTCATGTTTTTACTAAATTAAATTTTTTCTAAATAAATTCTGTTGCAATTTTATACCTTGATAATTGAAGCTTGGGATGGGGGGGGGGGGTAGTACCTCTCCTGGACTAATACATTGCAAACCTTCTTAAATTTATAACATACTCCAATGGTTGTATCTCAAAATCTTACATAAACTGCAGATGCTCCCAACCCTTTTCCAGTCCCCATCATTACATTTGGAAATTCCTCAGTTTTGCAATCTGTTCGCAAAACAATTGTAATGACTGCCTCATGACCTTTTCTGTGTTCACCCACATGAATGTCACTCTTCACAATACTACTATGAAATGATCTGTTTTTGTGATGTGTTAATCACTAGGGAAACTTAATCTTTATAGTTCATACGTTATGGCTACTATCATGGCCATCTCTAGTAATAAGGCCGCGGCCTTCGACCTGGCAACACCGCTTAGGTTTTTCGCATGGTAAAAACTTTCACAGAGCCAGCTAATTTCACAAAAACAAAAGATAGTGCCATAAGAAAATATAGATAAGCAAATCAGCTGAACCCTTAGGCGCGCTGTTGCCATTTCCTTACGCCGTGGCCTTGTTACTAAAGATGACTATGCTACTAACCGTACCCTATGATATTTTCAACATATGATATTGGTAAACACGTTTGACAAACAGCAGGGTAGTACAACAATGTTTTTAGAAAAGTACCCCCTCTCTCTCCCGCGCCTGGGACTGTCATAGCCGGAGATATAATACGTGAACTGTACATCGTTTTCCACAAAAAATAATGCTTGCTTTGGAAAAGTAATGTTCACTCATGCTGTAAAGAGAAAATAAAGGTATGTACAGTCAGCTGGTATGACGTAGTTGGGCTCATGTGACTAGCGGACCTTGGGGTTTGAAATCGGAACTAAGACTGTACTCATTAATATTTTTATTGAGTTGTATATACTGGTTTGCATTTAATTCGTCATAAGCGCTAGTTGGTTATGTATATGTACTCAAATAGTTATGAAGCCATATTATTAATTTTCAGAACCCATAAAATTAACGGCATTGCTGTGAATTGCTAAATTGTTTTGATTTGGCAAAATTTTTAGCAACAGTGTAGGACCTAACCACAAATAATAGGCTAGCTATACAAATAATATGTACTATTTCAAAGTAAATTTTTTACCAAACAAAAAAGTAAATTATAAATTTTCCGCTACTTGCAATGGATTTCATGTTATTTACAGTTCACACATTTCTCTGGCTATGGCAGTCAGCTGGTTGCAAGGCGTGGGGGAAGATGGGGTACTTTCCTGAAAAAATTGTTCTACAGTCCCGCTGCTTGTCAAACGCTGTGTTTACCAAAATCATATGTTTAAAATACCATATGATACAGTTAATAGTGTAGTAGCCGTAGCCGGAGATATAATGCACCACCTGTAGCATCGTGTTTTAAAAACTCAAAATTAAAAATAAAAATTTCAATAAAATTACAAATATTGTTGGTATTATGAATCTAATCAAATATATGTAATATACCACTTGAAAGCTAATTTTCTCGTGAGTAATAATCACTAACAATATGGGGTGGTAAAAAAACAAATTCGAGTTGCAGAGAGAAATGTAGAAGCGTGTCGCAAAACTTTGGTGGCCATATTAATTATGTCATCATCACCGCTAGAGGGCCAGAAAAATTTGTGTCCTGGGCTTTTAGACTCGTCCATCCACCCTTGTACTATCTAAATCCAAAGGGGCAAAGATGCCAGATGTGAAATATTTCGGTACAAATTTCAGCTAACTCACCCCACTATAATAGTAAACTTTGATATGAAAAATTTCACCCAGCCCCTACATTCCTTACACCACTTTTGAATTTAATATGGAGTGTTTTTAGTTGACAGATTTCCAAAATGGTGAAGTTTGATAATATATATGTCTGTACGGGTATTTGAACCTATCACAGTACACTGAATCAAAACCAAGATCGATGTGTGAAACTGATCAGGATGATTTGTTTATAATTTTAAGCAGACTGCTCTAAACTGTCTATATCCCGCGAGTAAATCTTTTTAACTATTTCTATCAAAGAGCCAATTAAACTGGTTGAGATCGGCAGGAAGTGAATTTTCTTCAATTTTCCATAGGAATGTAGAGGAAAATTTGTTGTGTAATGTCGGATTTTTATGTAATTATTGGTGTTGGCATTTGCAGTGTGAATATAATAGATGCAATGACAACTGGTTTAAGTCAAGAGCTGGCTCTTGGTACTGACATGTCCAGATGAAAGGGATTCTACTGCACCAAACGAGATTTAATCAGTTCTAAGGGTACGTCCAAGATGCACGCAGGTAAAAGCAGAAAATCAGATTCAGATTTTTGGCGCCGTGATTCAAACTCAAATGTCATGGCCATAACGTAGGCAGTGCAAGCGCCAACATATTTCTCTAGTAGGATGACCAGCAACCCGTCATCATACATATACATCATACAAATGATCGACGCAGTATTGTTTGTATGCCAGTATGCTGGATCAGCAATGGCAGGCTTGTATTTTCCAGTCAGTTGTGGTATAAATTGATTATCTTCTCTCTAGGGCAGAACCTGATATGGAATGTGTTAGTGACTGGCTTAGATAAAAGAATCAAGAAAGTAACTAGGGTTACTTAGGCTGGCAATGCTCCTATTACAATAGGAGCAAACAAGCATGTTTGCACAATCAATATCAGTATCTTCAGGAAATGTATTCAAGATAAAGTGCCTTTATAGACAAAAATGTAGACTGTGAAATGTGAGCATCTTACTATGGAGACGGTCCATACTAAGTATTAAAAGCGGGTTTACACCAAAGTTGACAACTAAAAGTTGCTGTTCTCCAATAATTGGAAGATTTTTTTCTGAAAACTTAGGAAAATTACCGCGACTGTCCTTGTAGGCAGTATCGTGAATAATCTTGGACGAGGAAGATGCACTTTGGCCGCGGCTTGCTGTTTGATCATAGCCAACCACTGTACAAGGACTCCCCAGAGTTATTGGGTGAGATCTTCGTTGCAGGCTAGAAATCCGTAAAGTGGTAGTGACATGTTAGCTGACCTTCAAAAAGATGACGTTGATCCATTGAATGGTGAGCTGAGGTGTTAAAAACTTTCTAAGAATGACCAGCAGTGACTTTGAGTACTTTATTTCATTGATCGGAAGTAAAATCAAGAAACATGACACAAACTACAGAAAAGCAGTACCAGTTCAATAAAAGCTAGCAGTTACATTACAATATAAAAGCTAGAAGTTACACGTCATGTCCGGCGTTTGTAGAGGGGGGGGAGGGGACAGTTCTCAACTAGTTTTCCACTAGTTGCTTGCGCAAAGCGCGCAGCAACTAGTCTTCCACTTTTAGTTGTCAACTTTCTCTGATCTTCACCGACACTCCGCGGGAAACAGAAATTTAGTGTATATGCATGTGCGTGGTGTGTGATCATGTTGTATTCCCAGTGCCAGGATTTCCCAAAAATAAATGTTTGCTTATCCTCTAACTGTTCCTCAGTTTGTTATGTTGCTTGTTTCTCTGTGACCATGATAGTTTTTTTGTTACTTCATGATGACTTCTGCTGGTACGAATTTGATGTCTATTAATTGGGGATTGAAACTTCAATAGCCCCTAAGACTGCAAAAATCATTATGACAGTGCAGGGTATTTAAACTATTATTTACTAATATGTGGCTAAAATACGAAAGTTGTATGGTGATATAGGTAGTAGAAAATTCACTGCGGCTGTCATGTTTATGAAAGAAAGAAAGAAAGAAAGAAGTACTTGTTAATTAAAACTGTCTGGATAACATATTGGTAAACATGTCAACCAATAACATGTCTGAGTCAACATGTTGATAAATTTTTATAAACCTGGAAGGACAGAGGTTTTTTTTGGTGGGGAAGGCTACACCAAGATTCAACCCCCTCCAATAAATCCTTTTCTGATTCATTGTGTGTAAGGTTGTGCTTATCAAGGCCACACTGAAAAAACAGGCCATGCTCCAGCGATCCCAGCGCTGCACCACGTCACACAAGAAGGCAAGGGTACTAACATCCTATTCTTGAATTGCTAAACATCAAATAAATATTCCTTGTTTTGTTTGTTTACGTTTTTTCTATTTACATTTCATAACATTCATCTTTCAGTATGAAATTTTCATAAGCCATGTATTTCAAATGACAATTAAGGCTCTACTACCCAAGGAAAATAATAATCAGCTGATGATTTTACCATCACATGATACGGATTTAGTAAACAAATAAACTCTGCAAAGGTAATAGAATAGCTATCTCCCATAGGGCCTGTACTGAAAGGTGAACGTGTAATTGAGTTATTACTTGTTTATTTACGTATTAATGTTTTGATTTATAAAAGTACCTGATGAGCAGCACAGCTGTCAGTCCTGAGCCAGACTCTCAGCCTATCTTCTTGTTTGACGTCATAAATCCTGCAGCATGGCTTGTATTTGTAGTGTGGCCTTGTGCTGATGCCTAGGCGACATTCACTGATTTGAAGAGGAGGGTTTCATCAGAGGATTGCATATTAAATATCTTTAACCTTAAAGTCATGAAAGAATTTTAATAAAAAAATTTCTATTTGTAATAGTTTTTCTTTTAGTATCATTTTATGCTGATAAACATGTCTCTTCCATAAAGAAGATTAGTATAAAATCCAATCACATAGGCCCCTATTACTCTTTTTCATTTTTGAATTGTGTTTGTTACATATGAAGATGAAACCTTCTTTGTTTTCATTTATCAGAGATTATTAAAACCTGGTTATAAAGAATTTTTCAAAGGTCATTTTAGACAATAACAATAAATATATGTTTTAACATCTGTGTCTTTGTCAGTATCATCAATTAGTCATAACAAATTAGCAGTAGGAAAAACATTTTAATTTATTTGGAGACAAATTAAATTCAGTAAAATGTATAAACAATATTATGTTAGTTGTTGTAAAAATAAATGTTGTAATCAAGAAAATACTCAGTGGGGAAACTTTGTAGGATGTAAAAATTATTCTAAAGGCACAAGAAATGGAACGTGTACTGGTCCTCCCAAAGGATTTGTTCAAAATTTGAAAGACAAGATTGTAAACCGGCAGAGTGAGAATACAAAAACCCCGTTTACAAAAAAACCAATCAAGAAAAAACAAACAGACTACTATTGCTTAATGTTACGTAAAATAAACAATTTGGATAAAAAATTACAAAACCTAGAATATCTATTCACATCTCATATAAATCAAACGCCAAATGAAGTTTTTACTGCCAATGAAAATGAACCGCCTTATGATTATATGGATTTTTATGAATCGGTCCGTTCTCTTGTTAATTTAGCCAATCGGCTGAAAGAAGATATCATGTATAAGCAATGTGAAAATCATGTACCTAACAGAAATACATTAATCCTAAATGATCGAATCAAAGTTTTAGATTCAGAACTCAAAAATTTGTACTCCTATTTAGAACAGATGCAAAACTGTTCTGGTGATAATGGAATGAATGGTGGTAAGCAGTTCTACGGTCAAGATTGCTCAGATTTACCACACAGTTATTCAGTTTTTAGAGGAGGCCCTAATCTAGAAAATAAAAGGTGCTCTGATTTTAAGGCGTTCAAGAACAAAAATAAAAATAAGAGGAAAACTTCTGAAAAGTACAAAGGAGATTATAGAAATATTAATTCATCTTCTAACTGTATAGAATATTATTATGAGGCTGACGAAGATACTGCTTTTACGAGTATTTGTCAGTGTAGCAAATGCAATGTAAATGCTGTTAATTGTTCAAATAGTCCCGGGAATAAGAAATTTTCACCAAATATATATGAATGTTATCAAGGAGCAAATATTGCCAGGAGCTCCGATTGCTCTTGTGCTATATGTAAAAAAGAAAAAAGGAAAGACAATAGGTTTAGAAATAATAGTTTATGGTTATCCCAAAGTACCTCATCTTGTTCTTGTGAAATTTGTATCGACAATAATGATAAGTTCCACACCCAAAACTGCAATAGTGCAAGAATTAAGATAATTAAACCAATTAAGAAAAGTGAAAATGAAAACAACTTTTTTGGAGAGTTGGAAATATCATATCATGAAATAGAACCGAGCAATATTGATAAGAAGAAGCAACAGAACCAAAGGAGAAATCAAAATTTAAATGAACGCCAAGAAACTACAAGGAATCTAACATATTTCCAGGATATTCCAGTATCCAATGCTGAGACTGTAGCCCATGTTAAATCACAAGACAGCGGTGTTATGGAGCAAACTGCTGACAAATTTTCAAAGAGCCAACACTTCAAACCAATGCGACCGTCAAAACAACAAACAGCAGTGGAAAATGTAATTTACTATGAACTAACTCCTGACTTAAATATTATTACTAAAAGGAAAAATAATGGCCGAGTTTTTAATAATGATAAAGACACTTGTACAGGAAGAAATACAAACGCTAAGATGAAAAATAAAAGTAAAGCTTTTAGTAAGAAAAATGAAATAAAGAAAAATGCCCATAACCAAATTCCCACTGTAAATTATAATTTAACAGAATTCGAAACTTCAAATCAATTTTCCACAAACAAAATTGGAAAGGATAAAAGGTACTCTTGGGATTACCATAATAACGATCAATCTAGTTCTGAAGATGAAATAATCAAACATTACTATCGAGGTAATAAAAATAATCCTGTGGCACCGAGGGATGGGAAGAAAACAAATGGCCCAGCTGGTAAACACTTACATATAAAGATACGTAAAAAGAAAGTCATTGAAGAAGGAATGGCAGTTGAAGGAAATACAACTAAATACCCAAATAACACGTATAAGTACACAAACAATCATTCACAGCATTACCATCGACAGCATGGAGGATATTGCCATTTCCAGTATCCAAATATGTACTACAACAATTACCAGGGTGAAGTATCGGATTCTGACAGCTTTGAAACAGTAGAGGTGTATGAAAGTGAATCGGACAGCAGTGACTCACAATACAAACTATTTTTTTGCAGTGATCCAAACTGTGTTGAAAAACTAGACTCAGATGAAGTTATCATGCTGATGAACAAAACAAATTTAAAGTATCCCGGGAGAAATCCATACACTATAAAAATTAACGAAAATGTAAAGGATCTGAAATCTGATGTTTGTGAAAAGTGTACAGTAAGAGAAAAAACTATTTTAGTGACACCACATAAAGCTAAGAACAATAATAACAATGGGCAATCCAAAATTATCTTGAAAAAAGAAGTAGTTGAATGCTCTAGGTGTAAAACCAAAGACAATGACGAGTCATCTGAAATAACTAGAACCAACATAGAATACATTGACTCTGTAACAGAAAATGATAAAAATGAACCACAAGAAATTACAACCAAAACTTCAAAAATCAAAAGTAAAGAAAGCAAAACTAAACATTCAAACGAATACGAAAGAGAAATGAAAGAAGATAAAAAAAATCAGAGGAGCAATCGAGGTTTTGTTGAAAATGTTTATAGTTCACAAATCTCTTTGAACACTAGTGCTAAAGATATACGTAAGAACAAAAAAGAAACAAGCAAAATCTTTGGAAATAATGATGAGACTACACTTGTTGCGACTTGTAAAGTTGATGAAAGTGCACCTTTTAAAAACTCAAATAAAAACAGTGACACTAAAAAAACTTTAGAGCTGCCAGGATTTGGAAACTTGATCAATATTAACATTGACAGAGGATCTTATTCTGTAAATCAACAATCAGATATCATCCAAACTCAAAAAAGTACCGAAAAAACAAATTCAAAAGAAATTTCAACTGTAGAACCAGTAAATCAAAATAAAGACTCAAGTCAAATACCTGATATGAAAAATGATAATGCTGTTAATGTATACTCATGCACTTTACAAAAGGTACCTGAGAGTAGAACAAGAAACAAGTCAAACGTACAAACTTATCCTTTTCATGAAGCAGACAAAAAATCTTTCAGCGCTATGAATTTGGCAATTAATAATGGAATTGAATTTAAAAAGGTACCTGTTGTCAAATCAGAAATTTTTATTAAAGCAGTAAATAACGAAAGCAGTACTGCTAAAACAAAAAATGACAAGACAGATTTGAGTGATAAGGCCAATATTGAATTGTACTCTGAAACTGTTGGTAATGAAATGGTCGATGGTAAAAATAGAAAAAGACCACAGTCAAAAAAGAATAGTTTGGCTGTTAAAAAAGACGCTTCAATTAAATATGTTGCTGAAGAAAGTTCAGGAAATGCATTAGATAGGCCTAATGCACAAGAATCTCGTTACATTTTTGAGAAAAGGTACATTAATCCTTCAAAAACCCCTCTTAAAACATCAAAACAAATTATTGTAAAGCCAAGATTATCAGTATCAAGGGTAAAGAGAAGGAGATTGAAGAACAACAAAAAGTTTGCATCATCTTTAAGTAGAGTTTCTAGTGCACACTCAATTGTAGTTCAGCCAGCTATAATATATCCAGGTGATAACTTCCCTTCAAAGAAGTCTACAAACATTTTTAATCCAGGAAGAAGGATAAGTAAACTGTCAAAATACAGGTGCAATGGACATCCTAGGTTTAGTACCTTCAAGGACAACTCATTAAGTGGCATTACGAAACCTAGAATGAAAATTATAGTGGAAGAAAGTTACGATGATGACTTAAATAATCCATCAAATAACAGTTCTAACTCAAGATACAAAGTTCCATCTATTAGCAATTATCTTAGTTCTACAGTAGAGTCTGAAAGTTCGTACAGCACTTTGAATTGGGGGAAAGTGGCTGATCAGTTGAAGGATAACCAATATTTCAACATTCCCTGATCAGTGGAATTGTCGACATGAAGGCTCTCTTACTGATGTTTTACTTTTAATTTTAATAAAGTCGTGAAAAGAGTTTTACAAAATTATATCTAACACATTTTAGACAACACTAAAGCCTATATGCACAATCCAATTACAGTACACTCCCGATTATCTGAGCTTTTTGGGACCAAGGCTACATCGGATAACATGAAACTCGGATAATACAGAGTTTACGTGTGTTTTGAAGTCGGGCTGTATTAAGACCACTTCAAAATGTTTTATTAGATATAGTATTTACCAATAAATACGACAATGAAAATCCTTTGAGTTGCAAATAATATAATTTTAAATTAAGACACTTGTTTCACGCATTATTATAACGATTGGTAAGAAAATGAAAACGTATATTGAAGCTTAGAGCTGCCTCGGATAACCCGGAGTCTCGGATAACCGGGGCTTGGATAATCGAGAGTGTACTGTACTATTACACACTAAGGGGAAAAATATTATTTCAAAAAATTAAATTCATTATTTAAAAATATATTAGGGTGGACCAATTTACTTAAGAATTAAAAAATAAGTAAAACTAATGAAAAATATTGGTCTTACCAAGGTTTTAAGCATGTAAAATGTTGCATAATATACATTTTTGCATATCTGAATCAACTAAATAATGTTTTTAATTTTACAATGAGCTTATCAGTGCATCATTATGATGCCGAATTTACTAAAATTCATATTTTTATTTGGCGGTAAATGCAGTACATTGTCGAATAATACAGTAATAGAAAAAGTGTAAAGTTTTAAAATGTCTGTATTTACGAAAAGATTATTTAAAAAATAATTCCATGTTATTTTGTATGGTTTTAATAAAAACAAATTTGAAATGTTATTAAATATCCCAAGAAGTATGATTGTTTGGCATGGGAATTGAACTGCCCCTCCCCGCCCCTTCAAATGAACTATGCTGCATCCCTACAGATTGCGCTCTGTCAGCTGCCTCGCTACAAGGCATTCTTACAGTATTGGATTTCTTGCACGGGGATTGAAATTTTCACATCTTTTATTATTTGTTATATTGTAGGTTTCCTACTTTTAGCTGGCTTTAAGTAAGAAAGTATGAGTCAGTATCACAATACCATTTATAATTTTTAAAGATTAAATTTTGAATTATACCAAAAATAAGCAAATTTAATAAAAAAATTCTATGTATTGACCTTTAATTATAGTTAGAACAGATTTTAACGGTTTTTGAGTTAACGTCAACGTTTGAGTTAACATCAATGGAAAATGTGTCAGAATGGCTACTTTGAAAGCCCACAAATATTAAAATAGTTTTAGACGGATAAATGAAAATATTGTTCCCATGCTAGGACACCTCCTGAACTGAATAACAAAAAAATTTATATACACATATATATTACTATTTATAATATATATATATACTTTGTTTGAAATTCATTGTTGGTGATGGTGATTTTATATTTTGATTAGGATTTTTGCGGACATTTGCCACTAATCAGTGATGGCAAATGTCCGCAAAAATCCTAATCAAAATATTTATATATATATATATATAAATATATATTATAAATTTTTATATATAATTCACTATGACAATTAAGTTGTTCCACCACCTTAAGATTCACTATTCAGTCCAAATTGTCTTCATCTAACAAATTAAAAAGTTTTAAGGCAAAACATTTTTTACAACATCTGTCTTATGTTACATTCCGAATACAAACACAAGCTCAAGTGTCTGGGTTGGGAAAAAAGTTTTAAAAATCTGTTCAATGACATTTAATTTTTTAAGGTTTTCCATTCTACTTAAAAAAGTATTATGGAGTTGCTGAAAATAATACAAAACTCATGTTGTGTTTTTAAGGGCCTTTTCTGTGTGGTTTCTGCCGTGAGGTGAGGAGCTCTTGTTCTACTTCACATGACGTGGTAACTTGCTGCACAGAAATTTTTAACGAATCACACATGCTGAACTGAAACGGCAGAGGCAGCACAGCTCCTTTCCTAACGGCAACAATTGCATAGATACCAATTCGTGTGAAAAAAGCCTTTCTGTTAACTAACTGTCGTTACAGTAGATTCTCAATAGTTTGATACTTGGTTGACTTTGGGGTTGTTAGAGTATCGAAGTATCAAACAATAGGGAGTATTTGGGATTTTACATTAAGATAAGCATTCAAAATACATGTATGTTGTTCATATTAATTTCATACTTGTATTGGATAGTATGAACCTAAACCATTGCACAATCTTTTAAATTTTATTATATAGGTCCAAATAAATGTCACTGGGCAATATATTTGGCAATCTTTGAATGTTTGTTGAATGTCAGCTCGTGTCGAACTATACAGTTGCAGTACACTTGTCGAGACCAAGCAAGGGCGTGAGTGCACATAATGTGGTCTGGATGTTTCATTCAACCTTCCTCCCGTGAGGCCACATGCTTTAAAATCCTAACTGAACATCTCAGCGAGGTGCCTCTGCCAACGTAAAAGGTGTCATGTCTTACCATAACATTTAGAATGGTTTTTTCCATAATATGTAGAGGAAATCAAACAACAGGCAATCAAGTGGCTGTAATATTTGAAAATGCATTTGTTTTATTTTACATATTTCAATAAATGTTTATATACAGAAGACAATATTCACTGGAAGAAATTACAATCGATCATACTTTTCAAGTTGTCATGTCAATGGTAAAATAAAATCTAGCCTAAAACCTAAAACTTAATTATATGCTACAATATTTTATGTATGTACAAAATTTAAATATGAGTCATTCTATTAATAAAAGGAACTAGATTCCACCTTCTTTCTTTCCTGTTGATTAAAACTAAACAGCAAAATCTATAATCCAGAGATCTATTGGTCCAGTAATTATAGGTTAAGAAAGCCATTATCTAGAAAATTTCTTATTTACCCAAATGAGAAAGCTGCTGATTACAAAATAAAAACAATTACAAATAAGTTGTCACATAAATATTGTAAGTATTGGAAGGTAAAACGACCACAGCTAACGCCTACAGGATTAAATCATGGTAACAAAATGCTTTAAACGGTTTTGGCAGAAGATTGTTAAGAAAATGATAGTTTTTTAAATTTCAAAATTCTGTTACAGTATTCTTAAAAAATTTATTAGAAGAGAATTTTACAATAAATCAGAATGAGAGAGAATTATGAAGCACAGCATTTTAATGTAAAGAATCCATGATATTTTAACTTAATCTAAGGGCTTTGAAGTGTTCATAAGTCAAATTGTAACATCCTCTAAATCTATGAAAATTTGAATTCTGAAAATTTAAAACCGTAAAACTATACATTACAAGCAGTTCTTAGGTGTGAGTTTTTCAACATAATTAAGACTCACGGGTAGTACACTCAATTCAACACGCTCTAGTATGCTCAGTGACTACAATGAGTTACCGTACTGTTGAAATAGTAGAATAATAAAGCTTATTCTCTATCATATCCATAAGATAATGATGCACAGTTTTATTAAAAATAATTTTAACACAGTAAAGAATAGATTGTGAGTGTTGGTTAGTGGAAGAGTTAGGTTTTCTCTTCAATATTAATTTTCCATAATTATCGTACTATTTAAACCGTCTTAGTTCAATTCAGATGATCATTCTTAGTATTATTCTTACCATTCCTGATCAAATTCCAAAGAGGAAACTATACAGAGGTCAAATATCTATAATTAAGATAGTTGAAATAGTACCACCTAGAATCTGAAATCCTTCTATTCTTTGTGCATTGAAGAAAGCAGGATTATTTACAGTCGGCCCAAAGTTTCTGCATGCATAAAGAGTTGATGATTATGATCAGCAGGTGTTGTTAAGGTTAATATTTTATGGTCCATAAAACATATAATATGTAATTTTGATAATTTATCTGAACTCTGAAGAAATATTTAATGAAACTAAATTATGATATTAAGGTAAGTTAAATTATCAATTGATATTTAATTGAAAATTGGGTTGGACCTGTTGTTAGCATGAATATATTTTTCGTACATGAACAGAATAAAGTTTTAAGATATTTTTAAAGTTTACTAATAATGTATTATCTTTGGCTGTTAATACTTCATTACCAATAGTCAGTAGGAACATATTTCATTAAAAAAGAACATTACTCCCTACATGTTTCAGCAAATTTTCTGCTCTAAATTTAAATGTTATATTAGTTTTTAGATTTTTGCTTACAGTTGTTATATTGGACGTGCAAAGCTGATGAATTATATGCCCTTTTGCATTTCCAAAACAGCCGTTGCCAATTTCAATTATAATGGCTACCTAGCTTGAATGAAAAATTAACTACATGTTTGGGAATATAAGGATAAATCGGAATATCCGTGTGAAATCCCTGTAATTCCTGTCATGGATGTCTCTGAAATTGAATATGTGGATGAATATCTCTTAATGACACTGTCATTGAATTGTCTAAAAGTGAATATTTAAATCAGAGTTTATTTAAATAGCACTGACTTAAAGTTCACAAAATTAGCTTAAGTTTTTATCATATTTACAAAAGTTTAATCACGTGTTCAATGTGAATAAAACTTCATTGTAACTGCATTGATTTCGTTAATATTCGTTAGTATATTATAACAAGCATAGCGCTACAAAATAACAAAAAGTTGTTTCTGAGCTGGGTTACCTCGGCAAGAACGAATAAAACCTAAATGTCTGAATTGGTAAAAAATGAAGGGTAAATAAATAGATAAAAATTCATCAACAAATGGATTTAAAAGTAGCAAATGTTCAAATATGATTAAATTCATAAAAAATCACAAGATTAGGAATGAAAGTTGATATGCATACATTTTAATATAGTTCTAAAATTTTAATTGAATGACTGATCTAACGATATAGCTAATTTATTCCCTTTTTCCACCCAGTTTTTCAGCCTCCCTCTCAGTTCCTCCAGGGACTTGGATTTCGCTTTGTTGATCCTCTTATATTTAACATCTTTGGGTTTCGTGACGGACCGATGGTTGCTCATCACTCTGTTGTAGGTGGTCACGTGGTTCTGCGGCTCCGGAGGTTGGTCTTGGTCTAGCCTCTCGAAGCTGCCGTAAAGATCCTTCAGTCGTCCATTGTGCTTGCAGTTGCCCACCGGCTCCTCGATGCCCGAGTCCGCCTGGTTCTGCGACTGCGGTTGGTCAGAGTCCCCGTCCTCCTCCACACTGTACACAGTCTCTAGTACCTCCGGCCGCCGCAGGAAGCCATTGTTCCTCCTCATGGAGTACTTACACAGCGGCGTGTCCAGGGCGTCGGACACACTCCGGATCACTGTGACTCCCTCAGCCCCGTTCCTGAAGTCATCGTCCTCCATTATCACCGCACTGTCACTGTCATTGAGGGAGTCCAGGTTCGTCTCCTCCGCACACTCCAGCCCCGCGTCGATCAGTCGACTTTGCAGCTGCTTGATCGCTCGTTGTTGCTTGATGATGATCGCGTCTCGCTGAGCCAACAGGACGCTGATGTCGTGCTGCTTGCGGCATAGGCGAGCCTCAAACAGGAGCAGTTGGGACGATAAGGTTCTCAGCTGCTCGTTCCGATCCCTCGTCAGCCTTCCGAGCAGGTCTTCCTGTGAATAATGACAGTGTACAATTAATCACTGAGGCTTAAATAATGAAATCATTATTCAAAATGAAAAAAATGCCATAATCAATTGCAGATGAAACAAGACTGAACCAGTCACAGAAACATGCAATTTCGGACTAGGATTGGGAGAAGAAAGTGTCAGGTGCACATTTGAAGATGTGCAAAGACAAAAAGCAGTCAGCCGCAAGATAATTTTCTGGTTATTTGGTGATGTAATGTTAAGCAGGTGCAGAATCGGTCAGTATAAACTGCCTAATTAATAATATGTTCAGAATGGTTTTACATTGTGATTTTTTGAAGGGAATTAATGGTATCATATAACAATATGTAAGACATTGTAAACCCGACAGACAAAGTATTTAAATTCATCAGTTCACTTTAAATTGAATCTGGTTTTTTATTGGGTTAGGTTTTACATATTCTCATTCAAGTGCTCAGAATCTTTTCAAAAATGTTTTTCTATAATGTAAAGCAGTGGTACCGAGCCCTTTGGTGTTCATCTAACGCCTAAGGCTTCTTCAATGTCTTATTAACTTGCTGTCCTATATCAATCAAAGCAAATCAATGCACAATTGGAACTGAAGTCCCTGCACAGCGAAGGAGATGAATCTGAAGCTCACAATTTCATAACATTTAATCTAGCTGGTGATCCCAGCTTTTCTTGGAAAAAATTAGTGTTGCCAATTAATTTGATTCCACAAAAAATGGTTCCAATATTCACCCCTTTTTTGTACCTAGGTGATGCCCCTTAATTATTCTGAGACCTAATGGCAAATCTACTTGAAAATAACTTTGACACCTTAAATTTTAAAATTTGTCAAGCCTTACTGTGAAATTGTGTCAAGTTATAACTATGAAGAACAAAACTCTAATTCAGAGAAATTAAAAAATTTGAATTAAAAAAAATTATCTTTATTCCCATATAAAACAGACTGAAATTAGCATTCTTATGGCTAATTGTGTCTTAAGGGCTTTGTGCAACAAGCCCTTGAGGCTGAAGTGCCTTGGGTCTAGGGCCAGATTTAAGCCCAGGTAACACAGGCCTTGGGGCTCGCCCCACATGATTTGTAGTAAAAATCTCTTGTTTTTTCTTGGTCCGCTCTTTCAAATGAATGAGCAGATGGGGTAATATAAAGATGAATAGAAAAAATAGGTGATACCGTAACTAGCAAACTTTCTCTTGTGACGTATTCACGTCTACTTCATCCAGCTGAGATTTCTGAACTAAAACACAATTGAAGGTGTTTCATGCAATTTGATGACTTGTCTACGTCTAAATCAGCTGGTCAGTGATGACATGTTGAAATGGACCCACCTCTTCTAGGGTTACCAGATATTTTTCAGGCCAACCCAGAAAAGTTTGAGGTGGTGTGAACAAACACTTCCCTGCCCCTCAATAACACAGCCGAGCATAGTAAAATAAGATTGTTAAAGTATTATGAAGGTTTTTACTTATTGTTTATCTTAAATTTGTATCAGATTAGCCAGTTGCGACCTAAATCATAACACTATTCTCACTTACGACAAGGGTCAGAATAGAGGGGGTCAGTATAGAGGTTTGCTGTTGTCACACGCCCACACGGTTGCCAACTTTAGTTTTTATGCGAGATTTACTACGTCGATCTCCTGATAACTCTAAAACCTGTAAATTTGTCATGACTTTCATTGAAATGTTGCTTGATTACATGTAAATCTTGAGAAAAAGTTTTGTAGCAAAAAATTATAAAAACCCCGGACGAGGAGGAGCCCCGTACTAGACACCGGACAAAGCCCTCAAAACCCGGACTGTCCGGGGAAAACTAGGATTCTGGTAACCCTAGCCTGGACCACCTGATTTTGTTCTGTTCATCTTGAGGTAATGTTACTTGCTCCGGACTGTGGCGTGTCCTGTAATCCAGCTACTCGGAGGTCACAAATTGAGGATAGTTATGAGCGATAGCTTGTGGACGCGGTGTTCCTTAGTGGGGATTAACGTCCGCACTATTGAATACTATGTTTATAGGATCGTCCTCATGATAAGACCTGTTATAAAACTGTTAACCGAGGAAATTGTGGTTCAGATTCCACGTTAAAATGTAGGTCCCTTAATTGCCATTGGCTAAGTAACATGTCGACCTTAGTCAGTAACAAGACTACAAGATCGCGCCACAATCATCCTTTACTCATCTGTCGTTCATACTTGGCGTAAAATACCTACCTGGGAAGGTAGCCATTTCAAGTAATGTATCTAATGTATCTAACTCACCTGGGCTTTGACCCGCCGCTTCCACACGAGCAGTTGGTGGGACTGGGAGCGGTGGCGGTCGCGCAGCTCGCGGATGACTCTCCGCGCCTCCTCCAGGGTGCCGACGCCCTCGTCCGCCTCCGTGGGACAGACGCTGTCCTCCACCGTTGACCCTCCGTCCTCCAGCGTCGAGGCGCCGTCGTCCAGCGTCGACATCCCGTCCTCCTCCCCGTCCCCGGGCTGCGAGTCACTGCAACCGAGACAAAAACTGGGTAAGTGACTGCGACAATCGAATGAAACTGGGTAATTACAGTAAATATTGAATTAAACTGGGTAAATGACTAAATATTGAGACAAATTAGATAAATGAGTAACAGTTGGGGGAATCTGGGTAAATGACTGTAAATATTGAGACAAATTGGGTAAACGACTGTAACAATCGAGCAAAACTGGGTTAATGACTGTAAATATTGAGTGAAACTGGGTAATGACTGTAAATATTGAATTAAACTGGGTAAATGACTGTAAATATTGAGACAAACTGGGTAAGAGATGGTAACAATCGAGTAAAACTGGGTAAATGACTGTAACAATCGAGTGAAAACTGAGTAAATGACTGTAAATATTGAGACACACTCGGTGAATGACTGCAACAATCGAATGGAACTGGTTAATTACTGTAAATATTGAGTCAAACTGCATAAATGACTGTAACAGTCAAGTGAAACTGATCAAATGACCAATTTACCTTTTTGCTAACTAATCGATTTACCAATTCTTATTAGTTAAATTGGGGAAATGACTGTTGACAGGGGATTGTTGTTGTTAGTCATAAAAGTAGGCTGTTAATTGTTAGCTAACAGTACTCATATTGTACCTTTTAAAGGTTGACTCTGTAAGGGTGAAGGTGATAGAATGCAGTTTTAAAATTTGGTCACCACACTCCAGCAAGGCTTATGTGAAATGTTGCTTGATTACATGTAAATCTCGAGAAAAAGTATTTTAGGAAAAAATTATGAAAACCCCGGACGAGTAGCAGCCCCGGACTGGACACCGGACAAAGCCCTCAAAACCCGGACTGTCCGGGGAAAACCAGGATGTCTGGTAACCCAAAGAAAAGAATCAAACAGAGGTTGCTTTTAAATGCCTTCTGTTGCACCAAAGTATTATTTACAGTTAAATCCAGTTACGGTTACAGTTAAGTTACTAGTTCCTAGTTACAGTTAAGTTAAATTAGGAGAGGGCAGCGACGGTGCTGCTCTCTTGTGGAGTTAATGGTAAACTAAGTCCTTGACACATGCTGGGCAGCGCTCGACACACTCTGAGCAAAACATTAGAAGATATCTCTGTTTGATTCTCCTTTGTGGGTAACCCTAACCTGATCCACCTGGTTTTGTTCTATTCTATTCCTAATAACTGGCAGAGAAAAACTTGTAATTACTTGGAGATTACTGGAGAATGTGAGGATGGAGAAAAGATTATGGAGGGAGGATTTAAACATTTTTTTTCAATATAAATTTGTTGCCATATTTAGATGTCAGGCAAAATGACAACGCATATGTTTACCTAAGAGCACTGCTCAACGTTGAAAACCAATATGAAGAATACATTATCATTAGAATTAATAAAAGAGAATCAGACATACTTTTGAAAACTTTCTCCAAATTAGGTTATGGGTTCCCTATATATAATTTATTAGTAAGACTAGTTGATTGAATAATTAAAAAAATAAAAATGTCATTACACCTAGTGCCCTAAACTGACGATAAAGATATATTGGGAAAGCTTAATACACTTAAGCTGTGTTTTCCTCCAACTTTATTTAACCGCTATGTAATACGTTAACTTTGCATGTCATAATATCCCATCAGAATTCATTCAATTCATGTTACATAAAAGAGTCTCAAGTGTTTCTTACCACCAGAGGTGGTTTTAATATGATCGATTCTTTATTTATTTATTTATTTATTAGCATGCTCCATTACAGTATACAATACCAATTACATTGAAGCAGTTCAAAAATATTATAAAGTCCATCTTGGAGATCTTCACTTCAAAACTCACTAATACTCTTACATGCGAAATAATCAACTTTTGTGGTGAACAAATTAATATAAATTAATATAAATTACTAGATTAATTATTGCTAAGTTAAGTAGATGTACATTTATTCATTCTAGGTGTGTTCAATGTGCAACCCTCAATACAAAATATATGATAAATATTCAATAGAGAACATATAACACTTATATAAACTTTTCAAATAAATAACAATGATAAAATAAATAATATTTAAACAATTTGTAACACAGATAACAATAATTTAACATGCAACAAATTGTAAAAATGTAATTATACACTTAAATATTCTTTAGATTTATTTTTAAAAACATGCAAGGAATCATTGAAAATGTCTATCGTGCTCCCCTTGTCTATAATTGAATTGTAAGCTCTCATCACCCGGAACAGCGGCGAGGACGCATGCCCTACTGTTCGGGAGTGGGGCAGCGAAAATAAGTGTTTGTTTCTGCTGTTGAAGCCGGGAACGCGGTAAGTCAGCGCCGCTACACTGGCTGAGTCGTCCACCCGGCCCCGCACCAGCCCGTGCAGGAATACCAGAGCTGATGATGATCTCCTCAGGTCCAACCTCCCAAACCCAAACCGTTCAAGTAGCTCGCTATATGGAATCATGTATGAGTAAATATTAAATTTCTTAAAATACAAAAACCTTAAAAACCTTTTTTGAACCCTTTCAATGGCTTCCTGGTAAGTAACATGAATTGGATTCCAAATAATAGCGGCGTATTCCAACCTCGATCTGACAAAAGCGTTATATAATAAAATTAATGTTTCTAAATTTTTGAAATTTTGACTTTGCCTGAAGACAAAACCCATAACTTATTTACAAGCTGAGGTTATACATTTATCAATATGAGGATTAAATGATAAAGTGGGGTCAATAAGCAACCCTAAATCTTTGACTTGGTCTGTTCTGGCAATAGTCATTCCATTCAACGTATAATTATATTCAAAATATGTGTGAGCTCGAGAGAATGAAATTAATTGGCATTTCGATATATTAAAACTCATATTGTTGTCCAGGCTCCACTTAAATACACTGTTGAGATCAGCCTGCAAACTACGGGAATCGTCACTAGTTTTTATGTGTAAAAACATTTTTAAATCGTCAGCAAACAAGAGTGTCTTAGCCGATTTAATATAATCACACAGGTCATTGATTAGGTTACTGTCATTGAAGGTCCTAAATTTTAGCCTTGGGGAACTCCTGATTGTACTGTGAATATTGAAGATTGGAAACCATTGTAAAAAACAAATTGTTCTCTATTGACAATATACGATTTAAAAAAAGAAACAAAATTCGAAACAAAATTATTATGTTATAGAAGGCAGTAAATTAACAAACACCGTCGATGATGATAGTTTTGAAATATTTTTCCATTTAAATGTCAAAGTATTCAACTTGCTTATGGCGTTAAATTGATAAAAGAAACGTTGGAAGAACTTAAACGAAACAGCCTATTTCTTTCTAAAATACATTAATTACATAAAAACAGCTAGCCAAAATAGGTTATCGTCAAGTCGTAGCCAAAAAGAAAATAAATACACAGACTGATCTTCAATACTGTAGAAAAAGATTCATCACCTATTAATGTAAATGTAACAGGGCAGGGGGAAAAAGCCAAGCCTTGCGACACATAAACAGTACTGAAGGCAACAGCTTACGGATTCATCCTTCACCCTTAGTCCGGTTGAATACGCATAGTGCTGTGTTCCGGTCTTACCCAGGTATAGAGGTAAGGTAAGGTAAGGTAAACGTTACCGGTATCGTTGGTTTTTCTTAGTGACCAAATGAAAAGGAAAAACAATTTTTTGTGGCTTACTAAACATCAGGAAATTCTGAGCTTTCACTTTGAAAATCAACAACAGAATAAATTAACAAAGAAATTTTTAATCCCTGAAAGCGTTGCGCGGACGAGAGAGCCGCCGAATTGCGTGCGCTGGTTTTAATTAGTTCGGCAACAAACACGAGCGAGCGGCGCGAACGAGTCGTCGGCAAAACCACTTTGACAGTTAATTACGCCGTAATACGTTAACGACCGGCGCTCAAAAACCGTCACGGTAGATTTTCACCGTCGCGGAGAATGATTAGGGCAAAGTGCTCAAGTTTTGTATGGACAATAGTTATACGGTAATTGGGTGACTTTGCTACAGTAGATAACAATCCCCGGCTTCGAGGAAGAAAAAATCCTAAACTCAACGTCGGCGTCGCGTTACAAAACTGCGAAGTTTGAAATCACTTAAACAGCTGGTAACTTATCCATAATGTTAAAATCTAAAAGGAGGCAGCTATTTCGAAGTTCCAATTCTATGACATATGCTTCTTGAGTGTCTTTGGCGCCTCTTTGATACTATGATAAGCCCCGATTAGCCTAAATGCATGAAAGTTTAGTGTTTATCACCTATATGAATAATCGTTCCTCTTAAATTAAATTTTTAACGCTCTGTGAAGCGAAGCTCAATAAGACTACGTATAATAATTGGATCGTTTATTATTTTTTCTGGTTACAATACCTTATTTTCTAAGCGTTATTGAGTTGAATGGTTTATGGGATTTAATGGTGTGTGACCTCGTCTTAGGAGGATTTTTAAACATTTTAGTTCATAGGCGCCAGTAAAAATAATTTTCACGAATCATAACTGTCATTTTTACTTTCTTGTAACACAAATCGTACGTCCTCTCTTTAATCAACTAACTTTAACAAAAGGCCAAATTGAACTGTATACCTTTTCTGCCGTTACAACTTATGAATTTATAATTTATATTACGAAGCTTTGTTGTTAGTGAAACAAGCACTTGTGATGCCGACAACGGCAGCGCTGTACGGGCGAGTACCGACTACCGACTGGAAAATCGGTCCACTTGGAACTGGCATGCAAACTGGCGAGACGCCGGCACCGTTACACAATACTCTGACCTGGATACTGGATACTGGATGGCGCATCTGCCTCTGGAGAGCACGAGATCGTAGGGAGTAGTTCTGGACTTGCCTCTGAGCTATAACTGGTCTATACTAGTATAAAAGCACAGAGAATGGATATATATATCCATTCTCTGTGACAGAAGACAGCAATAGGTGCAGCGAAGAGATGTCGTAGCCTATTATACTATTATACCTATTATACTACGGTTTGGCTAATCAGAATTACAAACTACGGTACCTATTCAAATTGGCCCGTTCTTATCGGAATCTCTACCGAGAGCATCAATTCCCAGTTAAACTTAAATACCTTATCAGGGGCCCGAGCCCTACGAAGTCCCTTTCCGACTCGTTTCGTACCTGGAGTACCTTGCCTAAAGCTCCAAGGGTTGGATGGCGAACTGCCCCCTCGGAAGTCGTCAGGTCAGAGGGCGAATCGTCTAGGGAACTATGGCTAAGGTCTAGTTAATATACGTTAAGGTCTGGAATGATTCAGTCTACAGAGGCGAGGCCAACCTTTTGCACGTTCTGTATACCTCAGAAAACAATTTGAAAGAGTCCAAATGCCAAAAGAATGATTTAGGATTGCTAAGAAAGTGTGCCGTGTAAAAAAATCAGTGAAACAATGAACGATACAGTCCAAATCAATGGTTGAATGCTTCATTCTAAATCTCACGGGCTGAACAATGGAGTAATTTATTATTTTTACAGTCTTTCTTAAAACAGAATAGTTAAAGATTATAACACTGTTTTTTTCTGCTTGCATCTGAGAATGAAGATTAATTTCTTGAGATGGCCGGGCTTAAGTCTGAAACTGACACTGGACACAGATTTGTTTGTGCATCATACAAAAAAAGACAAGCGAACAGGTATGTCGACATTAAAAATAAGAGTGCGTCGGTTGTTGAAAATTTATTTATTTGATTTAACATGTCGAAGTGATGAAACACTTCTAATAAAATGCAATAATTCTTAAATTGGGCCTTCTTGCCTAAAATTAGCCGCAGCGCCGGGCGGCGCGGCGTCGCGTCGCCGGATCGCCAAGTAAGCACAACTCCTCTGTAGCGCACCGCGCCGTGCACCGTGCGAGTGTGAGAACGTCTTGTCTGGGACATTAGCGGCCAATCTCACGCGACAGTTCGCTTACGCTACTCCATTTCCCCATTACCCCACATCCATTGCCCAATCCGATCCACAAAGCGTACAACGGTTTCATTACGCTACTAACCTTTACGTTCTGTTGCGGTCCTTTCGGTCACACGATCGGAATCGATCGCAAATATCGATCAAACATTTGCGTAAGGAGCTGCTGGCCGCTGGCCGCGGACTTTGTTGCGGCTATGCGTGTTATTTCATTCCAGGAAAGATAAAACTAATTTGTATACATCTAATATCTAATATTTAATATAATCTGGTTTGTTTTAACATGTACGTGATTTAATATATATATATATATATATATACGTGATGTAGCATACGTGATTTAAATAACTAACATGTACAACTGAAGTGTTTATCACGAAAACAGTAAAACCACGAAAAAAATAAACTGAAAAGAAACAAAAATTAAAGGGAAAAGCTACAGCCAGTACAGGTGTAGCTTTGCAAAACAACATTTATACTTAAAACTAACAATTGTTTGGCAATCGTGTGATATTTAAATAAGCTTTGCCTATATGAAACGTTAATACATTTTTCACTCATCTCAAAATTAAATCTCAATTTAAGCTCTTTGTATTGTCAAGCCAGCTAAATGGATTTGCATAAATGAAATGCTTCAGGACTTCAAAGTATTAACGTTTCTATGAGGAACATGATGCTTTGTATCTCTGTAATCTCTGAAAATGCAGCTTACTTTTCATTTCTTACCACTTCGATGTTCTGTATTTACGAACGCAGCCTTTTCAATGTCTTTTTTAATTTAGAAAAGACGTTCCTTGAAGATTGAAGACGATATAGTTAAATTATCTGTTAAAAGAGATGGGTACTGTACAACGCAAGTTCATACATTATAATTTGCATTTAAAACGTTAAAATTTCCATCGCATATGATAAATTTGCGACTGAATGTAGCCATTTTCAAACCGTAATATCAAAGTGACCTTCATCGGAAGACCGTCAAACGTTTAAAAAATTAGTTAGTAACCTGTTATATTACCCATCACGATTGCATGCATGGATTATGTGTGGAGGCCTCAACGACCTAACAATGACTAATTTTACTGTTTATTAAATAAGTTTGAATTTACCTTACCAGTTAGTTATTGGACTAAAGATCGACGCACTTTTAGCAAGGCTCGGTGACACTGGCTGGTCAGCACGATCAAAGGTCGGCGACCTGTCGTGCTGACGAAATATTCCCTCGGTTTACTCAGCATATAGAACAGTCGTCAACCTTCCTCAGCTGATCGCGTATTTTCGTTAGAACTAAAGATAACAACGTGACTGTCCGAGGGAAATAACGCCACCGTTAAACAAACATACATTATGATTTTGGATTGGAAGGTCGTTATTATTTCAGTGGGGAGTTGTGGCTCAAAATTTTATCTGCTAAGAAGAATTACAGACAAGCTAAGGTTACAGCGTTTTAAAATACTTTTTAACAAGTACAGTTAAATTGAATTACTGTATTTTGTAAGAATAATCAACTACAGAAAATGACACTGAATAACAAATAAACTAACTTAATAAAATACAAAGCAACCTAACTGGAGTACTGCATAAATAAAACATTATCATTCGGCACCATGGCACTATGTGTAATGCATGGTCGGTCTGAAGAAAAAGTAATCAGGAAAATTAAATTTTAATATTATAGTCGACTACTTTATTGAAATTTGCATCCCATAAAATCAATCGATTCAAAATAATTGGGTTTTCTCTTGTCGCATAAATTTCGAAAAGTTTAAGAAAATTACTATGAAAAGTACACGCTTAGGCTGCTGTCCATATAGAATGATGTAAGTATAAACTACGTGCATTAGTGATGTTTCTTTGCGAAGATCTTAATTGGCTATCCTGAGTATTGTATATATTCTATATTGAATATATTCTACGTATATTCTATATATGTATTATATATATTCTATGAAGTAGAATAAATAGACGGTTTAATTCAAAGCCTAAAATGGATTCGTTTGTCTCGATCGACCTAAAACTGTCTCACACGAGGAAAACGTGGAATAATCCAAGGCGTATTGAATCTCCACGATGAAAGAGACGTTTAAAGAGGACGCAAATATGATGCAGATATCGACCACCTGGCGCGCTCTTTTGTTGAAGGTTCGCAAAGTGGGATAAAGAGCCGCGGGCTGCTAAATGTCGACAATGCGACCGTCACTCGTTATCGCGCCTTCAGCAGCGATAGTCATGCTGAGATGCTGAGTAGTCGACAGAGAATTATTCGACTGCTAGATTAATCGAAACCTTCGACTCATCGACTAATGCAAAACACTATTCAAACTGCTTTCAACTACGGTAAATTTAGTCGAATCACTGGTTTGATAGACTGTCAGAACACTTAATTTCACGTTTAGTGTATCAAACCGTGAAATAGATTAATACGGCACTCGACCACTTTACCGACAAATCTTTATAAACCAATGCGAACCAATACAATAGCTGTGTTAGCGAACCGGTTTTATCTAATGCACAAGAGGGAGAATATTACCCGTTAAATGGCGTAAAATAATTTAGACTAATTTAGTTAACTTACTAATGGATTATCTCATTCGACCAATGAAAAATTAGTTGGTGGAGATAATTTTAGTTAGTGTACATAATTACATCGACCTCGCTATATGACAACAATAAGATTTGTTACCTTCAAGAAGTTATCGTACCTCCAATTATTAACCCGTAATTAGTAAGCTCACTTTCATCTTTGACTCTAAGAAGGTGCTTGTAAGAGAGTTTGCTGATCGTATTACGTATGACACTGGTAAAGTTATTTGATGCAAGATAAGATTGAAAAAAGTTGAAGGCCTATTTAAATTTGGGGTAAGAAAAAGATAGATTACTGCCAAAAAAACTAGAGCAAAATAACAAATTATGCGTCTTTAATTTGCAAAATGACGCAATATTCACGAAAAAATAAAACGATACACATCCAGTGTACATTGGAATAATTTTTGGAATAAAAACCAAGTAAATTGAAATTAAATATACTAAAAGAATAGTCGATTCTAAAATAGTCCTACCCTCAAATACTATTACTTTTCATACTTATTACCTATTTTAAAGAAAAAAACATATATATGAGCAAGGAGCACAATTATATATAACTTACTGCCCAAGATAAACCTCTTTATTTTGCTTACATTTTCATCGTTTCTACGTTAAATCTGTGCCTGTGCATTCAATTTACGATACAACATAAAAGTAATTTTAAGGGGTATAATATCAAGTAGTCAGGTGTTAATAATTGCTTTAACAGACTGCTACTCGATGCTATCCGATCGAGCTGGAGATATACATGGAATCTTGGCTCTTTGGAACCCGAAGCTTCCATCAAGGGTCAATACGTCGTCGTTCTATCCCTTCGACAACGCGATACCGCTTCCCGAATTATGTTTTGATTTATTTGAAAATGGGAATTACAAAATGTGTTCCAATATAAACGAAGGAAGGTTACATGTTTCAATACATAAAGTTAAATAAATGTAGGCCTATATATTCCGTATCCTGTATCTAATTCTTATGGTGAAGATCAATTTAACAATTTATTTTTCATAGATTAGCTCGAATTTTAACTTCGAAAATGCTCTTGAAAATCATCAGAAGCAAATATTTATTATTTTTTTATTTATAGGATGTACAAATATATTTTATTATTAATTAAAATAGTATTTAGTAAAATAATTATTAGTTTGCATGATAAGTAAGTAGTTGGGGGCAAAATTCGCTTTCCTCTATTATCATGTTTATTTAATAAGAGCACCCCAGGCGAGCTTAAGCCTAGGGCAACCTGGTTATTCACAAAATTGTTTTTCAGTGCCTAATATCAATTTTTTAAGTATTTTCAAGAAATATTTTATGTATTTCATGTTGTAGAGTATATGTCTACTACCAGCATGTGTAATACAGTTTTTTTTTTGTTAAAAACATTATAATTCAAATTTTTGGCGAAAAAATTGTAATTTATTTAAAAATGTACTAAATATTTCTATTTAACGCATAAAGGCTATTTTTAACTAAATACACAACGGAGTTTGAATTTTAAATCCCATCAGAAATTGCATGTGAGTTTTTAAAGAAAATTTTCTCACGTAACAAGCCTATGTAAATCTTGAGCGAATCTAAAAATGAGAGGAAAACACTTATGACCAAATAAATCCACTCAAAATAACCTTAAAACACACACTTCACACCATTTCCACTTGTAAAATTATTTTAAAAAAGTAGGAGCATTTTCCACTCCAATAAAGGGTAACCTATAATGCCCTCACAATATACTGTATATGGGTTTAGTATATAGTTTGAATCAATCTCGTCGGCTACCCATACAATACAATGAACGCCCTCAATCCGCCTCCCAATACAATACTCGTTTCAACCCTTCGCGTCGCTTGAATAACAATAGTGAGGTCAATTTCATTTTTCTACCGTAGCAAAACCTCATGCACACAATGTCACACATTTCTTTGATTAAAATAATCAATACTGTAGCTCGAATAAAAGTCAACAGCATACCGACTGATTTAGAGCTAAAGATATACCTCAACTAAAGACAAAGTTAAAAAATATTCTGATAAATGAAGGATCATAATTCAGTTACCCCGTCTCTGATTTCTATGATTGAAAACAGAAATTAAAGCCAATAAAGATGTGATTGAATTCGAGAGAACTTCGTGTCTAATTTAGAAGGTGAAATACACTTCGTGTCTAATTAAGGGTTTGCGGTCTTTTTACTAAATATTAACTTAAGAAAACCCACATTTTATGATGAATTAAGTATAACAAATTCGTCTCTATAACTAGTCTGATTTAAATTACCAGTTGCTTGAACTTCATATGCCTTCATTAATCGGAGATATGAAAAAGTAATCCTAAAAATATTCATAAACACTAATATGGATGGTACAGGGAAGAATATTTGTTAGGTATTCGAAATCGACAAACTTCGGTGTTCTTGTCTTGAAATAGACAAATATGTAAAAAAAATGCTTTTAGCATTGCAATCAGAGTGATAAGTTAGTTGGTGATTGTGTATAAACAGAATATTTCAGCCATTCCAGAATAGATGAGCCTCAGAGGAGGGAGATTGAAATCGGGTTTTTTTCTGATTATTTTAGTGAAAACTCCCTCAGAAATAGTAATTCTATCTCATTCCATGTAGGAAAACTGTTAATATTACACTTTTAATGATTTTTTAGTCCTCAAACTTAAACACGACCACTAAACATTCATTTTTGTTTGTTTTCGTTCATCTGTCACTGATTTTTGAGCCTAAATCGAGTCATTTTTAATAATAACAATTTTGTTAATAATGTGAGCATATTGCATAAACTTTAACAAAAATACTCACAAATAAGTTCTTAATTCGGAATGTATTAATGAAATACAAATACATATTCGTTATAACATAAAAATTTCTTGATTTAAAACCTCCATTCATACGAGTCCCGTACGGAACCTTTACATGTCCCATCCGGAACCAGAAAACTTCAATATAATATTGAAGTAACCATTGATAAACACTAACAGATAGCATTGACTGGTTAAGAAATATGTCTTTCATTGCTCTGAATATTTTAAAAACCTCTTTTACAAATGGAATAAAAGATTTTTCCAAAACTATGATGACACGTAATTTTGTGATGTCCCGTACGGAACCACCCAATTGTTAATTTTTTCAAGATAAATAAAGTGTTTGCAAAGTTTCAAAACATATAACATATTAATTGACCAATCGATAGACAAGTAGAAGTACATATTATCCTGTAAAACCAGTTTAAATATTTCTAAGGTCTATAAACTAGCTGTAAACATGGTCTAACTGTCCCGTACGGAATTTGGAATGGCTGATTTACATTTAAAAATTACTGATCCAAGTTGGCGTATACAAGATGGTGGTCAAAATTTGGCAAAAAAAACTTTTTTTGGTGATTATTAACATCACTCAAAGTGGAGTATTTAGGGTACCATCTGACAACTATAAATAGTGGATAATAAATAGCACCAATCACTTTCATATCACCTATGGGTTTGATTCCATAAATCTTTAATGCTTTTGACACCATCTTTAAAATTAGGCACTTGGGTGGTTAAATTCCAGTAAACCTTTAGTCTCTAGTTCAGCACAACAATTATAACAAAAAGGCAGAAATCTCACTTTTAGCATTTTTTATGCGATACTCGGTAGTATTAAATTGAGTCCTAAAATATATGCTATTTTAATACCATACGATGCATTGGTGTAATTTTATAGGTTAGAAAATAAAACATACGCCAATCACAACAAGACGGAATAAAGAAGTATAACCTCAAATTCCAGAAAAGAATAAAATTATGTAGGCCTGAACGGATCAATGTCAATAATAAAAAAATCATTAATCCAAGAATAACATATGAGGTATTACCAATTGTGGTGAAGATTTGATTAACTTATGGAAAACAACTGCAAAACCCGATCGATCGCGCATATCGATTTTAGTAAGCGGTGGAAGTAACTACTCGACTCGAACTTTTATGTATTTTGCGAAACCTTGAGTCGAATCGAGTAGTGTAAACTCGGCTGAAAAACTCGACACTCGAGCAACTCGCCAAAACTACACATTTTATTACTGTAATACATTAATACTTACTTGATGACAAGTGTTGCCTCATTAGAATTAAATTGGACTAGAGCCACAAACATTGAGCAAGATACATTAGAAATTAAACAATTGTAGATTTTAGATCGTTCTGAAATGCAATTCGTTTCAACGGTTTGCTCATAACGTGCGATTTGCGACTAAAGGCTGTGTCACACTAGGCTACTTTACTAGCCGCTAGCGAAATAGCGGCTACTAAGTAGCCAATCTGACATAGGCAGTAGCGGCTAGTAGGAGTAGCGCGCTAGTCACATTTCACTAGCGTCGAGAATTGAACATGTCCAATTTTCCGAGCTACTAACTAGCGGCTAGAGAGTCACGTGATCGACTAGCGGCTACCGAGTAGCCAGTATGACATATGTATTAGCGTAGTAGCGGCTAGTGGCTGTGCATGTTTGTGGTTGGTTTGTTGGGGAAAGGTGGGTTTCAATAAAAATTGTGAAAAATGAGTGAAGTGAAGTGGTCCGGTGGAGACATAATTAACTTTTTAAACATTTATCGGAAATATCAATGTCGTTGGGATATTACGTGCCACGATTTCGGGTCCTCAACAGCTAGTTCTCTAATAAGTGTTCCTGATGCACCCAGCCTGTCTCTTCTCTTAATCCACTCTCTCACCCAGGAGCGTTTCTTCTTGTTGCGGATATTTTCAATTAAATCAAGACAAACATCACTAACGCACATCAAAATTAAACGCCGTAATTCAACCCGGCTTATACCAACAGACGACATTTACACAAGATTGACAGCGACTGGCTGAATCGCTGCTACTAGGTAGCCGCTACCGACATTTGCTGTGTGACAGCTTTTACTAGCGGCTACTTCACTAGCCGCTACTAAATAGCAGCTAGTAAGTAGCCTAGTGTGACACAGCCTTAAGCCAGGTCTGAGCCACACGCTTAATCATGGATTATCAGTGCCAGCGCTATCTACAGTATTCATGGCCTCACTGAAGCTACGAAATACTTCATAATGAGATGATAGTTTGAAACAATTAAATAAGTAATTAGTAAAAAATTTAATAATATTTATTATAATTTAATGAGAACAAAATTTTTTGCATGACCACACAATTTTTTACATGTCCAAAATATTACCCGTATGAAAAAATACAAACTGTTTGATAAACCTGGCATTTCTATATGTTTTTATTGTCTAATTTAAAAACAATCATGTACGGTATCGCGAACGCAGATTCATAGAACGTACAAACAACCGTCTTTATGAGTGGTTTAGGAATAGTACAATATACTATTCCTATCACTAAGCCCTATATTGAAACTTTTCGTTTGAGCTCAAGTTTCACGTTCGAGGCGCAACGAGGCTGGAAGTTAAGCAAATTTCGAAAACCCACTATTAGGCCGTTCCTTAATCTAATCTACATTATTCAAGTTTTGACAGAATACAGGCCTATCTATTCGGCCCTCAATTGACCAAGGGACTATTTGTAGTGGAAAACGGCCGAAGACATGTGCCGTTTGCCGTTTGATGAACTATACTTTCCATCGTTCTGCAAAATATATCTAACAACTTAATAGAATTAAGATTTTAAAAATTGTTTACCTCTTAAAATCTTCTCCGGAAATGACTTAAATGTTGTTTCTCTGTATTAATTTTTGTTCTGTTAGTATTAAGTCAGAAGACTAAAACGACAATCACGAACAATTGATGATCTAGACATCCTCCCTAGGGCGGAAAATGACTTCTTCAGCTCCAAAACGCGTGATTTGTAAACATCCATTTCGCAGCATTACGACGAAAAACATCCCCCCAAAACGAGAGCATCTACAATGTGAATTTGAAAATGCTTTGCACAATTGTAAAAATGTTTTCTTTGATTATGATTGAGAGTTATTTAAGTTAACTTTATAGCGGATGTCTTTCATCACTTGTAGCAAAGATAGGTTTCGTAACGTTTTGAGAGCAATCTACCAATCGTAATTCAAGATTCGAGAGTATTTTGAAATCAGGAGGTTAATGTAAGGTTTGTTAAGGTTTTAAGGCTACCTAAAGTCTACCCACTGGGTCTCTTGACTAATCAAAGGTAATTTGATATTTCTTTGTTACCCGAAACCACCGTAACCATTAAGAGAGAAAAATACCAAAAGCACAACCAGATCAGTCGCTTAGCTCAGATGCAAAGGAGAATTGACAAGGTACAATCTAAAACCTAGCAAAGAAATCAATCCTCGAATTGCGTAAAAGATTTTATTTTTTATTTGCTTATCATATAAAGTCAATTGTCATCGTTTTCGCAGGCTATTCAATGTTCGATCCACACTTGACCTAAGGACTATTTGTGGTGAAAAACGTCGGAAACATATTTTAAATCGTATAAACCGCTTTGCAAACCTTTTGTTTACATTCTGTATTGAATTCGTTGTGAATTGTTATAAAAACAATGGTTTTTTCAATGTACTGTAATTGTTCCGGTGAAACCTGCCCCTATCAGTGGTCTATGTTTAGTTGCGTAATATCTGTTCCTGGTTCCCAGTAAGAAAGTCGGATGTGTCGAGATGGCACTTGGAAGACTATAACCTGTAATTTCCATTAGTCTAGACCGTATTTACGCCCAGCTTTCCCGCGTCGCTAAACGCACCGGACACGCGCTGTCGCCCCGGAACCAGGTGCACCAACTGTCGCAGTCATTTTCTTGTTAAATTAGCTGTTATATACTAAAGTGATAGCTGAAGTTTCGAGTCACTTTACACAGTATGAAAGTAATGTACGAAACGTTAAAAATTTTTACCAACTATAACTAAAGATAGCGATTATAAAAAGAATTATTTTCTTTTTAACACTGATTTGTTTGGGTAAGGAGAAATAATTTACCGCTTACATGATTACTTGATTTTGAACCAATACTTTCACAGAACAGACAAGGCACCAACGTTTTCATTGGATTTTAGCTTCCTATAATCATGATCTGGGTATGGCTTGATATATGGGACGGACCAGCTGCATAAGTGCATTAGCTCTACAACTAACTGAAATATTCTCACAAAAAGAATAAAATTTGCTTGGATAAGATTATTAATATTTAACATATTTTTTTGAGAAAAATAAATGGAAATAAATATAGTTATTAAATAAAAAAAATCAATAATTAACATTAAATTATTGGTTCGAATTTACAGACTGGACTGGGACGGTGGCGTTTCCTGTAATTCAGCTACTTGGAGGTCATGAATTGTGGATAGTTATGAGCAATGGCTTGTGGACGCGGTGTTCCTTAGTCGGGATTAACGTTCGCACTATTACGTATTACGTTCAATACTCATAAGGCTGTACTCATAATTAGACCAGTTCGAAACTTGTAAACCAGGCGAAATTGTAGTTCGGATCCCACGTTGTGGGTCCCTTAGTTGCTGTTGACTGTTGGGCTATTAATTAACTAACTGTCCTGTCTGTCTGTCGGCCTTATAGTTAGTAACAAGACTATAAGATTGCGTCACAATCATCCTACGATCATTCTTCACTCATATTCACCTTAAAATACCCCTTACTGGTGGTTGGCGTCAAATATGGTAATGTAATCTATATAAATGAAATTAGAGTTTTGTCTTTACATTGCTCAGAATTATGAAATTTTTGTTTATTTTTGCGTTTTGAAGGTCAGAGAATCCGAATCAAGCCTTATCTCAATTTATGTCACGATGTATCGCTCAACATCAAACTTTAGACCGCTTTTCACGCAAAAACTAGAGTACTGTTATGGCTGAAACTTTTTTCCTGTGTTTTATGCACATATGAGAAGGCTTTAGACCACTTAAAACTAGCATACGTCGATTTGAAATTAAATAGCATGCTTCTAAAAACCGAGTTTTATTTGATTTCGACCAAGTTTGTTTTGAATTTCCCCATAATTCAAGGGGATGACGTTTTGTTTACATTTTCAGCGTTCCAAGCAGATGGTAGTTACCTTCACTGATGGATTCGTCGTTACAGATGTTTTATGATTTCATTCAGTTTTATGTTTTGGTTTATAATATTTCTTTTCAATTGACATGTACTATATAAAGTTAATATTTTCCCATTCATTATACATTTATCAGGATTTTCAATATTTTCATCCTGATCTGACCCTCGGACTTCACCACAGACCAAGGCCGCGCACAGACCCTCTCAAGATCACATATTATTAATATCCTTATGCCAGAATTATCAGTGATGAAATGTTTACATTCAAACAGATGTTAAAAGCAAGACAGTTCATATAATGTAAAACCAGCTGTCTGTAAAAAATAAAATAAAACACTGACTAGAGCTAATTAAAAGTCCTTCCTTCCTTATAACAGCTGTTAATGAACGATCTAATGTAATCCATATTTAAAAAATTACGGGACGGCTATGTTATTTTGTTGTTGTTCAAAATAGACCCTAAAAACATTAGAAAATAATGTGATGGCATTTAATCAAGGCATTTTCTACTCTACGTACATAAACTTTCATGAAACAAGAAACTGCTTTAAGATTCACTAAGTACGCACGGTCAATATAATAGCACAGACTACTACAATAGAGCTATGAAAGCCCGTTCATTCTCGCTTGGGTACATTCACCTATAATAGCATAGATTCAACGATAGGCCTACTGAGTATAAGCCTTCCCAGGCAGGGACACCCTTAGGGGTTTTATCGGCGGGGGCGCTGGAATGTGCTGGCATGTGTAGTATAGAGAGGCCAAATAAAAATGCCTCGTGCGGGGGGGGGGCAGCAATATTTCTAAGTACTCCGTCGCAGTAGACCTGCGTTCTTAGCGGATTCCTAAAAATCTTTCTGGCTGATAAAAGTATATCTACTTTATATTTGTCAAATACCACTGACCTATCATCGCACAGCCCAAACTACTTGAACTTGACTTAGAACCTTGAAACTTTTCATGGACGTTCCTATACGGCGTGAGCATCCGCTGAGAACGGGTTTTTCAAAATTCAAGGTTTTCTGGTGTTTTCAGTGGGTTCAACGGTCTAAAATCTTTCTGTATAATTAAATGGATGATCTTTCGATTAAATTGTCAATTTTCATTCAATCAAGAAGGCGGTTTAAGCTTCACATACAGATAGGTCTCTACAGCTGATTTTTATAGTTTGGTTCCTTTTATCATGGTTTTATGGTTGACTTTTTTCTTTTAGGTGATATGTACTATTTTAAAGTTACCAAGAGTTTTTGTACCTTATCTATTTAATCATAAACTCAATATGTGGCACCATCTTTATTTAGGCAGCGGGTGTTAAAATTGCTATCGTGAGCGAAGCCACGGGCAACTGCTAGTAATGTAATATATTATGTTAGATTATTGAATATCATAACATTAAAATGTCTTAGAGTAATAAGGGAGTTTGGCCCTGCAGTTGAGACTTAATGACATATTTTGTAATATAATACGTTTGGTGTTCCTTGAAATAAATAAACGTAGCTCTTCGCCATTTTGAAGATTATAATTGTTCGAGTTTATCCATTTTAATAAACCAATTAAGGCTCGTTTAGACTAGGCTGGGTTGTCAGCGCTGAGGAAGCCGCTACCGTCAACTTATTCAAAAACAAAAATTCACTGCTGACATATTATATGGTGTTAGTACCAGCGCTGCTGCTGGCCGCGGGCAGCTGGTCGTCACATCCCGCCTTGTGTACCCAGTCCTTTTTAGGCAGAGTTGTTAGTTCAAGAAACATTAGGGCCTGTATATCGAAAGTGCTCAAAAACATTACAGCTAATGATATTAGTATAGCTACTGTGACCATAAGAGTTATATAAAATTAGAGCTATACAATCAATTCCATCCATTTGCGGTACGAAATAGTGACACCAAAGTTCATAATTCCGAAAATATACAATAGATCCATTCACCTCTACCACTTGCATAACATGAATATAATAATTCCAACATACTATACGAATAATTCAACAGTGCATTCCCAAACACCAACCTCCTCGGTCCTGTAACGGTACCCAGTTTGTTTTCTGTATCTTACAATCTCTACGACTTTTAGCTTCTCGTCGAGAATGAGACGGTAAATATTTTGTAGTATTATAATGAGGAAGGGGGGGGAGTAACAGGATCTAGCGGTGGGAAGCCATACAGCCCGGCCGCCACCTGGCCCGGACCCCCGGCGCGGCTACGACATCAGGCTACTTCATATTTTTATGTATAAATTAACAACATAGACAAATTGAATAAAAGGAAATATTGTGTTATGGAAAATTCGTTTTAGTAGTCATTCCAAATTAAATGTGAGTACGAACAGGTATTCATAAGTCACTTAAAAAAGTATAGGAAAATAGGTTATTTATGTTCTAACAAATAATATTACAACCAATTGTATCTATAGGTTATTTATGTTCTTAAAAATAAAATTACGACCCAATTGAGTCTGTCTCTTGAAACTCGAAACGCCAAAGGAAAATAATTTGTCACGGGATTTAACTTTGTATGTAATTTAGTTTTTTAAATATCTAAATGGGAATTGACATTTATTAACATTTTTCAAACACAATTTGAGTCTCAAAACTTCTATATGATTTCAGATATTTCTTGAGAAATACTTAGGGTAAAAATACCCAAGTAATGTACAACTGCTCAGTATAAAAGATAACAACAAACTATGGATGGCTGATGAATAATAAATTATTTCATTTTTATCCATAGTGAATACCAAATTTAAGATGGTAATTTGGTTAACCTCTTAACTCATCTAAGGCAGGGTAAGTGTTTTCCACTTAGGTTAAGCTGCTGGTTAGCTATTTACTTTTGTTGCAACCTTCATCCTAGTTATTTATTTTACCAACTTTAAAAATATGATACTTTATAAAAATATATAAGGAAATCTACGCACAAAATAAAAATACAGACACAAAAGTTTTCTCGAAAAATTATTTTGTCCTAATAAGGTTCATTTCAAGATAAATGAAAAATTCCAAAACTTTGTGAGAACTACTTTATTGGTAGAACCTCATCAAAATAATCAACCACAAAAATTGATAATTATATATACTTATTTATTTATCAGAAACTGCCAGTTGTATATTATTATATTTATAATACATTTAAATATGTATTAACAAATTATTGAAATTATTGTCTTTTGTTGTACAAAATCTCGTTTATCTTGAACCAAAAACTTGTTATGATTTCATTATGAGTGGACGGTCTACATTACTTGATTGGTATTAGCCTACTAGGTTGTTTGATCATATTACCAAACCCTCAAGTAACTTTATAATGAAGTTAAGACCGCTGGTAATCGCCAATATCATCACAATAAATGCAAAATTTAGGCATTTTAATAACAGTCTTGAACTCCTTTCATGGGTCTAATTTCCGGGATGTCCCCATCAGTCTGGGCTTTGACCGCTTTCCCCAAAATAGCGTAATCAACGCTACTGACGATGTTGATGAAATGATTTTGTTGTAGATATATGTTCCTTATAATAAATAAACTTAGCTCTTCGCCTTAAAATAATTATTTTTAAAATAATTATTATTATATACATATAGATATATGTATACAGTATAATAAAACAAGTTTCAGGAAAAGGAATTAGGCTTAGAGAAAGGGGGGAAAAAGGAAAGGATAAAGAAACTTAGGATATACTAAAGAGTAGGAGCCTAAGACAAGGAAATAGACAGAAAAAAATGTAGATATGTGTAGGGCCAATAGTAACAAGAATATTAGAAATAATTTTATAAAAGAATGAGATAGATTAGATCGAGTAACAACTGATTTTCAAAATAGAAACTTGAATTTTTATCCGGTCAATTCAAATCATTTATATAAGATCTTATATAAAATATTAAAATCCGAATAAGGGTCCTCAAGGAGCCGAAGAAATATAGATTTTAATTATATTGAAAAAATAATATGTGAGTGAACATAGCTAAGGAAGCAATAGTTATTATAACCTTATGTCTTGTATGGACTTAAGTATATTACTCTCAACTGGAAAAACTATAGCCTATGAAAAACTAGCCTACCTGTGCATAGATAATTTCCCTCTACTATACACTAACCTTAGGGAATTTAAACGTAAAAATGTTAAGATAGTAAATGTTTATTTTATTCTATGTCTTGTAATGTCAGGAATAGTATGACTTTTTCGCAGTTTCACAATACTACTATTTTTATTATAGTAACCATAACTATATTTCTAAAATCCTTTTTAAAGTTTTATTTTAAGTTAGAAGAAAAAATTAAAATGTTTTTATAAAATAAGAACCCCTTAGAGCATATAGCAATTGGTTGCAAATGAGAGCATAAATCGTCAAACAGAAAAAAAACAAAACAAAATTGAACAAATTTGCAGAGCTGTGAAACCTGGAGCGAAATGCTTTGAGCATTAAAGATGCATAGGTCTACAATGGATCCGGCTCGGCTGTTGTGTCATACCACAACCACCCAGCGACCGCGCCGCACTGCACCGTCTGAGGATCACATCTGGATACTCAATACCAATCAAATTTTACGATAACATTTCAAAAATCAATTGTTTAAAGCTGTTTTTATTAGATGTTTGTTCTTTACCAATAACATATAACTGCGACATCAGCCATTCGTCTGTGGTTGCTAAAACAATGAGGAAGGTAAAATCTATCGGTTCTTAAAAGGTTTAAAAACTGATATTTTAATATAAAATTATTAGGAGCGAATTGAAAATTCTTAATCTTAAAATCGTACACTTACTCCACAGTTGCACATTTCGGTGAGTAGTTAGATTTTGATATCCGCAGTTTACCTGAAACAAAAGATTGTGTTGTAGAAATAGCACGTATAGAAGAAGGTAACACTAGCATGAAATATCGTTGATAATAGCCAGAACCTGTTTGAGGCTGATACATTTTTTCAGGGATTTTTGTAACCAATTTTTTTATCTAGTCGTTCATATCTTTGAGTATACATATATCCTAAAACCATCGCACGTCATTCATAATTTTAATGGACATGAAACCCAAACATGGAAACCAACATCAATGAACATGAAAACCAAACCCCTTTTTGGTTTTCAAACGAGTGTCTATGCAAACCTTTTTCTTTTGTGTCGTGAATATCCTTCTGCAGTCTGTTTTTAAAAGCGCGCTCGTAACTACGCAATCTTTCAGTGTCGAAATGGTTTTTAAGTCGTTTCATTAAATTATGACGTTTCTTAATACGAGGACAATGACTACGACTCATCCATGGTTTCAGTTTGATTACACCTTTCACTTTATTTACGGAAAAAGACCTTGTATCCAAAATAAATAAATTATTTGGACGATAAACGTGCTATTCTCTTCCAGGATAATACTTGAACATGAAAAAATATCCTCAACTTTTCAAACTAAATCCCTTTTTTTACTAGGGCCAATGTATGATATATCCATGGAATGGCAGTATTAAATGACTAATGAAGACAAACTAAAATTACTAACAACCGAAAAATAAAAAGTTGTATATTCTTTTGTGCATTGGTATTTGAAATTTATGTACTCGGTTACCATTGGACAGTATGCCATGAAACTTGGTACATGTATGTAGAATTTCACGGAGAAGGTTTTTAAACCATCCATTTTATACAGTCTTATAAATAAATACAATTTGATATACAATGTACAAGGTAAAGAAATAAACATCCTACACTATAAGCAGCACAACAGAAAAAAGGCAACCACATTGTTATGTCTATCCAAAGTAAGACGAGTTTAAAACCTCACAAATATAAATAAATATCAAATTTCACTTTTCTTCAATCAGAAATTGGGATAAAATTAAATTACTCCTTTTATTAACACCCATTGAATTATATTAAACCATCCCCTGGATACATGTATGACTAAACTGTCCAACTAATGCAATGTGCGAATCAAAGCTCTTCATAGCTATTTTTCAGATTTCTTCTTTTCCAAACGTTCCGTACTGTTTCAGCTAGTCCACCACAAAAAGTCGTTTTGAAATAGATTGTGCAATTCTATTACAAAAATCTTTGAGTATTTTTATTGGTATTAGACAAGCTTACCAGCTGAGCTTCCTTTGTCTTATTGTTTCTTTCCACGCCTACATTAAATTTGAGTGAAGAGAGAGAAATCCATCTTCAGCTTGAGCCCGGCAGCTTGTTACTAATGCATGGGTTCTAAGATCCACGCTAAATTTCCCTGGAGAACACGCACTATACGTAAGCATAGTGATTTTCACTTCACCTAGTTCCCATGATTCCATAAAGGATACAAAACGAACATAATAACTATATAGTTTAAATATGTGTCGACTAGTTTAAATTACTACATAATTTAGCTATAAAAACATTACAGTTTTAACATTTTTAATAGTAAATCTCAGAGAGTCTTCCAAACAAAAAGAAATGCCCACAAATATACGTCAGACTGGCTTGGGAAAATCGATATAAAAAATTACACACAAACTAAAATCACTAACCAAAAAATAAAAGTTGTATATTCTTTTGTGCATTCAAATCAGAAGGAATCGCAGGGCCTTCAAGGCTTATATCCTGATTGGAGGCTCCTGTCCTTTTAATATAGAACAAACAGCAATCAGACAAAATTTAAAATATTAAAAAAATAAAGCAATCTCTTAATTGTCTTACAACAACTTTTAAAAGTATTAAAATAAATATGAAACTATAAATAATCCTAGTTTGGATTCTGCAAAGTAGGGACGATAATGATAAATTACTTTTTTTATTTCAATGGGCCTAAGTTAAGTGTATTATTTATTAGAATATTCAACATCTCAATATTTAACGTTTCCTGGAAGACTCGCAGTAACGACAGGTCGCCGTTCGTTATTCCCGAGATTTTCTCAGATGTAAGAGGAATCTTGCGGGGATATCATTATTCCGTCCAAGTACAATATGAAGAAGTCAAACCAGACGGGCAAGATTCCTATACAAAGGAGCAGTGTCGGTCTATGAGTGGCTAGCTCCTGTGGGAAATGTAAAGTGAAAAAAATGAGCTTGATTTTATAAGAGGTTCTTGCAGATAATGGATTTTATTTTTGTTGAGGAAACTATCTTTCTCCGCATACGAAGAAAAGTCATGGTACTTTTTATAATCGTAAAGTTGTTTCATAGCTAAAAGATAAAACACAAGTTTATTTATTTGATTAATGGATAATGCAATTCATACTGAATTGATACAGGTGTAAAAGTATTGTAACATTATATTTGCAGAAGCATGGAGTACATACTAAATTGAATTTTGTCAAACAAAAATAATTTTACAAGCTGCGTTTAACTACAAAACAGTAAAAAGTTACTAATCGGAAACCACAAAGGAATAAATTCCTGATGTATTTCCTGCACAAAGGAATGAGTTTCTAAACTGACATACAAACAATATTTTCTCATAGAGTGATGAAAAAGTCGATTTTTGCCAAGTGTCGATTGTATGTAATTGCGTTTTTAATTTCCAAACTTTTTGAAAATACATTTATAAAAAGTAGTGTCTTGTTTCCAAATTTAATCATCAGACGTGTTACTCATTTAGCAACTACATCATCGAGAGGATCGTGACGTCTGCGAGCGAGAAAATTACACAACCACAATTTGCGCGTCACTCTAATTTTGAGGTAATTGTAGGGGTTACATGATTTGCTTTGTATGACATCACTATTGCAATCAAGAACTGCTGTATGTATAATTTATCTCCACCTAATATTAAAAATCATAAAGTTGTTTATAGTTTTATTGTATCATTATTTATTACGAAATCTGAAGAAAAAATTAGTTATGACAAGGGTAAACAAAAAATCCAAAATAATAATAAACTTTTTAGTAAAAATCCTATAATGTTGGTGTTTTTAGCCTACAAATCGTTATTTTTTTACGATTTGTATTTTTCGTGATGGGAGTTTCTGCATAACAATTTTTCCGCAAAAGCTTTTTTGGCTACACATCACTCTTGTTATACATAAAACAATAAAATGTATTATATCAGTATATTTCGCTCGTTACTTAAAGCCATGTTCAGCTATGATAATAGACAATTAACAAAGGAGACTGCCATGTGATAAATGTTCAAATCGTGTCTGGCGTACAAGAAGGTTCGGCAAACTTGCACAGTTTAAGCAAATTCTGTCGACGAGGAAGAAGCTGTTACCTTGGCTTAAGTCTGTCTTATGGTAAGACCTAAGCCAAGGCGACAGTTAAAAGTTTTTTTGTTTTTTTTTGTGTCACCTTGCCTAAAGCCGAGACCATCACTACTTTTAAGTTTGAGGTCTCCAGATAATAAAAGCATCATTTGAAAATGGCTTACCAAGGTGTCTCAAACGAATTACAGACTTCAAATTGACAGTGGTCTCACAAAAAAGACAAAAAGCAATCCCCACTAAACCAACCCGAACCAACCCCAAGGGCAAGGGGCAGCCTAGAATATTTTTAACTTTCTAAAATAAAGGGTTTCCAAAAACTGGGGGTCACGGAATCCAATCTCAAAATGTTCTAAAGTAAACCAATACCATTTTATGCATTATTTTAAAGGTCTCTACTAAACCACAATTTTCTTGAAAACAGAACTCAATTTTCTTTATTGGTTTTAAAACAGTCGCCATTAAAAATTGATATTTACTAAATAGCCTGTATCTTGTGAACCACTTGTTTTTTTCTCACTTCAGGTTCTGACACCTTGTATGTTTAGCTTTACCATGATATAAGATATGGTTATGTTTAAAAATTGTTTTTTAATAAACTATTTTTTATTGTAAATTTTGTTTGCCCTAAAAATTAAAAAAAAATCAAAAAGCACCGTATAGCAAATAGCATCTGTACATTTTATGCAGATTTTAATGGGATTTTTAGGACCAATTAAAGACAAATAACTTTCTAATTCACACAAGAAATTTAATATAAAATTCGGTGAATTGGACCCTTGACCCCAGTTTTTGTAGCACCCTGTATTTTAAAAAGTTTATTTTTTATCGATGTTCTTTGGGGGCGATTTAGTGGGGATTAGTTTTGTTTCATTTTTGAAGGTCTTCTAGTTTTTCCGTAATACGTTTAAGACTCCTTAGGTGTGACACCTTGCATATTCATTATTAGTCGAAATATATTCACATACCGTATGTATTTTTTTCAATATTTAAAATCTAACAATTTGGCCTAAATTTTTCCAGAGGATCCTGCGCAGCAGAAAAGTGGGCAGGACCGAGGGAGGCTAGGCTATGACCGGAACAGCGCAGCGTGACCGAGGGAGGCTGGGTTGTGACCAGAACAGCGTGACCGAGGGCGGCTGGGCTGTCACCGGAAGAGTGTGACGGAGGGAAGACGTGGCTGTAACGGAACAGCGTGACCGAGAGTGGCTGTGGATGTGACGGAACAGCGTGACGGAGGGAAGACGTGGCTGTAACGGAACAGCGTGATCGAGGGTGGCTGTGGATGTGACGGAACAGCGTGACGGAGGGAAGACGTGGCTGTAACGGAACAGCGTGACCGAGGGTGGCTGTGGCTGTGACGAAACAGCGTGACCGAGGGTGGCTGTGGCTGTGACGAAACAGCGTGACCGAGGGTGGCTGTGGCTGTGACGAAACAGCGTGACCGAGGGTGGCTGTGGCTGTGACGAAACAGCGTGACCGAGGGGGTCACAGGATACGCTGTCACGCTGTAGTCTCCAGTTGAGTTTGGGCAGAGGAAAGTATCCTGAGCACGGTCAGTTGCAATTCTGGCCTGGTGAATTTTTACTCGCGTTTTGGCACAATTTTGGTCAGACACACGGAGTATGGGGACAGATGCTCGTTCAAAATCTACTGTTATCTAATAGAATTATTAGTTTAAAAGTAAGGGAAACGTACTTAAAAAAACTAATACTACGGAGGAGATTCACTTACTAAAAAAAGTTGTTAGTAACTATATCATAGACATTAAACACTACAGTTGGCGCACGGTCATCCCGACCATTTTAAAAAACGTGTGCGAGAGAGATGGACAATGAATGTTTACAGAGAGATAGACGATTCCTAAATAAGCGTATGTCATTGGCTGCGCAAAGTGGTTTTTTTTGTACCGATTTGGTTTCCTATTGGACGATCATTGCGTTTTTTTCTTGTTCTTGAAGCGTTGTTATTATTCGTTAGATAACGACTCTCAAACCTCGACCGAGTTGACAACTGTCATCAATCAAAGAAAATAAAAAATATTTGTTTACTTTTAGGAAAATGATTTTTAATTACAGCTTATGGAAACACAACTATTTCAAGTTTAAACTCTTATTTAATAACAAGTACATACAAATTCGGAGAGTACAATGCATATTTCTAATTTTACAGGTGAAATGACAAAGACAAAACACAAAGATTTCATTTAATGAAGTAGGCAAAAATGTTTATTTTTTAAATTATATTAACATAAAATTGTTTAAAAAACAAATTTCTATTAAATACATTGATAAACTGAGAAATTACTGAAAGCGATTCCTTGAAAACCTCAGTAGAGAGTAAAAACTTACGTAAACAAAACTTCAAACCATAACCTTAAATATATTTTGACAACCAAGAATTTTACTTTTTTTTTAATATTATCACTTATTTACAGCTTGTAACAGTAGTAAAGCGGCGGGGCTTGAGTAGGGGAGTGACTTCCCCTCCTCTCCCCCACTCCCCGATGCGTCAAAATTCTCGCGCTGGTCGGGATGACCGTGCGCCAACTGTAGAAGATAATTAATCAATGACATTATAATAATTAAACTCTGTCAGTATATACGCCCAATATAGTCCCAATTTATTATTTATTTAGGTTTTCTGTTGAAATGAAGATGAAATTAAAACCAAATTGCTAGTTTACTGTTTTGATCTAATGAACGGTTTAGATCATTAGATTGGGGTTTTAGCTTATATCATTGATTATATATATTCTAAATAGATGCAAAACCTAATGGCGATTCATGTGAGCAAAGACGCTAGAGCTACCTGGCGAGAGCGGTCAGAAAATCAAGGTCGGTAAACAGTACTGTGCAGCTTGTCGCCAATGAGCGATTGCTGAATTAGACAGAATAAATAATACACTTATCGCCAAAAATAATGTACTTGATTCATCTAAATTATTTATATTTATAAACAGAAGATTGATACGCGGTTTATTTTAAAAAACCGTGGTAGTAACTTAGATATGGTACAGTTAAATCTTTGATTCTCAGTAACTACCTATTGTTATATTTCAACTACACCCTGGCTGAATACATTGTGTTCTGGTGGCGCTATCTTTTGAGGACTGTCATAACTACGTCAAAACTTTGCGTCTGTTCTTGTACATTGGGCTAGCAGTCTACTACAGGTGTATTGTCAATGCTTATATTATTCAAGGGTATTTTGTACTGCACTCGATTTTCATGTACTTATATTCTTTCATAATATCAATGAACTTGGAAAAATTAAAAAAACCCCGTTGCAGCAGACCTGCATACTCAGCGAATTTCAAATGCAAAACAACATATTTCAATCCAACATAGCGAGATTTGACATGTTTTGGTAAGCTCCATAAGAATAACATGGGGAATGAGTATGCAGGTTTGCTGCTACAGGTATATCAAAACTGGGTGGTTTTAATTAAATATTAAGTAGATCTGAACTAGAAGAAGCTATTTATCAAGTTTTATCAAGATATGTTGAGAAATAACCGAGATGTAGAATTTAACTTATCTCCCATAAGGTTAACATTGGGACAACGTACTGTGTTTACCACTTTCAATATCTCAGTAACCAATGGACATAGAGCAGTGATTCAAAATACTAAATTGTTTGTTTTTTTGAGCTGAATTCAATGGTGCCAACAAAAATTCGATAAATTTTACTTTCCTATGTAAAAAACTCAAAAAAACCCATTTTTGGGGGGGTTTTTCCCCTTTACCCCCCTTCCGGTGGTCCGATCGGGCTGGTTTACGAACTTATCCGAGGGATCACCACTTTACATGTCTGTACCAAATTTCATTAAGATCGGACCATTTTTACGGCCGCTATCGTGCTGACAGACACACACACACACACACACACACACACACACACACACACACACACACACACACACACACACACATATATATATATATATATATATATATAAATTCAAACGAATGGTATTTTCTGCTTCTGGTGGCCCCAAAACGAAAAGTTATCATGGTCTCGGGCTTAGGTCTTACCATGAGACCTACGGTAATAGCTTCTTCCCTATAGGGGAAATTCGCTAAAAATAACTCATATACATCAATACTAGCTGTGATATTTTTCATTAGGAGCTAGCTGGCTTTGAACGAAATTTACTTTAGGCTGATTTGATAAACTTTCAGAACAAAGTTATAATCAGGTGGCTTATGAATCCAAACTTGAATAATAATAAAAGAGTTTCTGATTATAGCTTAAGCAAGATTTTTCAAAACTACCATGATTGAGGTCTTAAATGGAATTATGTATTAAAAACAAATTAATCTAATAATAACTAACTGTAGGCTCTAGTAGAGCTGCAGAGTTTGATAATAACATTTTGCAATCTTCAAACGTCTTACCATGTTTGAATGGTTAAGTGTTTCAATAGTGTTTCTGAACCCAAGAGTGTTAAAAAGTATTTTAGGAAGAAGACCTTTAGCAAGAAATTAAAGCCTATATTGTCTCGACTAAAACAGCTTTGTTTGCAAACAAAGGGTTTTAATTTCCCCTTCTACAGCGGAAGAGTCACATTAGGGCGCGTCTCGCTGTTATGAAAACTTGAAGGGAGAACTTGATGAATTTTTCATTGCCGCTGGTGAGAGGGGCGCAGTAAAGACTGGCAAGCCTTCGCCACTGATGCGATTTGTGTCTTGATAACTTTTCTGTTATTTTTTATAATATCATGTATTAAATGTAGATAATTTTTTTAGGTAAAAACACCAGTATTGACTAAGTTTTTTTGAAAGATTTTAGAGCTTTTTGTATTACATGTTGACCTGTTGAGAACGCTTTCAATTCGAAAACAATATACATGGTACCAATATCTTAGAAGATTGTAATGTTGCTTTAAACTTTAATTTGACACCCCATTAACACGACATGAGCTATCTTGAGGATTTACCCTTAATAAATCGGAAGTTTTCCTACTTCTTCATCCTTCAGCAGAAAAACTTAAGCTTTCTCTAGCTTTTATTGATGTCAAAGACTCAATTGAAAAATATAATTACACACCCAAACCAAATACAAATAAACAAGGAATATATTGGAACAAAAAAGACAATGAATAGCATTTTAAATACAAGTAATTATTTTAAAATGTGATAAACGATTTACAGATTAGTTAAAGGTATCAATTTTTGTAATGTGTTCAGAGAGAAAAGCTGCATATTTGTAATAACTTATCCAAAAGAGCTTTTGAAATTATCAATAAAATATAACAAGTGTACCCTTTTTTCAATTTATTAATTAAAATATACACTTGTTATATTTTATTGATAATAATCTTTGTAGCCCTAAGTTGTGAATTACATATTATAAGCTTTTGAAATATATAAAACAAATACGGTCGCTCGCTTTGAGTTAGTTAGTATTGTAAGTACTGCATATGTTATACGCAGTGCCAGAAAATATTACCTCTTCAAAATAACAAAAATTCATATTATGTATATTTATTATCATAACAAATTCAATATAAACATAAACTGTAGGCCACTGGGTTTTTTCTCTAACACATAAACATCACTGTTGTATAATGAGCATTAACGAGTCTTATAAATGTAAAACTCAGTGAAATGTTTACACTTTCATCGAAAGATTAATAACTATTTGAAAAGTAAGAGAATTCAAAATAATTTGGAAAATCTTTTACCTGTGTTTCATAATTCTGATGAGAAACTGCCAAATCCTAATGAATATAACTAATTAATTAGTTTTGATTATACTTTATTTTATTTAAAGGAGTTTATGTACCATAAAAAGTTATAGAAAATTCTAGAGGCAAGTTTAAAGACTGCGGGTAAGAAGTACAGTCTCCCTCACCTACGAACTCGAGGAAAAAAGTTTATTAAGTCATCATAAATACTAAAAGTTGACGACAGAAGGTAATGACTTGCCAGAGTTTTGTCGTTACTTTTACAGGTCTTACAATTTATAACTCCAGAACTACACTGGACACAGTAGAGTTCCTGTTCTTTTATATACAGGGTGAATCTTCTAGGCCGTCCACAACAGATTGTAGACGAACGGCTTGACATACAAAGTCGAAACAAAATCTTTCCCCACTAATTCATACACAAGGAACAAAGTAAAAATATGTTTAACCTTTTTAAAATACAGAGAATTCCAAAAACTGGAGGTCATGGATTCAAATCTCAGAATTTTAAAATGTAAACATATGTTATGTTATACATCATTTTAAAGGTATAAACAAGACGAACAATTTGGTGAAAACAGAACGCATTTATCATTATTCATTTTAAAATTGCTGCCATTTTCATGAACATTTTTGTTATTTACGGAATAACCTGAATCTCCAGAACTAAAACAAATATTGTTGTTCTGTTTAAAAATTATTAATCATCGTAAACTCAGCTTTAATGTGGTATACGAAATGCCAACATTTAGAAAATAAAAGTTTTAACAGTACATTTTATTTTGTTGTAATGTTGGTAGCCCTGAAAGTCAAAAAACAACAACAACTTTTCAATTTACACCTAGCTCCTATCTTTGGTGGTTTTTTAGTTATAAGCAAAAAACTCCATTTTATCAAAGAAATCCCATGTTAAATGTGCAGTACTTAAGTTTAATGGACGCAAATTTAAATGCCTTGACGACTACACATTTAAAATGGGTTTTATATGGTAAAATGGAGTTTTTTGCTTATAACAACAAAATCACTAAAGATAGGAGGTAGGTTTAAGTTCAAAAGTTGTTGGTATTTGCAATACCTGTAAAATGATATGCTATTTGACATATGCTGCCTTTTAATTTTTTTGACTTTGAGGGCTACCAACGATAAACAAAATCAAATGTACTGTCAAACACTTATATTTTCTAAATGTTGGCATGTCAAATATCAAATTAAATCTAAGTGTACGAGGATTAATAATTTTTAACCATAACAAAAATATGTTTTTTTGTTCTCAAGATACAGGGTATTCCTTAAATACCAATATTTTTCATGAAAATGGCCGCCGTTTTGAAACGAATAAAGATAAATGCGACATGTTTTCACCATATTGTTCGTCTTGTTTATAGCTCTAAAAAGATACATAACATGACATATGTTTACTTTGAAAATTCTGAGATTCGAACCCATAACTTCCGGTTTTTTTAATACCCTGTATTTTAAAAAGATTAAAAGTGTTTTAAATGTCTTCCTTAGGTATGAATTAGTCGGGAAAGGTTTTGTTTCGTCTTTGTATGTCGAGCCGTTCGTCTACAGTCTCTTGTGGACGGCTTAGAAGATTCACCCTGTATACATTAGGAGTTAATAAAAAGGTCTAAACTGGACTTAAAAGGGCACATAAAAAATTGTTAGCAAAGAAGAAATTTATACTTAGTTTTTAGACATCTAAAAGCAGCTAATGAAAACATTTTGTTATCCTCCACTTCCTCCTGGTGTACTTAAACCCACATTGATAGTTCCTAAAGTTTCGAAGAAAAGTTTGAAATTAGGATATTAGTTTGAGTTAGGATGGTGCTGTGCTTAGTCACACAGTTAAGCCTTATGAAAATCCAAAACGTAACGAATTTGCAATCTTTTTGTTAGATCAAATGGTCAAAGAAAAGACTTTTTAGCGAATTTCCTTAAAGGAATTAGCGAATTTCTTTAAAGGAATAAGCTATTACGGTAGTACTCAAGGTAAGACTTACGTCTGAGACCATGTTAAATTTTCATTTTGTGGTCCCCAGAAGAAAACCACCATTCGTTTGAATTTATATATATATATATATATATATGTCTGTTAACACGATAGCGGCCGTAAATATGGTCCGATCTTAATGAAATTTGGGACAGACGTGTAAAGTGGTAATCACTCGGACGAGTCCGTGGACCAGCCCGATCGGACCACCGGAAGGGGGGGGGGGGGGTAAAGGGGAATAAATCCCCCAAAAATGGGGTTTTTGAGTTTTTCACATAGAGAAATAAAACTTATCAAATGTTTGTTGGCACCATTGAATTCAGCTCAAAAAAACAAACAATTTAGTATCTTAAACCTCTGCTCTGTGTACATTGGTTACCGAGATATTGGAAGTGGTAAACACAGTACGTTGTCTCAATGTTAACCTTATGGGAAATAAGTAAAATTCTATATCTCGCTTATTTTTCAACATATCTTCATAAAACTTGGTAAATGGCTTCTTCTAGTTCAGATCTACTAAATATTGTATTAAAACCAACCAGTTTAAACATACCTGTAGCAGCAAACCTGCATACTCATTCCCCATGATATTCTTATGGAGCTTACAAAAACATGTCAAATCTTGCTATGTTGGATTGAAATATTTTGTTTTGCACTTGAAATTCGCTGAGTATGCAGGTCTGCTGCAACGGGGGTATTTTTATATTACGTTCAGTATTGCAAATACATTTTTTATCTTTGTAGATAATTTGAATAAACACACTGAAGGATTTGGGGTTCAGAAAATCTTTAAGATTGTCATGAGCCTATTACTGAAAACTCGAAAACTAACTTTAATTTCACATCTAGAGAAATTGCTTGGTATGTAACCTTTTTTAATTAATGAAATCATAATGGTTTTTAAACAATAAAATTCATGGATTCAACAATTTTTATATTGAAAATGGTGATGGAAAAAAACATTTTTACGTATACTAAATTCAAAAGACACTTTATACACAACCCTGGAATAAAATATGAAAGGCAGATGATTATTTAAACTATAAGAGTTATTTTGCATCCTCAAGTGCCAATGTCTCAGAGTAGGCAGTAACTAACTAAATGCACCATTTAGCGGGGAACTTAACCTTTTACCTTTCTCGACAAACAGTTTTAATGTACCCCAGAACATTGCCGGAGGCAAAAGCTATTAGGGTCAAATTCCTGCACAACTCCAAAACTTTTGAATACGATTTTCTGACTCATTAAACACAGTTCAGTATCATTTAATGTTTACAATCCCCGGAAATACAACTAAGTAAATTGCGGATTTGAATAAAGAATAACTATAAGTCAATGCAAGTGTTTATATTCAATTTAATGTTTCTCAGGTGTAAAATCTGATATCTGAATTATATTTAGGTATGTTAAAAAATAAATATTTATCATTAGATTTTTATATATTATTTTTTAGAATACATGATTAAACATATCTTTGCCATCATTTCTAATTAAAAAGAACCTACAACTGGTTAACCAATATTTTATAAAAATAGAAATTAAAATGTCAATACTAAATACTTAACTTCAGTTTGGAAAACGTTTGTATATGCAAATGCAGGCCCTTTGGTTTGCTGTTACTACAAATCTTAGATTGTAGGTCTGAACAGTCATTGCCTTCTTTCGCCCAATATCAGGAATTCTAATGTATATTAATTCAATTTTAGCTTAAGTGATGTTTTGATTTAATTAATCATGAAACAGAAGTAAAGTAACTGTACTGCAAAAGAAACCCAATTCAAAAAAAATCCTAAATTATTCTTCTTTTCAATAAGATGTTCAAACTTAATATTATGATTTTCGACAAACAATAAATAAATTAAAAACAAAGAATAAAAGAGACTCATTCAAACAAAAAAAGAAGATTCAATGCGTGTCTCAGTATCATTTAAATATTTCTTGTCACATCAATAAATTAAAATACGCTTTAGTTCTCCGCTGTTGACAACAAAAAAAGAAACAATTCCTATCGCGTGGCCCGCGGGGTGGTTTAATATTAGAATTGCGATGGAAACTCCAACTTTGTAAAATGAGATTGTGACTCTTGGCTAGGAAATGTCGTTGCGCTTTTCGTATAAATAATTAATAAATATATGTACGTAATATAGGCATATTAAATCCCTTTAAAACTTCCAGTAAAAATTAGTTAAGAAAAAATTATTGCTAATTTTTCATAAAGTGACACTCAAAATAAACACTCTTGTAAATATTTAGGAGGTAAAAAAAACAACAAGCTTCAGGATTTGTCGTTATAACTTGTCTCAAATGCCAGGAAGGTCTAATGTCTTAAAAACTTTATGCCTTTTAAGCCAGTAGAACAAAGTTTTTTTATGTACTTTATATAAAAAGTTTGAAGATCAGTTATCTCAATACTCGAAGTTTTCAGTTGACAACCTAGGCATTAATTTAAAATATTAACATTTTAGTTTCACTGTTAAAATATTAACGAATTGAAACATAATATACTTTATTAATGATGCCTTTTGTACATGTAATAATTTACATAAAAAACATTCTAAGTTCTTACCCCTAAAAGACGTGTAAAAGCTCAGGGTTTGGAAATATCCAGTCCTGATATCGACAGCGTGTGAGCGCCATTGGCCATTCGCGATCCGCGAGGTTTGGCGGTGTTCGTTAGCGGGTCATTAGCCACATACACTGTGGACGTCTGCTCACCGATTTTCAACATCTCTACGTGTTTTGAATTGCTCGTCCTCGCTGAATAAGTTGTGAAACCTTTTTTTTAAACCTACAAAATATTGACGCATGTTTTAAGTTGTTCCTCCGTTGAGAAATGCCCCGTAAACAAGGTTTTTTTACAAAGAAAAAACTGTTTTGTTAATCAAATCAAACTGAGTATTGTCAGTGAAAACTCAATTTATCTTGTTTAAAATTTTAGTTATTTGAGACATTTTATAATATTTTTAAAAGTTTAATGTTACACTTTTTCAGCAAATAACACGCAACTTTTAAATTTAACACTCGACAGAGAGGTCTAGTTGGTAGCGTCCCTCTTTTTTACTAAATCAGACACGTTTTTATGGTTTTACCAAAAACTGAATAAGTAGTCAGTTGAAGAAATATTTGATTTGCTTCTCCATACATAACAGTTGAAATCGTAGAGGCTAGTAGGATAAACCCTCCACTAACAGTAAGCAACAGTGCTTCCATTACTTACTGCAGACTCACTAGAAAGTTATCACACTGGAAACCCCTTCAGTGATTGACCAGGACTTTAGTTGTAATTATAGAAGCATTTCAAATCGCTTCAGATCTTCAACTTTATTTTCAATTGTAGTCTACGAGAGGTCGACAATTAAGAGCCCTCCAACCCGTCTGCTTCCTCCCACGCGCCCCTTGACTGACTGCAGCAACATAGAGACAAGGTCGAAGAAAGCAAGAAGCAAACCACATCCGCCGGGACATTCGGTTCGAGCTCCGAGATAATCTTCGATACTGAATAAGGTTTAGTGTCTAATAATTATTTAGTGCACACGTTCATTAATTAAGATTTACGTCACCTTCTCTACTCGTTTGCAGGCATGAATCGACTGTAATTATTTTAGGTTCGGATAATCTTTTATAGGCTGGCTGAAGGATAATCTTGTTATAGATTTTACGCTACAATTGGTAGTTTTACTGTGACCGTTTTGTTTTGTGGGACATTTGCCTTCACTGATTAGTAAAAACATGTTTTACGACGTTTCGGGATCTGGAATCTGATCCCGCCTCCACTATGTCATTACTCCTGCAATCTGGCTTAAGGATAAGCTTGTTATAGATTTTACGCTACAATTGGTAGTTTTACTGTGACCGTTTTGTTTTGTGGGACATTTGCCATCACTGATAAGTAAAAACATGTTTTACGACGTTTCGGGATCTGGAATCTGATCCCGCCTTTACTAGTCATTACTCCTGCAATCGTTGCTTTTTATTTTGATAGGAAATAAGCATTGAACATTAGAGGCGTAGTACTGAACAGCAAAAAATTTAAGACCCATTAGATTTGCCGAACCGAATTATTAAAATGAGGTATGAAATTAATGGGTTTCGCAAAAACAGTATTAAGTAATTACTGTTCATCTTAGCAAGATTTTGTTATCAAAGGAACTAATAAGTTTTAGTACTAAATTAAATTACCCACTGTAGAATGCTAATATTACGAAAACCAGTAAACAAACTGTTTGACAAAAATATAATAATTATCATTCAGCATACTATTCGCAACTATCATCATACAGAATGTATTTGACCTCAATTATATCTTCACATTATGAAATATTTAATACTTCTCACTGTAGAGAATTTCTCATTGAGTTACGTTGATACAAAGGCATCGTAGTCGATCAATCAGACTTCAATCGCAGCGGACGCAATGCGGGTCTCTCACGCATTACCTATTTCTACACAGCTGCGGTGCGGTCCGCCGCAGGTTTGCACAATCGGCCCATTTCTGCAAATACGGAAATGAAAACGTGAGAAACAGTGGAAACCCAGTGTTGAAGAACAATATGCGGAACTTGTGTATAGAACGGTTGCGGCGATCGCTTTTACTTTTGCTCCTCCCGTTGCAACAATTGCAAAACTGTGACTGTTTAAGTTACTTTTTTACTGTAAATAACCACTTGAATCTCAATTAGACATATTAATTGTAACCAAGTGATAAATGGTGGTGTTAAAATAAATTGTTGTTTTGTACGAATCATGGTTAATATTTGTTAAACCAAAGTTAAATTTGAAAAACCTTAATATTTACAATGCATTTGAGATTCAATCGAGTGTTTTAAAACTATATCAATTACGATTGTAAGTTAAAATGTCAATATTTTAAATGACGTCAGAACTGCTATAAAATTTTGAATATGAGCCACGTGCTAAAATAATATGAAACACTGTATATCAACTGTCCGGAGAGGATATATTCGCCATGATATGTTTGTGTATGATATTTGGATTGGGAGAGAAACAGCTTTAAATAACTAATCGTTTCCCTTGACTGGTATTAGTCGCTTTTTGGTATGTTAAAGGTGGAACGGTTTTCTGGAAAAGTTCCAACGTATTAAAATGTCTTATATTAAATAATGAGGGAGGAAGTTTGTTTACTTTGTATATTACGAGTTGTTAACTTTGAAAATACAATTGATTAATATGGTTAAACGAAACTACTTTCAGCTAAAAATTATTACATCCACAGTCATGTTTAAAAACAATCTAAGCACTCGAAGGTTGACTGTACAGTGTAAGTCTTCAGTTAAATATCCCAAAACCATGTAGTTTTACAGTGTAAAGAATCGGTAAAGTTTACACAGATATCTTAAACTTAGTCGACGCCCGACGGTGACGGTACACATGGTACATGCTCCAACTCTCTATGAGGCTTCACAACAGGAGGTGTATGCTTTATGATATGAAGTACTCAGGAAGTCAGTCCGCCATTATTCATGTTGTCAGTCTGTCTGGTGGGACGCGGCGTCGGGATCGAAGTGAAGGTTCCTACAGTTTCAGCTGTGATGGGCTCATTTCCGCCTGCTATAAACTGCGTGAGTTACACCGACACTAGAGACACCCCGAGTGGACGGTGGCGGAGTTGAAATTGAAGGGGCGGTGTTTATAGACATATAAAACATATCCTATACTCTTATATGAGTAATGTTATCGTGCTTGCTTGCTTGTATGCTTGTATGCTTGCACATTTATCTCAAAAACGGCTCCGAGGATTTCCTTCAAAGTCTGGAAATAAGTAATTTATGACTCAAAAACGTCTTTTACGCAGATTACTTGGTCAGAGAAAATCTAATAACGTAATAAATCGAATTTTAAAGTTGTAAAATTTTAACATTGGCCTTATGGGTTGCCGTGATAGCAACGAAAATAAACAAGGAAAGTGTAAACAAATTAAGTAATCATATTGTAAAATTTTAACATTGGCCTTATGGGTTGCCGTGATAGCAACGAAAATAAACAAGGAAAGTGTAAACAAATGAAGTAATCATAACAGCTGTTTGGAATCTACAGCTATCAAGGGAAAATACAGCAGGTGGGATGAAGAGTCCATGGAGCAATAAAAAAGGTTTATGTTGATAAATGTTATGACATATAGTAACTGGATGAACTGATATACATGAAATAACACCGAGCAAGGCTCGGTCCACCAGGTACTAACTAAATAAGCTGGAAACACTTTTGAAAGCCTAAAAAATATCGAATTTTGATTGATCGTCTTGTTCATATACTTCCACCTTTTGTTTCTTGTAAATAGAATAAAAACTACAGTTGCAAGAACTTCATCAATTCCCATATTTAAGAATTATGAGACTTATTTGCAATAAGTAAAAAAAATATAATGGCGTGTGAAGATTATTCTAATAAAAAAGACTATAAAAGTTAAAAACTTCAAAACGCATATTGTTATTTCAAAAAATGCAACAATGACAATTTAGTGTTGAGGAATGAACAGCAGTTTGATTCGATAGGATATAACTAGGCTACTTTTCACAAACTTTTTCCATTTTTCTTGATGGAGATCATAAAAAATAAATCAAAATCAAATCAATTATTTCACATTTACAGAAATTAACTTCACGCATATTTAATCACAAACTAAACAAAATAACTGGAAACTCTCCGAAACAGTTAATCGATTTGTTTCCAGTCACAGTCAACCTCAAATGTAAAAATACATGAAAATTTACAATTTCATGTATTTACATTACAATTATTCTATCATTTGGTTCTCTTCAAAACCCTATAATATACACAATCTAATAAGCCACCTAAACGCAACTTGACGAACGTATCTGTTGCACTCTTGACTTGTAAAATAACTTGGGTAATCACATCGTGGGTATGTTAGTAGTTAAGCGTATTACGTTAAGTGAGCATTATTTAAATGTTTCGCTTTCGTATTTGCATTTGAAAAACTACGTCTCTTACAGTCTAAAGTACAGTACACACGTACTGTTCGCTCACATGACGCGAGGAAGACATAAGACTGCTTTTGGAGTTTGAAACGTTAACTATTACGCTGAACGTCTTTTATTTTTTATAATTTACAATACTTTATATGGTACCTTCTCTAATCACAAAAACATTGATCTGTATCTATATAATGAAAGATTAATGGGAAAACACCTATTAATTCCAAGAGTACACTATTTTACTTGCAACTCAACTGCTTTTGATCATAAAGCCTAATGTTTTTATTTTTACTATTACTTGAAGCTGTAATATTTTGTACGCTTTCGCGAAAATGTAATTAGCGCAACTGTCTACCAGAGAAGACATATTTTACTGCCTCCGAATTCTTTGATGTATTTTTTTAACATTAAAATTTTCTGAAAGGGTGTAAACAATGAAACTGTAACATCTTTTGAGCAATTAATTTTAAACCATTATAAAAACTGAGTAATTTAGTCTTTGTTGCTAAATTACCAATTATTCACTATTAGTAAAATATTTTTTGAGGGTTATAGCCTACCCATGCAAAAGGTTATCGAAAATATGTTATCATTTTAAATTTTGAAGTACAGGATGAAAATCACTGTGTTTGGCATGATATTTATATTATCTATTCTGAACATAGAAATGGCTTCTGGAATGAGACAACTAACTAAATTAAATTCTCTTTTAAATGAACGAAAATCCAGTTGAATGTAATATTGAAAGGTCTCAGTGTGGAATGGCAATGTTTTATTAAGTCAATGGAATTTAAATTGAGCCTTAAGCTATTATCTACGTAAGGCAGTATTTCTCAAGTAAATCTTATGCGGTTTTCCTTTGACCAGTCAATCTGAAAGTCGCAGGAAAAACTAATAATTCATCTTTAAAAGGTTTCTTTTCAAATCATATATATGTACATTTAACTTGCACGAAAATCGTTCCTATTTTCTATAAACGTCTCATTTCTCTATAAATATGTTGAGGACAATAATCAACCTCATTTATTTGGTTTTTAGATCTAAAACAATACAGTCTACGCGAGGTAGATGACGGAAATGGATAATGAAAACAATAAAAATGATAAATCGGTAACAACGAGATATTTAATGTATATAATGTTTACCCCAAAAAGGGTCAAACAAATTATTACTTCATAATATAAATATTAAAAGCAGAGTTATTTAATATTTCAATTCTGTAACTTTGTTTGGAGTTTTTAAACAAGTTTTTGAATAACTCCTTTGAACACTAAATTAAAACTCAATCTGTTTAACCATTGAACTTTAATACAAGTATATTAGGTTAAAAAATTACATGAAATGAGAGGTATAAAATGTTTTTAAAAGCTTTCTAAATAGGAATAACCGATAACACTTCTTCAACTATTTAACTAGTTGGGTTAGATGAGTTAGTGTAGGGGTTTCTCTCCAATAAAACTTTCCTACGAATTATTTGAAAACCAGGCAAACATTTTGGAAGGTTCAAAAATATTTTATAACGACCATTATTGGGACCATTACTAACCATTACTGTACGTCGTTATTTTTTCTTTTGTAAAATACAAACTGACTATCGTAATTTAATTGATTAAGTCTTTGTAAAGATATAACACGTCCTCAAAATCCCTTGAACTTTCTGCAAAAAAATATTAGGTCACATTGAAATAGTTGTGTTTAAAAATGAATGTTCATGGAAAACCAATTACTTATATCCAATTTAAAAGTATAGTTGTGAAACTTTAGTTCGGACTGAAATCGGAGAAGAGTTGTAACGGATCAATATGGCCACTTGAGGACCACAAACTATTTTATTGGATTCAGCTCTTGCATCTGGCGCTGTTCTCAGCAACTTTGTACACAAAATCACTCCGTTTTCTTAGTTAAAAAGATTATATGTCGAAGCTTAAACCTGAGTTCTCATTATATGAACTATATAAATATGTTTTTCAATTTATTGTAAAACAATGACGAAATAAAATTTACTGACATTATGTGGAGAAATTGCATTTGCATTTGCTCAAAAACCGATAATTTGAACCATTAATACCATTAATTAAACATTTAAACATTTAAACCATTAATACCATAACAATTTTCTATCAATAAAACAACAGCTTCTTACAACGTTAGTATTTAAATTATAATTTTAATAATGGTCTTAATGTGTTCGTTTCCCAGTAGTATATTTTCCAATTCACAATATAAATTTTATACACTGAATTTTTTTCAGTTTTAAACACGGAGTGAAGAAAACGATTTCCACTAAACTACTTTAAAAATCACGCGTTTTCGTTATGCTTTTATCACTTGAAAAAAATTTATGAAATTCCATGTAATGATGAATTTTTCCATAACTTGAAAAATACTGTTTACCATCGAAAAGTAATGTTTACTATCTTTTTCCGAAACAAACAAATAAACGAATACAGCTGATCGTGAACTGTAGTGAAAAGTATCGTTTAAAACACGAGTAAAAGTGTTTTGCATATTTTGGCCATATGAAGTTCTTGACAAATTTAGAACTTCAAACATATGGTCTCGAATAAGCAAAACTCCAGTTTCCACTTTGTTATGAAATATACTATTTTAGGGAATGCTTAATCACACCAAAACAGTCAAGTGAAGCAAATATCTGATATATTTTTACACTAAAAGGCTAGCATAGAGGGGAACAAGAGCGGTTGCCTTGGTAAGTTTTTCTAACAGCCGTATAAACGCTGAAACATCCCAATGGTGATATTTTTAGTTAAAGATATTAATTTGCCGTTAAAATGAAATACATCAACTACATTAAAACAGCCTTCATAGACAGTTTAATATTTACGTCAAAAGTTGTGACAAATATCAAACAGAATGTATAATTAATTTACTGTTTGACATCCGCGAATTCATCATGAGTGACTGACGCTGAGAATTAATTTAACCTCATCCCAGCGCCATTGTATGCGGTTGTTGTTTAATATGTCGTGTTGTTTGGTTACAGCTGCTGATTATTTTCATTCTTTTTTAAGTTATTTAGCTCTCTAAATGAAATGTTAGTTTAAAACCTAATAGGGTTCAAGGTAATTGTTTACTGAACTACTATTTTATCGCATGTTTTCGTTATGCGTTTATCACCGGCAAAAATTCAACATTATTTTGTTTATATTGCGGGAAATTTTTGTTTACTATGAAAAAGTAATTGTTTGCATATCTTCGAACAAATGAAGAGCTCTAGTGCTCGATAAACCTCACAATTCAAGTCTCAAATATGCAACGTCCCACTTTCAACACTTTTAATGAAATATACTAAAACGTTCTTATTGCATTTATATTCGCTTTAATTACGCGCCATTTATGCAGTACAACAACATTATTTCATGAGCGTTAGCATTATTTCTATAAGCACTTCATTAAACTACTGTAATTATTACTGATGACATCTTGACCGGAAAAAGGTAAAACTGAAACAAAAATCTGTAGCTGTAAACAATTTTACACAACTTTAATCCTATTGAAAATTGCTTCTTTCGACGCTTTCCTGGAAATACATGATCACCTGACAAATCCCAGCCTGAAAAAAGGATAAAAACACATCCATACATTTATGGTTAGTTTAAAGTATTGAGAAGATTTAAAGATTTTAGCAAGCAAAACAGTGACAGCATAATCAAATCACATCTCTCTACACAGAAATTGAAATTTATTTTCTGGCCTTTTACTATTGCGGAGGACGTTGCAGAAACTACAATTTAATATAACTATTACTTTTTCGAGGAAACAAGAAGAAGAAAGTTACTACATTAACTCTATAATCGACAATAAATCTTCGTTTTAAATAAAAAATGCCACCGATAATGCAAAGTTATGCAGTCTATATATACTCAGCACCCTATAGTCACAGGCGGTGACCTAGAGCGATGCGGGCAGTATGCAAACGATCAGCTGATAGCGCAGGTAATGAGAGAGTTAATGAGCAACTAGCAACAACCGAGGGGCGAGAAATCAGCTGATAACCACGCAGAGCGTACATCGACCTCGCAGGGCTGCCACTGATGGCGTGAAAACCCGAAGAAAAACTGTGGTGGCAAACCTGTGTGCTGATTGCTGATTGGGTCACGATTAATTTGCTTCACTGATTCACGTGAAGCAAATGAAGGTAAACAATGTTTATTGAAAACCTAATTTTTTGCTGGAATAACTTCTTCATTTAGACACATAATATGCTAAATTTTGGAGTTAAAGCGGAATTTATGAACTACGTTATTCTCGTTTTCATAGAGCTAATTATGAAGAATATTTTAATAATAACCATTTATAAGTGAGTGGCGATTAAAAGTTATGTCGTGCAGAGCGTTTGATAGAAGGAAGAGAAAAGAAACTTTGTAGGATGTATAAAAAGTCCTATGTTAATTGAAAAAGCACAAAAGTAAGATTTGAACTTTATAGAATTTACCGTTTTGCTGTTGTAGAATGTACACATACTTAATTTATTTATTTATCATCGTAATGAATAGTTTTTAGAGAATAATTATTGTATTATATAAAATATACACTTTCGATCTCTTTTTAAGTTTCAAAACACAATAATTCTCTGCGTTCTCCTGTGTACAGGTTTAGCATGAAGGATGAAGGCGAATCATTGGACCACTTAAGGTTTATTCTTATAACGATATTTATTAATTTTCATGTTAATAGGATACAACCGTCAAACTGAAGCTGCTAAAGAGAAAATGATTGTGAAAAAATTGGGTAAAGATGAGAAGATTGCATAGAGAATGGCTGTAGTTGCTCAAACGAGACAACAAACATATGCAGTTGACCGTTCTTTCCTGATACTGCAATGTGGAAACCGGCACGTGAGAACTGGATGTTGAACCAGCCGTTTGGTCACATAATTATACAGAAGACGTGGTAAGATGGTAGTATGTGAGTTTTTGTGCGAGAAATTGAAATGAGAAAAGACAAATGGTTGCTCGTCAGTAAATACTCTAATGCAAACGGGATTAAAATATAAACAGACAAACACGAATTATTTTTGTTGTTTGTATTTGTTTCTGAAACAATAAAGATTTTCTAAAAAATAATATGAAATATTTTGTATTTAATTGTAGTTTTAACTCACGATATAACAAATTTTAGCAAAGACCTAATATATTATGGTTGTGACAACCTATTATTTTATGACTGTGACGTCCACTACTTGATTAATATTGAATCCAATAATTGATATTATATCCTCATTCTAATAACGTTGTATTACGATTAATATTGTGAAACATTGTTTTGCCTCGTTGATCATTATGAATTAAATTGGAATAAAATCTGTTGTGAAAATTGACATTCTAAACTACATAAAGCTTAACGTTTTAACTCAGGAACGAACAGTCCGAGTCAAATGTATTGGCTCAGTCCGACCAAAAGACTAATGTTGATTTTGGCATTGGGCTTACGGTTGGTCTGACCAAGCTACTTGCCTCGGACTATAGTATTCGATTGTAAACAAGAGTTCGGAACTCCTTTGTAACCAATGAGCGCTGTGGACTTCAGTTCCAATGTTTTGCTCTCAACTCAGAGGTATTTGCTTCTATCAAACAAACCTGAGCCGGTTTCGTTTGGTAAGGGCGAGCCGTGACGAGGCAACAATCAATATTGAACTTTTGTTGATTGTATGTGAGTTAAAATGTATTCCATTTTCTCTTGCTAGGTAAATGAAATGTTAAATATTCTTCCCTTAAGAAAAAACGTTACATTTTAAAAGTAATAAACTCCTTTTTATTGTTAGCTGACACATTAGTCTAATGAGGTAAAAAAAATTATATTGCGGTAATAAAAATTAATTTTCCAATCGAAACGACAATAGTTTATTTTATACAATTAGACTAAAATATATTTTAGAAATGCCTAAAACGTTATATAGCTGTTTCATGGAGGAAGGCTGATAACGAATCTTTTTTTTTAATATACTCGTAAAGAAACTCAAGAACTAAACATCAATAACAGTAAGGTAGTTAATTGGCAGATCATTTGGAAATTTCATACACACAAAGCCTAGAAGGCAACAAACAAACTCTCAGTCAGAGATATCGTTTATAGATTCATTTTAACAATTTGCGTTTGAAAAGGGATGTTAAAATAGATTTATTGTTCAGTTTATATTTCGTTAAACACTATTACGATCTTTTACGAACTATCTGTTAGTGTGATCTACAACTTGAAATCGAATAAAAAATGTAATTTGTAATTCCCTTCAAGTATGTTTATTATTATTGTGGTATTATTTTAGCGAAGTATTGTTAACTGTAAAAATTAAACTTTAAATACCGTGCAGAAATTACAAAAAAGGAAAGGCGCAACATAATAAGTCATGTCAAAAAAAGGAATTTCGCTTTAGAGATGTAAAAAGTAAATCAGCCCACCTAAAACTGTAAAACTGATATTTAGTAGACTTTTTAAGATACATCAGTGGAAATCACCTTTAACAGCCTTATGGAGACATTAAACGGTCATAACACGTAACCCATAAAATACTCTATATAGGTCGAGTCAAATAACCTGGACCGTCCATAAGACAAATGTTATTTTCAGTATTTGGGTTACTGACGGCCAGGGCCATATCATTTGACTCTACATAGTTACTTATGTATTAAACGCGTACACAGTGGGTCTTTCTCGCTTCAGCTTTAACAGTTTTTGCGTCCTTATACCCGCGAAATACATTCAACATTTCTTCCTATAACTGCAGTTTTGAATTAATTCCCTTACAATAAATACTATCATAATAATTCACGTCCATTGTAGCTGAATGTGAATATTTCTGAGGTATTATAAATTGAAGCTCGGTCGAATCAAACCGGAAGCGGAAGGCAATCAGCTGGGGCACATAAAGTAGTAACGTAATCAGCTGGAGAGCCAATAGAGTAATAAAGTAATCAGCTCAGAGCGTAAACTGACAATTTACGCAAACGCTTATGTATTTTCACTGTTGTGGAAAAAACATTACAACACAACATGGATAGGGGCTCCAAACGTTCAACAAGCATTCAAACAGAAGTGATGACCGTTCAAATGGATAACTGATACAAGACAAGGGACGAACAATTGCTGATCACGTGACCTGCTACTTGTCGGGGCTTAATGGCGTATTCCACATCGCAATAACAATTCGACATTGCGACAGCGTGGAGAATGGATCCCATAACAGTTTTACTGTCCTACGCTACCAAGTGTAAGATATAACTTACACTGTCATGTTTGTATACGAAGTAGCATACAGCAACCGTATGGTTTATATTTTATTTTCTTGTGCATCATTGCTTTTGTTTATCGTGCTTTTATAAGGGCTCAGCGCCAAGGGCCCGGGGCTTCTTTGCTATCGAGCACAGGTTACTTTTAAACAACCATATTAGTCTTTGATTGATATAGTTAAATACAAACATGTCAGTTAAATAAAAAGGTTAAAATTAGTTTTTCTTTTAGCAGTTTTTTCCTTTCTGAAAGTTTTACCAACTGCATAATTCACTAACCATATCCTTCGGGAGATAAAAAATAATAATGCTCTAATGACTTTAGATTGGCATTACGCCCTATGATTTGGACCCGCATTCTTTCTGGTTCGCACAAGGTCAAGAAATCGAGCAGAAAAGATCCGTGATCCCGGAGCTGGCAACTGTACAAGTATTTAGCTCATTATGTCAGATACAGTGTCAGTTGACAATGGAATTGTGTTGCAACGTTTTGATACAAATTTCGTTGGGGCAGGCACCTAGTCGCACCAACGTTTAACAATAATGCATTATCAGACTCAAGTTATGTTAGGCGTGATGTTATGGTAAACATTTCAATCGAATAACTCATATTCCTAATTCTATAGACTTATCTTTAATTCAATTGTCCATAAATAATATTAAATACAAAATATATATTAGATGAAATAATCAAATATGAGATACATGAATCTCAATCTGAAGAGGGGAAATTAAAAAAGACTCAAATATGAAACAAAATCACAGCTTACTGTACTAAGTACATTATCAGGGTACAATGCTCCTTCCAATTCTTAGGAAAAATAAAAAAAATTAAAGTTTAAACATTTTCTTTAGAATTCTTTGTCATCAACCAATTCATGTTGTGTGAAAAAATTAATATTTAATAAATTCTAAATATGAATTTTTCGGTTTTAGAAATTTTTGTGGACGTAAGGTTAAAAAATAAATGGAAATAAAAAATTAAAAAATGACCCTACTTCTAAAAAAACTGATAAAATTATAATAGTATTTTCGTTATACTGCTTCAAAAACAGATGTTTTTAATGCATGTTTTCCGGACCTAAATACACTCTTTTTATTCCTAGGAATTAAAAAGCTGATGTACTCGATACCAGCTGACTCTTTATAGTCCTAGGACAATAAAAGTCAAAAAGTGCCGAGTACGTCGTAATAATCGAACAATATTCATTCGATTACAAATAATCGAAACATTCATCGTTATTATCGAAACATTCATTGTTGTCAGTTTAATCAATTTGTGAAACTCGCTCATTTCACCAATCGATTATTACATGCGTTCGATACGTCGATAGTTGTTCATTGTTGTCAGTCTACCCTAACATAAATGAAACAGACAATCAGCTGATTGCTTCACATAGTAAGAACAAGACGGTGGCATCTTTTGAAGGCATTTTTAAAGGTAAACAAGCTGTAAAATTTTGGTTTTCTTAAGTAGTTTACGTATTGTATTGAGCAATATAACGAAAAATATAGTTCATCACACGGACCTAAAGCTGCTTTTCGTTACTCGGTCATTTTTCAACCTCGGCTTACAGCCTCGGTTGTAAAACTTGACCTTGTACGAAAAGCGTCACTTTAGGTCCTTGTAATGAAATATACTATTTCATAACTCCGTACTGAAAGTATCTACTATCGATCACAGCTGACATCAACGAAAATGATCGTTTCCCAAGCACTAATTTAGATCAAGGGAAAAACGATCAGCTGATTTTCCCTTGTTCTAAATTTACTCTCCCTTGCTCTCAGTTTTCCATTCGTCCGCTACGCGCACTGATGTTTCCTCGCAATTTATTTATGAAATGTAGGCCTAGAGTATTCGCTATGTACCTTAATTTGGTTTAAGAGACCAATACTTGCATTTAAGTAACCAATGTTTTTACTGTTCTAAAGGAAATAAACATAAGTAAAGTTTTGTTGTGTTGTTAGCACAATGCGTGTTTAAGATTCCTCCAAGAATGTCTAACATTATGCGTGTGTCTCTTTTGCTCCACGGTTAAGGGTAATTTTGGAAACATCGCTTTTGCTCCAAGGGTCAGCAGGTAGATTTCAGAGCCGCCCAAAACATCGCATTTGCTCCACGAGAAAGGGGCCTGCGCTCCCTCTCCCCCATATTTCTCTTTTTCGCTCACCTCCAAGCTCCAAGTTCTTTCTTGAATACTGCCATCTAAATGTAATATGCAACTTTTATTTTTTGCATAAACGTACATATATTTATAATAATTGAAAACATGTTAAACTACTTCAATTGTAACAGTAACGACAAGTAAACATTATTGTTTAAAAGTAATAGCTACCGAAATAAAATAGTATTACCATGTCTTATCCATCTTTCATTTATTTTATACAATAAATCACGATTAGAAACAGGGAAGCTTTTCTAACACAACATCAAGCTTTTAGGCAAGAACTTGAGATTCAAGGTCATTACAATAGAAATAATGTAAATTTATTCAAACTTGTCGTTTTTGCAGATTTTTTAAAAAGTGAACCATGTAGGGTAGCTTTAAAATACTGTAATGAGACCTTGAACCTTCAATTGATCTAAACTGTACTTTTAATAGGTACCAATATTGGTCCCAAAACAGCTTTATTAATAGAAAACAGAGAAACAGCAGATCGAGAAGGAAGACTGGGTACTATACTAAAAGGAAAACTTAACTATACTAAGCTTGAATTTAGTGAAATTAGTTATTTAAATAGTGATTGATGCCCGCCGAAAATATACTCTTACGGCTCAAACGTGGTTTTCTGCTCCCATTCTCATGCCTAAAATGTTTATCTTTTGTCAGAAGGCTTCTCTGTTTCTAATAGTGCATTGTTGTAAAACATAAATGTAATGTGGGTATTAAAGTAAAAGTATTAAATAAATACTATTTAGAGTATTAAATAGTAACACATTTTATTATTAAGTTATTTATTTTACACAATATCGTATACTTGCGCTTACAATTGAAGTAGTTTAACATTCTTTCAAAAATACATATTTTCGATTAGACAAAAAAGTAAAGTTGTATTATTACGTTTAAATGACAGTTTTCAAGTAAGAACCTGGAGGTGAGTGTTTCGAATGTGGGGGATAGGGAGCGCAGGCCCATCTCTCGTGGAGCAAAAGCGATGTTTCGGGCGGTCCTGGAATCTACCTGCTGACTCGTGGAGCAAAAGCGATGTTCCCAAAATGACCCTTAACCGTGGAGCAAAAGCGATGCAGCCAACATTATTTACTAAAAAATGTTGATTGAAGAATATAACAGTAAATTGAAAACTTTATCTTATTATGTATGTGTGTATTTTACGTCGTGATGAAAAGTATTGTTCATAACTTGTACCGAAAGTGATTTTCCGGCACGTGCTCAATTTATTCCAGTACTCGGCTGCGCCTCGTACGTGAAAATCGTTGTCCCTGTGTTCGACTCCGCCTCACACTTGAAACTTGAGCGCGATTCGGAAAATGCCACTTTCGGTTCTAGTAATGAAATATACTATTTCAAACTGAACTCCTAAGAAACACAGTTTAAAATTTTTATTTTAGTTTTTCCACGTGCATAGCCAAATATGCAAACTAACGAACTAACTTAATAGAAATGTTCATGTACAGTAGTTTGGTGCCACGTTTTGTTATTTTAACAAACAACAAATACGGTGATACTAGAACCTTTTTTCATTTGTAGCTTTGGCTGTACCGAGTGTCCACTATCAATCTCCATTTTACATAGAAACATAATATTCTTAATTTTCTTGCACTTAAAATGTCGTATTCTCTCTTCTAATTAGTAAATTTCCTTTTCTTCTTACGCATTCTTGTTTTCCTTATCTCAGACTTCTTCTTTAGTTTTATTTTTCTTAATTTCTTTCTCAATCCATGCCATTGAAAGTTTGAAGAAAACACCTCGTTCCTGTTAACAGAACTACAGACTAGGGAAGATCAACACCTATCTTTACTGGGTGGTTTGTAACTTCAAAACGAATCAAAAGTCTCCTTGTCTCCAAAGTCGATGCTAGAACCGAACCTGCTTTATGGCCGGACATGACACGGCCCAGCGACGACGGCTCGCTCCACGGACGGCCCGCAGTGCCCGAGGTCCGAGACGTGGGAAGGTGTGGAGAGCGCAGGTCCGCCGCGAGGGTCGGGTGTCCACCGGAAGTGATGTCCGGACAGACTCCGCCCCACTGGCCGAGGCACGAGCTGGCTTTCCATCCGGTCGCCCAGTGGACGTTTGGACCCTGACAATTACAATATTCTTACCTTTCAGAGTAGTGTCAACAGTAGGTGGCAAGAAAACCAAGGGGGACAATGTGTTGTATTTCACAGTAGTAATATTACTTTTATTATTGCAAAAGATAACTGTTTTTTTGTAATTTTATGTTTCACATATCTTTCATGTCTGTCTCAGAGAGTCAAATCGTCATTGGCAATCGGATTTGTTGCACCGGACCACTGATAACCTAATGTGACGTCATGTTATTATGATCAGTCCACAATAAGCGAACCTCCACACAATCATGTCACAGGCCTCCATCACCTCATGTTGTATCTCCTTCAATTCGTGAGTTCCGAAACGGCTCCCCATCCCAACACTTTATCTCAGTTGGATTTAAATTAAAACAAACCGTCGAGAATTTCCCTCAACAGCACATGCGGCAGGATGTGACACTGTCGATGAGATGAGATAAGTATAACATACCTTTATAGTAGTGTTCAAATAACCATTCATTCAATTATGGTTTATGAGGGAGGATGCTGCTAACCTATCGATGAGATGAGATAAGTATAACATACCTTTATAGTAGTGTTCAAATGACCATTCATTCAATTATGGTTTATGAGGGAGGATGCTGCTAACCTGTCGATGAGATGAGATAAGTATAACATACCTTTATAGTAGTGCTCAAATGACCATTCATTCAATTATGGTTTATGAGGGAGGATGCTGCTAACCTGTCGATGAGATGAGATAAGTATAACATACCTTTATAGTAGTGTTCAAATGACCATTCATTCAATTATGGTTTGTGAGGGAGGATGCTGCTAACCTGTCGATGAGATGAGATAAGTATAACATACCTTTATAGTAGTGTTCAAATGACCATTTATTCAATTATGGTTTATGAGGGAGGATGCTGCTAGCCTGACATAAGCAACTTGTGTACGATTGGCATCTTGTTAAACAGTCAGATTTGGTTACAAGACATTAGCCCTTTCGTATAATCTAATCCTATCGCACTTTTTTTAATCTATAGCCATGTTTATCTAGTTTCGAAACTGTCCCTTCCATATGTGCTTAAAAGTTTACTACTTATTAGTTTATGTAATTTGTACTTTTTTATGACTGGGGCGTTTACTGGTTAAAAAAAAACTGCCGGAATTTATATAGGAAACAATTTCTCTAGAGCTAAGCTGTGTTTTAAAAAGTGAGAAACAACTATTCTTGGTACCATGTTTACCTTTCAGTACATGCCTTAATTGAGATTGCTCTTGTATTATCTTTGCTGAGTTTATGGCATATATCCTCCAAGGGTTTATGGCATTCCATACAGGCAATTAAACGTGGAAAAGAGAGTATAAGATCGTAGGGATAATGCAATAACAAGCATTGATGAATACATTGATTCCAAGAATTTATGTACGGTTAAAAAACTTACGAAATATCTGCAAGAAATGTTGGTTTCTTGGTTTCTTGTCATTATTTTGTCTGATCCTTTAATCTTTCATACCTTTTTTACACACAGATTTGTATACAAAGTTTGTTATAAGAAAAAAATGCAAGAGAGTTAAGTTTGAAGCACAATAAAGTAAGGATATTGGATACTTATGTATTTTTTTTAATACGAATCGTACAAGACAGCTAGGTGGATGGATTGCTCATGGCAGCAAGCGGTGCGCCCCAGATCAATGTTCTACCGCTGTTACACGGCATTTCTTGGCAGGGTGTTTGAACATTGGAAAGTATGCGCTCAGCAATTTTATTCCTGTGGCCGTGCTGAGCAATTTCATTCAATTCGCTCAGCGAGCACATTGTTTGATATAGACTTATTTCGAAAACGCACTTCTTAAGCGGAATCCAAATTAGTAAAACTAATGAATTTAAATTTATATTTACTGGATACTGAATCATCGGGAGTCCGGGCCAGAGCCCCTTCAATCTTATGTAATCTACTTACAGAAAGGAGGTTGACACGCGATTCTGTACCTGTAACATAACACACAACTTTCAATTATTTATAAACACTTTTATTTTTAGAAATGAAGCTAAATGATTTTCAACGCTTTATTTATTAACATTTAAAAATATACAAGATCATTAGATCTTATAAAGAAAACAGATGTTACCATGTGATGTGATTATGCCACAAATACCGCACACCTAAAGCTTCTAAGCTTTTAAGCACTTAGAACCATAAAACCCTCTAAAACAGTGAACATTTTGCTCTTGAGAAGAATATAAATTTCTGATTTCTAACCAATATTTATAATACATCTTGCTATTGAAATTGTATGTGTCAATTAGTACGTTATCTTTAAGAGTTTGCGCACAGAATAAGTCATGTGTTTACATATTTTTGGCAATGTTTCATCATAACGTAAAATTGGGCTACTTTCATTAAAGGAAGTGTTATAAAACATAGAAGAGGCAACCAAGCCAAACGTACAATGTTTTACTGAAGTTGAGACAGCAACAATCATAACCTACATAATTAATCTTCCTCAAGAATCCCCTTCCAGCTTCAAAGCATTTATCTTCAAGAATCCAAAACGAGTAAGATAAAAGACTCACGCGGCTCCTGTGTTCGATAAGACAAAAGAGTCGTTATGTAAGGAAAGTGTAGAATAGCGGGAGAAGGCGCCAGCCTTGGTCGTCTAAAGGTGAAGGACTAAGGTTGGTGCAATGGAGAGCGGCGGGAGATTTACAACTGGACCCGTCGCTGCGGCTCAGCGTGCAGCGTGCAGGGTGCATTATTCAGCGTTCAGCGGTCAAAGTTCAGCGTTCAACGTTCAGCGTGAAGCGTTCAGCGTGCAGCGTTCAGCGTTAAGAGGGTTACCTACCAACGGCAGTTTTCGTTTTCCTACGACACTAGCGGCGACTTTTGGCACTTCGGTTCCATATGAGCCCATGTTAAATTTGTGCACGTTCCGCCGCTAAAGGCGGTGCAGGGGTAAACGCGGGGTCATTTAGCGTCTTCAGTTCTGAAAACAATCTTTTTTTAAATACCATTGTAAAGATGAAGAATTGTAAAGTGTTTATTGCTTCTCCAAAATTGTTTATGCTCACTCATTAAAAAGATACGTGGCGTGAAAATTGGTCAAATTCAACGGAATTTATTTTCAGAATGCGCAAATATGAACGGTTTTGGATATAAAAATAAACATTCTGGAGCTCTTTATCTTTGAAATAGTATATTAAACTAAATTTAATTTTGAAACTGCAGGCTTTAAATGACACCGCGCAGAGCGTGGTTTTAGGCATATTTTGGCGTAGATAGGGAACCCTCTTAAGCGTGCAACGTTCAGCGCTCTACGTTAAAAAACGGCTGATCAAGTATATCATTTACGATCTGTCAAATTAAAAGTGTTGAACGTTGAATGTACAGGGTGGTGAAAACAAGTAAACCAAAAAATAAAAATCTGTATCTGCTGGTTTAATTTTACCAGATATCCATTTCATTTAAGTATTTTACGTATCCAAAGTATCTAATTTACGAATTTCTTCTTCACTTTGAAAGAAGAAAGACAATGTTTTGGGAAACATTGTACTTGATCAACGCATACATTTGCTGATATCTCTACATTGAGGTTAAATGTTGAAGAGAGAGCAGATTTTAGAGGACTGGAGACACCTCTTCACAATAATTTTCACGCGTAGACTTTGTATTCCAAAAGTTAATTTATTTCAAAGTTGATATACTTGTTGTGTAGCTCTCATATAGTTGTATATACTCAAACTTATAGGACTCGCTATTTTATATTAAATCTCAAACTAAAGCAATTTACTAACGTTTCCATATATTTTAAACAATGGTTATAAAATCCATTTCAAATCACACAGCAACATGATGGGTTGGATTAACGAACTGAGGGCTAAATAATAACAGCAGATATCGACGCCAGTCAGTTTGGCCGAGTACGTGTATCTTATCATGGATATTGGGTGATCAAATCTTCAATATTACATCGTCCATCAACCGCGTTACCGCTACGCCGTAAACCCGTCAAATATCTGATTTTTATGAGAGACACACGTAAATTTGTTAGAATGCTTAATTTAGTGCCTGAAAATGCTCCTTTTTATAGTTAAATTTGACATTAACTTAAATACTTAAAAAACTTATAAAACTAATTTTAGTTCATGAAGTAGAATTATAAATTTAGAAATATACTTTGCAGTAATTTGACTAATTAAATTAACTTGAATGATTTTAAAATTTTGATTAATTACCAAAAGTATTCCTTTGTTAACAACACATATCGTTACAGAAAATTATAAAATATAATAGGCCTGTTGGAAATAGTAAAATCTTAGAGCTCAAAATTTGACAAATTGTTTAGATGAAAAGGCCCAAGTAATATTAATTACCAAAATATCAAACAATTGAGGGAACCAATCAAGAAAAGAGAGGAAGATTATACGAACATGAAAATTTAAATTTAGAAAGTTTCTCAAGAATAATTTAATTTAAGAGATTTACCAACGCAGTTTCCATGCTGCAAAAATGAGAATGCTTGAATAACACATATTGACACGCCTTACCTACAATGTTAAGTAATTGTTTGGCTGAGCCTTGCTTAACTATTTTTCTCAATTTTACTCTATGTACAATTAATTCTTATCCCTTTTGCCAAAATAAAAATATGATTGGACGGGTTTAGTTTTTTTTAATTTGACATACTCTTTTGATTTTTTTGCCAATTTTGCAGCATATATGATCTTTTTTTTAAATTGTACAACTTTCCAATTAACTTTTCTATGGAATCAGATTTTCTCTGCCCGAGTAACTTGCCTGGAACACATTTTTGAGCCAAAAAATATTTATTTCGAAATTTTTAGGGAAATCTTTGGAGTCGTTTTTAAGATACTTGTGTAAGCAAGAAAGGAAGCAAGTTTACGCTGCTTACATAAGAGTATAGGATATGTTTTAATAGCAGGAGGCTGTTGATCCCATTCTGCCTTGATTGTCCCGTGGATCACGGAGGAATGCAGACGACACGAGGAAGGTTTAATTGTTCGCATGCCTACTCGACAGTTCGTGCTCTGCGACGGACAACTGATTGTTCCTAGTTGAATTGTCTCTACATTCTTCTGCTTGAATAGAATCGTTTATCTTCTAAAAAAATCAAAGTATATTTATTTGCAGTCATGAAATTTATATTGAAACTCAATAAGTTAGATCATTTTGTGTATGTAATTTATGATTTCTTATTGTGGTAGCATTCCAGCTCCTGAATGATCATAGTAGACGTTATTGTTTTGTGAAAAGTGGAAGGAAAATATTTCCATGAATGCTTTGTAGTGGCATAATACGCTGAGTATCTTTTCCTGTTGTTAACATATTGAAATATAGCGGTTACGTATGAACACAATACCAGAACCTTTACAATTCGAAACATGAATATTTATAGTCTATGTATTGTGAAGAATATGGCAATCGACACTGAAAATTTACTCACTGGTAATTTTTTTAACTTAATAAATATGAAATAGAAGTTTTAAAATTCTACATTGTTGTCCTTAGATATCATTTTTAATATTCTAAAAATATGTCTTCATTTAAGGCAGTAATAATATTCTAAGATTATCAATCATAGTTTTACAGGACAGTAAAATAATAGGAAAGGGTAATTTCAGTTGATGGTAGAAATCACAAATTTAATAAGGTTATAAAGGCAACACACAGAAAACCAACAAAAATATACGTAGATGAGATGGTTTATAAGTAGTAATAACATCTTAAAATGTCAACTATTAGTAATGGGATTGCAAGGATGACATTGTATAATGCTTTGTAAAATAAAAGAACATCTTACAACTTTAATTTAGAAATAACGTACATTATAACAGCTTCATTCTAAGAATTACAGGCCCAGGCGTTAACAAAGTTTTGATTAAAATTTCATGAATTGCACTTTGTTTCCAACTAAAATAAAATTAAATAATTCATTTCAGGATGGATGTCGCTTGGCCGTATGACCTTTTCGAGATGGTGTTGTATTAGACTATGGTTTTAATCACATGTAAATTTTTTTTACCGGAAATAATTACGTAACATTATCATTAAGACTGAAGACGATCCTATATAAATAATAGGATCGAAATATATCTTGCTCTTGAAATGTTGTCTTTTTATAAGCAATTTAGTGGTGATTTAGTGAGTAGCTAATTAAAGTATAATAGAGAAAGAGGTATAACAGCATATTAATTAGTTTTTGAAAATATTTGTGCATTCTGTCGATACGAACATGGCAAGATAGTAACTTATTGAAATGCTTTATTTTAGGTAAAACGTTGTATAACTTTTTTGGCCAAGCATTTCTGATGCAGTACTGAAGTTTTCCATCCAGAAGACTCAAAACTCACAATTTGGAGTTTTCAAATATTATAGGTAGTACAGTGCCAGAGGATATCCTTCGAAAGCAAACCTTCCTTACTACAGAGGTTACGATTTACAAATAGAGTAATAATTACCAGTGTTAAAGAATCTTAAAAACGGCGAACTCTACAAATTTGACCAACATTGAATGAAAGTGGATACTTTTTTATTTACTGTGTAACAAGTTGGACAGAAGCTTGTCAGTTACCGCTGAGCGACAAGTGTGTTATAACAGTGCATTTGACCTCCCTCTGTTACAAATAACCTCCTACTGTTCGTAAGATTACTGTTTATAATGTTCCTAATTAGTATGAAAGAGGGTTAAATATGATTATCCAAATATTTCCCCTATGTCACTAGCACACTGGCCCATAGGTTATCAACAGTTTAAATAACAGTATCCTAGAACAGAGAAATTTTTAAATTACCCTTTTTTTTGGAATTTGAGTTATAGTTACCATGTCTTACGTTGTAAAAATGAGTAGGTTTTTAACAGGAAATAAAGAAGCTAATAACTATCGTTTTGCAAAACGCTGGTTTTTTTCATTAAAAAAAATTATTATAATGCGCCAGTTTTCTTAAAATCAGTCGAATTAGTTAGACAGGAAGAGGATAAACCTGATATAGAAGCTATCAGGGTCAAGATCAACTTACAGCTCCAATTTTTCACTGGCTTTAGAAGAGCAGGAAAAACTTAAATCCTACCACAACCGAGATCATATTATGTTTGTCTCATAACACTAACTTCATTGAACTATTAAACGTCATTCCACAAACGTTACCTATAACACTCGATATAATACAGTGAACATAATCTAGAGAAATAACTATTTCCACAAACAATAGATGGAAGCGCAACCCTCTAGGGTGCCATTGTACCTGGGTTCGGTTTAAACACCACTGATAACGGGCGGTAAAGTTACATTACCGGTCGTCCCCTGTCGGATATTCTCTGATGTTATCTTATCATTGTTGGATGTTTCAGAGCGTTTTCACGATATCATCATTGGAAGAAAGGATTTGCAGTTTGTAAATGGCCATAAGGTTGTATTTAGTTGCAAGGAAAAAAAGATTGGCATTAAATAATATTACCAGAAAACAGATAACTATTTTTATATAGTTTTGTTTCGTTAGGGCTACTATAAATGTTGTATTGCCGAGCCGAAAATCGTTGGTCAGATGAAGTATCTGTAGTGTCTAATAAAACGGTAAGCAGTTTTTTAATTGTTCCAGTTACTGATTACAATAGCTTCTATTAAACAGCATGTGACACTGTAGTTCGCTGAAAGTTATACAGGTTAAACTTTGCGAAACTCTTTCTGTAGTAAAATATGCTCTCGTTGTGTAAACAGTTAACGATATTTATGTAAGGAAATAATGCAATATACAGGTTGTTCCTTTGCAAAAAATTATACTTAGTAGGGGATAGATATACCAAAGAAAGAAAATAGGATGGATATATAAAGCTAAGCACAGTAATATTTATTTTCTAGATAACTGATTACTTCTAATCAGTTAAAATTCACTTTAAAATTTCACTATCATCTGGAGTTTCAACTCCTAAGCTAACCGATTAGTTCGAGAATATAATTGTACTTAACCTGAAACTTCATGAATCAAAGCAAACTTTGGAGATTATCTTCATTAGAAAGTTATACCCAAGCGACCTGCGAGTGAGAAGCCTGATTATGATTCAAAGGCTCAACTTCGCAACTTCAACTAACCAACTTCTTCAGCTACAGCTCACCTACTTTTAAAGAGCTTTCTAAAGCCATTTAAAAAATTTATAGCTTCGTAGACTTTGTATCAGTCACCTTGTCGAACGTAGTTTGAACACAATATTCATTAACAGTATTTAAATTATTTATTTCCGTGTTGGAAATACTTTAGATCCTTTTTCTTCGATCTTAATTATATTTTGTTGTTCATTTGTATTATTTACTGTTTTGTTGTTAAGGCCAATTTTTTAAATCAATGAAGAAATTAAACTATTCCAACAATTTCTTTGGGGTTTGAAATATGAATAGCATATCAGCACATCATGCGTTACAATGAGTGCAGCAATGAGTGTATTCATAGATAAAAGGAATACAATTTCCCAGACCCATTTTTTTTGCAACCGACAAATTGAATGTTCTTTTGAAATGAGAGAAAGTACTCGCATTTTATTGAAAGTCAATCAGAATGTGATTCCGTGCTTAGGGACAGAAAATGGTACAATAAAACTTACTCAAAGCGTAAGAGCCTGAAGTTGTCACAAACCAAATAGTAATCAACTGTAAGTCATGCAGTTCAAATTAGTAAAATTATTAACCAAAGTAGACTACTTCTTTAGTTAGTCTGACTACATAAAGGTCTATTCAACAAATTGTATTGAATCGATTCGACAGGAGTGTTTAATAACCTTAATATTTTATTAAACAACCATCAATACAAATAGTAGGATAGTGAAAATTAAACAAAAAACGGATGTCCAAAACCTCAGATTTTTTTACGTAAGTCCGACGTTGTTGATCCAATAAAAAGATAAATATTTTGTTTAACACACTTTAGACATCCCATGTGTTATCCGAGCCTCGATGTAAAAACCACGAATACAGCTGTATTTTATGTAACTCGTTTTCCTCAATGTATTTGCTGCCGTTCAACAGCTAAAAATGGTCTAAATAAAGATACATGTGCTGCGACGAAGAGGAATACCAAAGTTTCTCTTTTTTGAGGAGCAAGAAAATAACATTTTAAAACTATTTAAGATTGAATTTTTCTCAACGCCTTTAATCATTATTAAACCTGCTGGATCGTTTTCATTAATTTAATTAAAAATTTTGTTTACGATTAGGTTTTACAATCAGAGTTTTTATTGATATTACGTTAAATAAAAATAAAAATCTGCTCCAACTTGTGAAATTGTAATGAAATATTGATTACTTCCTTGATAAAATTAAGCATTACTTTCTAATATACGTACATACGACTTAAAAACTAAAATACAGTGAACTTCTACTTCGGACTCAAAGTATTACCTTAACTTTTCAACCTTATAGACTCTGACTGGTAAACACAGGCAACGTCTTGCTCAAGTTTTCTTATTCGCTCCAGAAGTTTAAGTAAGATCAAAGTTGGAATTGTAATTAGGCTCTATATTCATTTATTAAGATGAAGCCTTCTTTATGAATCAGTTTTATCATTTCTCTTAAACTAAAATGTTGATTCATTACATTAGTTCATGATATCTTGAAGTAATTTGTTGGTTAAAAGTAGGCTATTTATAGGGGAATCTATAAAAAAATCAACACATCTAACTGATAGATCTAACCTAAATAAACAATTGAGAGCCTAATTCAATAAATTAATGTGGAAAATTATGTTCCAGACCATCATAACTTTGCGAAATAAAATATACATCTAACGTAGGCTTTCTACCGGGTACCCCATAAAATATACCTAAATGTACAAAATTTTAAACTTTCTACACATGAGTGGCGCAAAAAATAATCAAGCAGTTACAAACATACAAACAGAAAATAGAAATATATGTTTTATCTTTAAATAAATAAATTGACAAAGCACAATGATTGTTTTGTAAAACTTCATTTTGTTTAAGTTTTCTAAATAGAATATGCACACTTATTTCTCTTATCTCTTATGTCACTTAATTCTTTTTTATCTCTTATTTCGTACCAGAGAGATAATTATCGTACCAGTATTTGATAATTATCGTTAAGAATTTCAAGGTGTTCATACACTGCTGTAATGAAGCGTTATTGGTGTATATAGTCCAAGCCAAAGACGGAGCAATATGCCGGTACAGCGTAATCCCTAGCGGCGAGGTATGCGGCGACCCGGCAATATGGAGCACTTCTACCGTATGCAATGGCAGTGCTAATCGCTTACGCAAAATCAAAATGTAGGTTATACTTATGGATTTAATCTGGTTTCAAAGAGTAATGTAGTTTAAAAATAAGATAAGAAAATTTAGTAACCATTTAACTTTTATTATTATTACTGCATTGAAAACAGAGTTTGTCGAATTTCACAATGTAAATTGAATTATTACACATTTATCATAAAGACATTATCAATGATAAAAAGTATGGGAAATAGATTTCCTAGTATATCTTTTCCTATTTGGTTTTGACTATTCAAAAATAACAGCCCAGGCCCCAACTGTAAGTATTTTAGGCAGAATATGAATCATACGAGGGTGGGATGGGATGGGTAGCAATATTCCTGGTTCCTCACGTTATATCGAGTCTTTATTATAATGTATATTCATTCCTAGTATAACCATGACCAGCTGAATGAGCAACTAGGATTATTAATTCGCATGCTTAATGAATTTGGCACAGATTCAGACTAGGAACAAAAACGTAATGGCACTTCGGGATTGAACCTGCAAACTTCAGATTATGAAGCACCATTGTAATAACTATGCTACCGACAGTTACACTCTTCGACGAGATAAATTAGAAATATTTCGCAAGAGCTATATAATTTCTTTATAATTTGAAATGCTCTATGTACTAATTGAAATGCAAATCGCCGTCTCCGCAGAGCAACATCGAGTAGCCACGACCTCAGAGGTTATTGTGTAATCCCTACTTCTAAAATTATAGAAATTAATTTGGAAAACATCTGCATTCATTTTACGAAATGAAAAAATGTACGTTGTGTTTCCCGTCTCTTTGCATTTTTTAGGGGATAGGTACAGCATGCCATTTCAACTTTGGTCTAACTTCTTTTATCGTTTAAAAAACGATTAAAAATTGTACATTTTACATAAGCTTGGATACAAACAGATTTCAAAATGAATACGAACCTGAATAAAAAAACAGCAACCGAAATAGGACTGAAATATATAATCTTGATAACAAGTATAGAAATCAACAACATATGAATTTAGAAAATGAAAATCTTTTGATTTTCATTAATGTATGTGTATATACGTTCATGTTAGGACAGATTATCAAGTTAATTTCATGTTATTAAAAGGGTTGTTTTGGAAGCTTTTGTAAACAAATTCAGACAAAAACGTCATGTCATCTGTGATGAACAAATATCACCGAGAGACATTTGTCTTTTTGAGAGTTGTCTCTCAGATTTAAATATTCACACTATCAATTACTGTAATAGTTTCATCGATATTGTGCAGTTTCTCTTTGTATAAATGAAACTGTTTGGCACAGTTACTTAAAAAGATAAACGTTATATGTTTTTTAGAAATACTATTTTATCAAACATAGCCCCTATGAAATTTTACGGTTTAATGTTTTAGTGGGATAAAAGACCTTTAGGTCTATTTGCACAGTTTAAGCATTGATTCAACATCTAAATTTCTTTTTGTTACAAGATAAAACACAATACACTTCACACAAGTTTTCACCTATCTTTTGAGAGTTGTCTCTCAGCTAGGGAGAAATACTGAAAATATGAATTAAGAGTCTGAACGATATTGAGCAGATTCTCTTAGCATAAAATGTCACAGTTTCTAAAAAAAAATAAACCATTAGCAGATCTGTCTGCTTTTCACTTGTTCCATGAATTCTGAACAGGTATCTGATTTGTTTTGCTTACAACGATTGTTCATTCAAGAAGTTTGAAGAGACAAAAACTATCAAATAATAAATCGACAAATAAATACTACAAATCTCAACCAATATCGACACATCGAAACCCTTGCTAAAAATCGTACCTACTCAATTATCATTTTTGTACTGTTCTTAACAACATAATTAAGCTGATGTTACCTATAGTAGCTCGCACTAACCATTTACAATGGAATAGGGTGGGTACATGTCTACTTTTCACTATAGAATGGTCGATTAGTTTTGATCATTGACCAGTCTAGTCGTTCACACAACTCGAGTCATCGTATAAAACAATGAATAGTGTAGTTGATCAACCTAGTCGACCGAGCAAAAACAAATGGAAAGCCCTGTCTTAATTCGAGTCGATTGAAACAATAAAATATCGACTAGTTAGATTTATCGACTAATAATATCAACTTGTCAAAATAATGGTTTAGTTGACCAGATAACTAACGATTAAAAAAACACTAGTCCACTAGTCGACTACCCCATCACTAACATGGAGTTCCGGCTTCACCGTGCGTCATCGTGACAGGGCACTTTAGAAAGTAGAACACTGTGGAACATTTTAATTAGCTCTCTGAAGGCGTGCAAATCGCATGCACACGCACAATAAACGCTTGATGCCAGTTAATTGTGTGCAGGGCAGCGAACGGAGGATATATATTCGTGGTTAGGGAGGGAAGACTGGGGGGAGTTTACCGAATGACATACATGGTAACTGAAAGTAGTAGGAAAAGACAGTCATAAGTTTAAAATAAGTAGCCTGTAAGAAATTTTTATTATGAAAATAATTTTATAAAAGTGAAATTGGAAAGATTTATTATTCGCCTATTAATTAGCTCATACTACGAAACGATAACAATACTCAGATTAATTTTGCATCTGGGGACCCCGAAATTAAAGTTCACGTGCATCAGAGCCCTCGTTGCGGGTCTCTCACTATTTCATAGGAGATTTGCTAAGAATTTAGTTTATTTAAGAATTGAAAGAACTACAAAGACGGGCGAAAGACCCACACAGAGAGCCAATGTAACCTAATGTCCCCTTGGCTTTGTGTCCTGTAGGAACTGATTGCATTAGGTTGTGGCTTTTAGGGCGTAATTCGATCAACTCCTTTGTAAGCTCTCTCTTACAATTCCTATTCTTAAGTGCATCAAAATACATTTACATTGCAAAGTCCACATTCACTGGAACGATGTAATTTGAGCCGTCAAACTTTTGGAGTATTATGAACATTATTGAGTGATGTATTTTGTTGTTTTTTTTTTTTTTGCTTTGGGTTTAATTAAGTGTGTCTAAATAAATTCTGCATTTTGTGTTGCATTATTATGGGATGATTTTATAACATCTGCTAATATTATCATATAAACGTAGATATCATAATATTTTTTATTCAGTATTATAATACTGATGGATTTAAGCTAATCATTAAATTATTCAAGTACCTTTCAAATTTTTAATTTAACTATTATCGTCTGAAGCTAATTACCTGCTTTACGTGGTGGACACCAAGTTGAAGAAAGAGGTTTCTCTAATTTGAAACTTATAAACTCTATTGTTGGTTAAACTTTCAAACCAGAATTGATGGTTAATAGACTTTGTGGGATGTAACTGAATCTCGAGACTGATTTGTCAAGATTTGTGCCGCAGTAATCGGTCCCTCGAAACTCAAGAAATCAATAACTCCAATTTCAGACGGCTGAGTGGTTAACATACAATTTGAACCTGAACTTCACTTCACATTTTAGACTACTGTTCTTAGTTTTTATTTTTTAAGGGGAGTATTCTTGTTAAGTAAAATTACCTAAACGTAATAATAGTTGTTGGATTTGCTATCCGTTGAATAATGTTTTTTTTTGGTCAGAGAAGAATGGATATGATATTAGCAGGAACTTAATAATAACTTTGTAGTTCCCTTGGTCAGTTATAATACTACTAACTACTACTGTAATACTACTACAAATTTTATTTTTACTTCGAACAACAGTGCTCTCCCAAACATCTTCATTCACACCTTCATTTCATTTTCTTTTGTATGTTTATATCCTATTAGATACTGACGACCTCATTATGGCCATATACCAAAAAGATGTGGGATAAATAATTTGCTAGTATTTAGAAATGAGAAGTTAGGGATGGCAAATATTTAGTGGCTCAAACGAACATATTTACAAAGTTACCGCTGGTGTATTGCAACTGCAAGTTAAACTTGTCCAATTCCTCGGAGTGAGTTGGATTTCCACGCAGAGTCTAAATTATTGCCCCTACAATCTGGCAGCAAGCTCGAACTCAATAAACTTAGTGACCATTTAATCCGGGTAAGGTACGGTAAAATGTTTCCTTCCGTATGGTAATTTATTTCCGTAGCTAACACAATCGCAAGGACCGTAATTGACACACCTTATGTACGGTAGCCCTTTATAAAAAATGTTTATGCTTTTACAGTTTAAAAATATATATCTCACACGATTCTTGCCCATCAATCTAAGATAAGGTGACCAGACGTCCCGTTTTGAACGGGACAGTACCGTTTTTTAGCAACGTGTCCCGTTGTCCCGACGAACTCTCTCGGGACGCCCATTTGTCCCGATTTGACGTTGTTGGTAAGAAAAATACTTAAAAAAAGTTTTACTGTAAAAACTCTTAAATTTTTCCGTTTTTTTGTCTTTTCTAGTAACTTAAAATTAATGGTAAATATGAACTAGAGTATAGCACATATTTTAAATCTGAAAGAGTCTGAAAACCCACCAAAATGCTCCTAATTTTTCAAAATTATCCGAGGGAGGACCCCCGGACCCTCCTCTCTTGGGGGGTATGGAAATACGTTTTAGTTTTAAAAAAACTCCTAAAATTTTTTTTTGGTTCTTTTTAGTTTCCTAGTAACTTAAAATCAATTGTAAAGATGATCTAAAGTATTGCACATATTTTTAATCTGAAAGTGCCTAAAAACCCACCAAAATGCTCCTAATTTTTCAAAATTTTCCGAAGGAGAACCTCCGAACTCCCCTCTCTTTGTGGGGGGTAAGGAAACACGTTTTAATGTAAAAAAACTCTTAAATAAATGTTTTCGGGTCTTTTGTAGTTTTCTAGTAACTTAAAATTAATGATAAAGATAAATAGAGTGTAGCACATATTTTCAATCTGAAAGAGTCTAAAAACGCACCAAAATGCTCCTGATTTTCAACATTTTCCGAGGGAGGACCCCGGACCCTCCCTCTGTTTGTGGGGGTATTCCACACCCCTCGGAAGTCGGCGTCCCGTTTTGGCTGTTCCAAAATCTGGTCACCTTAATCTAAGAACAAGTATATAGCCTATAATCAATCAATGACAGATAGATAGATAAAGAGGTCTTCAATAATTTGTCAAAGAGGACAGTGGATTTATTTTGCTTCTTTTAGTATTTCTGTTTCTTATCATTATGACTTCCTTGAATTTTCCACGGACTTAAAATTTTTAGTTCCTGCTTGTCATATTCATCATTCCTTCCCGACTGGGTAAAAAACCCCAAACAATGATTTAGTAAAACAAGTACAGATAGCTAATTTCAAGTACAAATGTAGTTTTAATTTTGGTAGTTACCAAGTAAGTTTTCATGGATCAAGCATACTAGTTATTTACAACACCCAGTTTTAATTGTGGGGAATAATCTACATGACTAATGAAAACGTTATAGTTATAAGATGTTTTATCATTTAGATATTTATAAAAAGGTATCTTTATTAGTAAGTGCCAAAAAAACTAAACTAAAATCAAATCAACCAAATGTAATGACAAAACATTGTTATTCTTTATTTATATTGGAGGTTTACTCTGAACTCAGTTATACTTTCTAATTCTAGTAATCTCAACTTTAAGCTAAAAAAATAGAAGAAATCATCCCCAGACATATCGCACTCAATAAATCCCCATCAAACAGAAACGTCCCGACGGTTCCAGGGATGTTTCACTCATTTGCGGAGAAGTCGGTCAGTAAGATTGCAGGTTCGGGATCGTTTCGCAACAAAACTTGGCCGGCAATCTTGAGAAAGGAAATCTCGAAATGAACAAAGCGATCGTGCGGAGAAAGAGCCGATGACCCGTGGATCTTCCGCAACGAGCGATTATCGAGAGAGTGGCCGTCGATCCAGCGAAGAATCAATGGATCGATGGCCCAGTGATCGAGGGGAACCGGGCTGGACGTGCGTAAACATTGCACAACTGCGGCCTTGAAGACGGCTCGCGGGTCGGGCCGAAACGTCGATTATTGTTTAGCGAAAGATATTAATAAAAGAATAAAACGTGTTTTGAGGTTTACTTCTCGAGTCGTGTGGATACCATGGTATTAACTTACGAGGATTTCGAAAGGATTTTTTGGGGGGAGGGGATTTGGTGGAGGTAAACTAAAAGAACTGTGGTTAGGAGTAAATTCCATAAATTAAACTTAAAAGCCTCGTTGGCCAGGAAAACAATTTCGTTAGAAAGACAAATTAACGCGATGTTTCGTACAATATTGATTTGAGAATTAATAAAATTTATGAAACGTGGCTCCCCAAAACCATAATTATAATATTTAAATGTATTATTGATAAATAATGTTAACTGATAATATGGATGGTATTGGCTACTGTCATTGAGTATTTAGTGCTACTGCTATAGCACTGTATAATATGGTATTGTCAAAATTAATAAGGTATATATTAAATTTTCATCTAAAGGAAAGGCTAAAAACGTCAAAACGTTGAGAGTTTTTTTACTATTCAAACAGCCTTGATACCTTTTAATATAAAATCAGTAGATTTTTACTTACGTAAATGCCTGTAGGTATCAATATTCTTTTTAGTTATTCGCCGTACGCGTTTCGAGGGATTAACCACTCATCCTTAGCGGCGTTTCACGTTTTCTCTGTTCGTGTTTTTGACAACTATAGAAATGTGGGCTTATTGTTGATGAAGAGAAACGATGCTGAGGATGAGTGGTTAATCCCTCGAAACGCCTACGGCGAATAACTAAAAAGAATATTGATACCTACAGGCATTTACGTAAGTAAAAATCTCCTGTTTTTATGGTTTTTTTTATTGTGAACTAATGAACGTACGGAATTTACTGTATTTTTAAAATTCATAATAGCGAAGGATAATAATAAGTACGGAATTTATTCCCTATAAAGAATTGTCATATCGTGTAATGCGTACTATCGCTTCCAGATTTGTGACATATTTTTAGTACATTTAATACATTGTATGATATTACGCATAATATATTTAAATTGGTATTACGATGAATTATTAATGTTATAGCAGAAGTAGTATTCATTATGTTTACATATGCCGGTTTTTCGTAAACTGTAGAGGTGTTTCAAGTGTTTACTTTAATTACAATCACCATCTATCACTTATAATGTTTAAATAAAAATTGAAAATACAAAATTTAGTTTTGTGAATTTCATATATATATATATGTTTCAATAAAACTACTCGCTAAGTAAGACATTACATTAATTTAATTGTTTGTAGCATCTCCTTGCATATGTTTTAAAGTGCAATTGATTTAGTAACTTTTTTTCAGTGCTAATCCCCAGGCAGTCCCACCACGCCACCACAAACAAAGAAAGTCATTCTAATGTTTATCTAGCTTGGGATGAAACATTAACCAAATTCTATGTAACCCATCAATAAATTTTGTAAATAACAGGTGTTTGTATAGTTGATACATTATATTACCGTTGATGTATGTCACGATATAATCTCCATTTAGAAAATTCCTCTCGCTGAGAATCTTCTATCTTCATTGAAGAAACCCGATGCGGCTACAAAGGGACTAACACTTCACAGGAATTATGTTATAACAGTTGTTTTCTCAGTTTTTTCATCTCTCTGTCGAAGGTCCAAGGCTCTCTTGTTGGATGGATGAATTCGTATTTTATTGTTGGAGATGAGAAGGTGTCTCATGACAGAATAAAATATTTTAAAAATGCAAGGTTAGGGTTTATAATGAGGAGGTAAATTAATGAATAAAATTCTTTGATTTATAATATTTAAGAAGAAAATTCATTCAGCTGTATTAAACGTATTTGTTTTATTATTGAAATTGGAAGTTACTTACCTTATGCTATTCCTATTTTTTAGGGAAGAAATATATATTTAAAATAAGTTCCGCGATGGCTTATCGCATAAAATCACATTAAGGAATACCCTATTTATAATTATGTATAGATATTATCTGTCATGAAAATTAAAAAAAGTACATGATGATCCGTAAATGAATTGATACTTAAATTAAACGTTAAAATGTCCCAAATTTTTAGTAATTTTAAAATTAAATTATTTTTAGTTTTCCTTGTTAATTATTTTGAACAAGCTGATGCAAAATTAACAAAGCTTTTGAACCCCTGCCGGGAGAGTATTTTTAAAACGTTTCTCATTTTTGTATAAAGTTTAATTAACTTTATACATTCAATCATTTCCTCCCTGTAAATCTAAGTACATAAAGCGGTACAGTGGATGATATGGCAACCTACATCTACACCATTCAATTAGCGAGCAGCACGCATACATTATTATTCGTGTAGCACATTACTGCACCCGGCACATCCGGCGGCGGCGGCGGCATTTCAGGTTCAGAATGCGATGGTGCAGCGCTAAAGCACGCGCACATTAACTTGGGAGCGGTCTCAACATGTATTATTTATCATTACTTGTTGTTCCATTAATAATGAATTAATTACTGATAGTATCGATTCGTAAATGTAAACAAAGAACTATGTATTTCAAGGTAAACGATTTAGATAATCATTTGTCCTGAAAAATCAAAATTTTATGAATTACCTAAGAGTGAACTAATCGTTTTAAAATTCACTGTAAATCTCTGGGCTTTCAAGATGATCTTATCTCATAGAATAAATAAACCCATGTTGTTTTAAGTTTGGTAGCTACCAAATAATTTTTCATAATTCAAGCATACTAGTTATTTAGACGACCCAGATTAAATTGTAGGGATCAATCTCTATGACCATTGAAAACGTTATAAGATGTTTTATCATTCTCTATTAGATAAATTAAATATTAATACGTTTTTCTTTACAGTGAAGACCTTCGAGGCCTGATTCCTCATAGTAACTCCTACACTATTGTCAGGTCAGTTCCTTAAAGTCATATTGTACAACTAATTATAAGACACACATTTATGTAAAGTTATAAGTTATGTAAACTTTACATTTATGTAAGGTAATGTAAAAGATACACTCAGTAGCTCCTTAACACTGAGGCGTGCATATTACAAAATTAACAAAGTTCCACCACATCTTCAACAATAGGTATTAAAACTCCTCAGCTATATAAATCTCGGAGACCACAGTTTTATGGTCATATTACGAAGGTTTTTTGGCTGTCTACCGAACCATTACGTCGGGTGTTTTGTTCTCCATAGACATGAATTATCTTTTATAGATCATTATCTTTTACTTCATGCCGGGATTCCACATTAAAATCCGACACAATAGCAAACAAAGCTCTAGCTGCGTTTTTAGCGAGTTCCCTTTCTAAGGCGTTATGCATGTAGGCATAAGCCTGTTTGCTTTAGAGCTTTTCCCGTCTGTTAGTCCAGGCGGTATCTGTTAAAAAAGCACATGGTTGGGTAAATCGTACAGTCTCCAAGATTTTTGTGTTAATGGCTCCGGAATATCATTAAAAAAGAAAATTTCACTATGCGTACAACTATAAACCTGTGCAAAATTTTTTATCAAGGGAAATATTAAAAATTAAACAAAAATATCCACGTTTTTCGTCTGTTTTTTGAGGATATCTCCAAAACTATTCCTTTTAGACAAAAATAAATTACACCAAACGTTTTGTTATAAAATTATACATTGAAAAAAGTTATTTTTAATTTAGTTTTTCCTACAAAAAGTCCATTTTTCAATCGAAAAATGTAAAAGAATAGTAAAAATGAATCAAAAAATTTACGTTTTTTGCGATTTTGTTGGGACACGATGACTCAACCAATGACCTTCAATCTTTTCACAATAAATGTTTGTATTATAAGAAATAATTACACCAAGTTTCATAAAAATAAGCCTAATATCTTCAGCACAATAGTCATCTAATAATCGTACTGCCAAAATATTGAACAATTTTCAAATCCATCTAAACCGCAAAGTACGATCCGCAGATACATGAAAATTGAACCAAATATAAAGGAAAAGTAGATATTTCAGATAAGTCTTAAAATATTAAAATCGGTTCACTAGGAGAGCCTAGGCAGGTGTTTAAATATATTATTATTTTTGGCAATTTCTAGCAATTTCATTAATTTGCATTATTTTCTATTAAAGTATATTTTTAAAACTCAAAATCATTTATTTTAGGCCTGAGTGACCTTAACATCGAGACTGACCTTCATTTGTCAAAGCTCGGCTCCCAAAACCGCAAGGGGCGCCTTTTATTAGCAGTCCTCGCACAACGCGATCGAACCGACATTCACATGCATGAAGCTCGGCCCCCAATTACATAAATCCCTTATCCCTACCTTCCCTTCGTCAAGCTCGGTCCCCGAACTGAAAATTTTGCCGATAGTGAGCAGTGCACGGTCCCTCATGGGCAATTAGTACACATTCTCATTCATCCCTAGCTTGATTCTCAATCTACAGAAAGCTGTAATTGTACCCTTAATCTTTTATTCATCAAGCTCGATTCCTTAAATTTACCCCCCCCCCTTATATTCTAAATTATTTTATATTATAAAGATTTATTTAAATGTCATTCTTTTCTTTTGAATACAAACGGAACTTTTCAAATTTTTTTACAAATGTCAATTTAAAATATTTTGCATTTGTTTAATGCAATGACACTGTGATAAAACAACGTGTAAAAGATATTCAGGCAATTTATGTGAAATTAATGGTTTTTAAACTGTTTTCCACGTGAAATTGGTTCAAATTTTAAAAATTCTTTCAAGGAATTTAGACTCGGTAGTTCCTTCTTTATCGAAACGTTCTTCTCGAAACGTTTTTTCTTAACTACCTTTTTACAATAGAGAAACGTGCTACACATCTTTTTGTCTCCTTCTTCTGAAGTCTAAAATGTACTGCCCATATACCTTAGATTATAATAAGAAAGAACAATATACTGGACTCTTAGCGTTTTAATTATTTTCTGTGACAAACATTTAGTTACATATTTTGTTTGTTCATGCACATAGAGGAAGTTTTTTATAAGGAAGTATTTTTTAGTTAAAGCTAGTTTCTATAGCCTTAATGGTTTTACTTAAGCCAACACAAACAGTCTCCCACTGGATTTTAAGGATTAGACGTTCAGAATTCTGTAACATGTAATGATGTAATTTAAAGAAAGTATTTGAACAAAAAATGTTATTTTACTATGGGAAAAAGATTATTTGATTTCTTGTGAAAGGGCTACCACTGATGTAATAATACATTCTAAGCATGCGTGTCTGTTATTGTGTGTGTCCTGTACGTAAATGCATGATATGTGGGACGGTGATCATCATATTAAGATGGTGAGACTATGCATGTAAGTAAAAAAAGGTCATGTTTGCTGGTAACAAAAACATTCTTCCTAATATGTATTTTATACCTTTTATTCTTTTTTTCAGTGAAGATTGAAAAATGTTAAAGTGAACCATTTTTTACACGAGTGTAAATGGTTTGATTAAGATGAGGACTATTTCTATTTCCCTGAATACTTGCTACAGACTATGTAGGGAGATATTTTAGTCACTGAAGACTTCATGTTTCAATAGTGTGTATTTTACTAAATAAATAATTATAATTCTTGTAAAACTTAATTATATATAAGTTACAAGTATAATTATACTTGTTTAATTATTTTTGTCTAAACTAATTATATATAAGTTACGTAGTCAGTCTACGTAGAGCTCAAAATAGCAGTTTTCATTTACAAGGAGCGACTTTATCATACTGTGAAAATAAGCTTTTAGTCGTTAAAATTCTTCTCTTAAAAGATTTTTGACGATAGAACGCAATTTACAATGTTTACATTTCTGCTGTTTACAAAGTCCTATGATGGGGGCTGAGTATTATTTAATAAGGGCAACATTTTTAATTTGGGGGACCGAGCTTGGCGAAGGGAAGATAGGCATTAGGGGTTTAAGTAATTGGGGGCCGAGCTTCATGCATGCAAATGTCAGTTCGATCGCGTTGTACGAGCACTGCTAATAGATCGGCCCCCAAAGGCGCCCCTTGCGTTTTTGGGGGCCGAGCTTTGACAAATGAGAGTCAGACTCGATGTTAAGGCCACTCAGGCCTGAAATAAATGTTTTTGAGGTTAAAGAATATACTTTAATAGAAAATTATGCAAATTAATGAAATTGCTAGAAACTGCCAAAAATAATACTATATTTAAACACATGCCTAGGCTCTCCTAGAGAACCAATTTTAATATTTTAAGATTTATCTGAAAGATCTACTTTTCCTTTATATTTGGTCCAATTTTCATGTATCTGCGGATCGTACTTTGCGGTTTAGATGGATTTGAAAATTGTTCAATATTTTGGCAGTACGATTATTAGATGACTATTGTGCTGAAGACATTAGGCTCTTTTTTATGAAATTTGGTGTAATTATTTCTTATAATACAAACATTTACTGTGAAAAGTTTGAAGGTCATTGGTTGAGTCGTCTTGTCCCAACAAAATCGCGAAAACCGTAAATTTTTAGATTATTTTTTACTATTTTTTACATTTTTCGATTAAAAAATGCACTTTTTGCAGGAAAGACTAAATTGAAAATAACTTTTTTCAATGTAGAATTTAACAACAAAACGTTTGGTGTCATTTATATTTGTCTAAAGTGAATAGTTTTGGAGATATCCTCAAAAAAATAGGCAAAAAACGTGGAAATTTTTGTTTAATTTTTAATATTTTCCTCGATAAAAAATTTTGCACAGGTTTATATTTGTACGCATGGTGAAAATTTCTTTTTTAATGATATTCCGAAGCCATTAACACAAAAATCTCGGAGACTGTATGATTTACCCAAGTCAAAACATATACCGCCTGGTCTATGTAGGAAAATAGGGTTATGAATGTTTCAAGAGGTCTTGAAACACAGCTCCTTTTTCATCAAATACATGCATTTTAATGAAATCAAATATGGGATTCGCCTTTTAATTAACTAAAGGTTTATTTCGGTTTCTAAAATTCATTGATACAGCATTTTCGTAGAGGCTGAAAAAATCGAACATAGGCGATTTAATTGCATTTAAAAGTAGCTTATAAAAAGTATTCCTCTGCTATTTATTTAGTTGTTGATTAGCTATTGTTTATGTTGTTGACTATATTTAATTGCATTAATTAAACTAGATTAACTATATACATTAATTATATACATTATATAACCCGTTATCCAGGGGAAGTTTCCAAAGCTCTTAATAATAAGCCTATTATTTACGTTATTTTTTCCTAACGATATTTCCATGTTACAACACGATAAATTCTTTACTGTATTTCAAAAACAATATACAATTTCGATACAGGTATTTCATACAGACAAGTTTTATGCCAGTTTATTTTAATTAAGTTAAACCTAAATACATAAAATTCCTATATTTTCTTTTTAATATAGAAATCAATATTGTTAATATTATGTGTTACATGCTACAGAAACTCAATATGAATTATAAATATTTACTAGTGGGCCTTGCAGTTGTTGATTAATCTTTTTTAACTAAAAGTCAAACAAATCAATTAACATTTTGGATAGTCTCAGAATTATTACTATTATAGATATCAAAAGTTATATTAACGGTTGCGTCAAGTAATACAAAATTTCCAAAGTTGGATTTCGACTGTTTCGGTTACAGTTTCAATTAAAGATACTTGATACTTCAAGTACCTATTAATCCAATCGTGAAAATTTTGAATTACTCGACCCAACAGGTAATATAAACTTTAATTTACATCAAGTGAAAAGATGTAGATGTGTCATAGCACAGCTAATGTCGACTACAAATCTTATTATATTTCTTTCCGTAAAAGACTTCTACAGAAAGAAGTTATAAAAAGTATAAATTTTTAAAATAAAAGTAAGGTAACACAAGTTGTAGCAGATGGTTAAATCATCATTGAAATCAAAATACGTTTCATAATCTAAGATGGCCAGGATATCGACTGACGAGAGAGGAGGCGAGGTGTTGTATAAGTCGGGCCGTTACCGAGTCGCAGAGTGGCGAGTGGCGAGTGGCGCTACCCAGGGGTATCGGGTGTAGCGTGACTTTGCCGCCGGCAAGGCAGTCACCGGGGCGACGCCGGCACCGCCTTCATCACACCACAGATGTGTCTACTACCACAGTGAAACGACATTTCTTCAATATTTCAAACGAAATAAACCAAACTCCAGTTATATTTCTCTTCTAACCTCGAGCTGTTGTTCAATTGTTGCTGCTGGGTCAGCCTGTGGGAATTTTTTCTGATGAATGTACATATTCTCAAAGGGGAAAGGGAAAAATAAACATGAAAATAAAATAACTCTAAAATGTATAAAGTGTTTCACTAATGGTGGGGATTGTAGTAAGTTTTGTGTTGAAGTAGGGAGGGTGACAAGCATAAAATATTTGGGGGTAACACTAGATGAAATGTTAAATTGGAAAGCTCACATATCTAATCTTAAACAAAAAATAAATAATACACTCAGATTATTTTATTTCGTTCGAGGTATGTGTAAAGAGAATTTGATGAGATCACTTTACCTCTCGTTGGTACATAGCAGATTGGAATATGGAATAGTAAGTTGGGGAGGTACATATGTAACAAATTTAAAGGCAATATATACCATTCAAAAGCACTTCATTAGACTGGTAACAAAAAGTAATAAATTTGAAAGATCATTTCCAATTTTTTGTTCCTTGAAAGTTCTTCCGTTAAGATACTTATATGTATACAAGGTTCTCAAGATTTTTTATGTAAAAAGTAGAAATTGTAGGGAAAATAAGGAATTCAAAGTTAAATTAAGAAATTTCAGAAATGTTTTTGTACCAAAGCCAGCTAATACGTATTTTACCAAGTCCTACAGTTTTCTTGCACCAAGACTATACAATAAATTACCTGTTTACATTAAAGAATGTAATAATATAAATATTTTTCTAAAAATGCTGAGGATGTGGTTATTTACTGTACAGAACATTGAAGAACTGCTATTTCGCATTGATGTCTGATACATGACTGTTGCTGGAACTTGCTAAAAACTTAACTTGCTAGTATTTACAAGGATTTTGTTTGTTTTATTTTACTGTTTTTTATTGTGTGTTATTTTAGAAGTTTTTTTTTTGTTTCTATACTGTTAATAATATGGTTGTTTCTGTATGGGTATTATTGTAAAAAGGCTCTCAGATTGTATATGATGAATATTTACTTTTTTTTATCTCACTGTTGTTACAATTTAGATAGTTTGGAAGAGTTTTAATTTAATTTTATGATTTAATTAGTTAATTGTGATTATTACTTAGTATAATTTTATATTAATGATAAGCAAATTTTGTTGTTGTTAAACAGAAGATATATTGCTGCCGTTTAGATTTTATTAGTTGTTAAGTGCCAATAAAGCCTCCGAACAGGCTAAACGCCTTGGAGGAATAATTATTTCTCTGTTACATCTAGAAAGGTCAGACTTGGCATCTTAAAATGAATTTAACTGTAATTGTGATATTCGTACCTTTTTGTATTTGTATCGATGAGCAAATGTAATGAACTGTAATTGGAGAAATAAATTCTTTCTTCTTCTTCTTCTTCTTCTTCTTCTTCTTCTTCTTCTCCACTTCAAATACAGTTTACTATAGTGGTGCCAGGAATACGCAATCGGTATTTACGTAATTTTATGTATTTATGTATGTAACTGGATCTTAGGATTGACGAGTTTAGTTTATATATGTATGACCGCCAGTGAAGGTAATGGGTTAGCCCACCATGAAGAAAATAGTTTCTATCTTCAATGTGAATGTAAAAGGTCTTCTGGTCACTTAAGTCAAAAAGGCATTATTGACCTGTTTCCATAATTTTTTTTAATATCCCTATGGATTAAAATGGGAAAATGTACTCCTAGCTTGGCACAAGAAATCATTTGCAGGGTTAAGTTTATGTTCAGAACAAAAGAATATGTTTTTGTTATTTCAGTATCCTTTGGCAAGTTAAATCTTGCTTTTCAGGGTTCTGATGTCGCAACAAAAAATCACTGATAAAATCTAAAGGAGTTAATATGTTTTTGTAATCTATTAAATATTAATTAAAGCCTCTTCCATAACCGCCACTCTTTATTGGAACCAATACAGTTTGAATTAATTCGACAGGTAAATGGTAAACGTTATAATATATTCAGACCAATACCGAGCAAAGTACCGCTTGACGCTGTGTAACTTGGTAATCGCGTTCGTTCTAACTTCATTGACGTAGTTCACTAATTCGTTTATGTAACAGAATTACACGTGCTGTTGTAATTGCAACAGTCTCTATTGCAAACTTCCCTTGTTTAATGTGCATGAACAATGCCATACATCTTAATTGCTAGTTTATAAATTCCATACTAAGGACTACATCAAAGAGACATGGTTAAATGCAATAGGATATTAGTATCTAGTTTTTCTTTGCTGTTAGGTAATCGTTAATTAGAGCCTCACTAATCTGAACCTCGATAGTTCGAAAACCTCTATAATTGGTGTTTTTCGTCTATTCCCTTCAAGAAACTTCTAATTTCCAAACATTGACTAGTGCAATCCTGCAGCTTGAATTGGCGAGTTTTCTTTGCAACCTTAAACATGCTTGTAAACAGATAGACCTTCGTAATATTAATTTCTTTCACAATAACCTCTATAACTCAAACCCTCGATATTCAAAATTTCCTATGGTTCGAAACAAATTTACTGACCTCTGAATTTCCAAGAAAATATATTCTACTGTATTTAGCACTTTACCCCCCTCCCAATCCAAATGCGATTTAAATTTTCAAGTAAAACATTTTATTACATAATAATGTCAATATTGCACATGTTATTCCTCATCAAAGAGGAACAGAAGTGGAGAAAACAGATAAATCTGAGTTCCTAGGAAACGATGATATGGAAGAGATTTCAACGTTTATTACAGTTTGGTATGTATTTCACTTTTTGATTTTCGCTTTTCTCCTCGCTAACTACGATAGGTATAAGTTTCATTAAACTCGGCTGAAGCCAATTAGAGCACAAATAAAACAAGCAATCCAATCAAAACGGAATATTACATGATATTTTGTATCATCCCTTCTTGAATGAGGTGAGGAAATATCAGTGCTATTAGACGTATTATTTTCAATTAGATTGAATATCATTATTGTACTTGATCTATATTTCCCCTTCGGCACACTGACCCCGAGAGTAGGTATATCGAGTAAGCTGTTCCAAAAAGTAGACAATAGGCTTCACTAGGATTATTATGTAAGCTGGAAATTTACATGTCGTAAAAAGAGCTGTTCCAAGCGAACATTGAGGTAGCATATCGGAACCAAAATATTCAAAGAAGTGAATAACTGCGAAATATCTCGTTCTATTCGTATATTTGTTAATTTTACCACTCATTTTTTGTCTTTATTTGGATAACTGTTCAGAAGTACGACCTACGTATTTGGTTCCTACCGTGAAGCAAAAATGCCTAATAAATCGGAGAAAATTCGTTCACTAATTATTGCAGTGAAGGAATTGATCTCAAGGGTTATGTTTTGTCTACAATTAAAACAAAACTGACACTTTAGCTCTCTTGTTACTAATATCAAGCTATGAATATGCCGAATTGGAATTAAGAATTAATTCATTTGTAGAGTGTCGACAAACCTGTAGAGTGGACCTGTAACCCGACTTCGAAAATGTTCGATCAATTAGAGGTGCCAGCACTTAGTAAATTAGTTACAATAGTCTGAATCGTAGGTACCCTTCTAACAAAAATTCTTAGGTCTGATTTAAATTTATTAATTTTTAGAGCTGTAAAACTAAGAAAAAAATTGTGATTTATACTGTATATTTTACTTAACAGTCGGACTATCATGTAAAAGAGGATTTTTAATTCTACACATATTTATCATATGAACTAATTTATTTCCATTGAATTCAAGTACGTATTGGTACTTGAAGCAATTAATAAATCGATAAAATGTACTAATAGGCTATAATTTAAATAGTGAATCGAACAAAAGCCATTAGTTGAAAAATATTATCTGCTATCACAGCTGAACAAATTCAATTAAGCTTGCGCATAAAATTACTGCACGTCTTTTTTGTTTTAATTAAACTTAAAGCCATTCAATAAATTAGTTTGCATCACAACTGTAGTTGTTCATTTTCTGTATTAACTAACAAACTGTAGCTTATCACTATAAATTTCTCAACGTATGTTTTAATCACAATTGTTAAAAGTTTATTTCTTACACTAGTTTGGCACTTGCAAGTCATTGACTACAGTGTCTCTAAAAAGACGCCAATATAAAATTACACAAAAGTCTTACCTTAATCGCGTTAGTGTTCAAAAGGTTGGTGAGGGTTTACCTAAAAAAAAAACAACATATTTCAAACAATAATGCACTACAATTATCACAATGAAGGGCTACTTTTATTATTAAAAATATAAAGATGAACTGAGTAGTACTCTTTTTCAATTTTTTTTTTCTAAAAAATGTTTGAAAAAGGGTACTTGGTTCATCTTTATATTTTTAATTCAATTCGAACAATAAATACAAAGGCAAACCAACTGCATTGTATTGTATTCTATGTAATGCCTGTGCCGTAAACAGTAAATTCATTAATAAACTTATTTACAGCATTAAAAATTTTAAACTTGTTTATTTATGACGTCAGTAACACGGTTTCCATTTTTATGACTTTTTAAAATCTCTCTAGTTGATATACCATTTTATAATTTTTATGTTTCTTTATTGACAAAGAATCATTCCACAGCCACGGATTTACTGTTTGAAAAAATTAAGAATCTTACCTAACGTGCTGCTGCACTCAACTTATTGGAATTTTTTCAAACAGAAGTAATCCTATACAAATTGCATATCCTTCCACTATCTATTTCAATTTTTAGTTCTTTTTACAGGAATTCCACAAATCCTCATTCCTAGAGATAATACCCAACCAACTTAAAACACACCAACTTAAACTTTATACGTTATTCTTCCTCTGTAAGAAAAATACGGGTTTGATATCACTTTGCTGACTCAACGGATCGTCGAATCTTATTGACATCTTCCTGAAAAACCTTTCCTTCGTCTTGTATAAAACAAAGACGTTAAGATAATACAAGGACATAGAGAAGGTTAAGGGGTATAACCTTCTCTATACCATTGCAAACCAGTTATAAATAATTATAAACGAACATTTCTGAACCAATAGATAACTCAAAATTCTTTTGTCCCAAACATAACCAAAATAAAATAACTTATTAGCTTAATTTGTAAAATTGTAAAATAACACGGTCGGAGGAGGCTGGAGGTCGGAGGTTGAGGTTGGTGATAAATTATTGACGGTGCAGCGGGCAGCGCGGCGCATGGACCGGCCTCATTAATGGGGCTGTAAACAAACAAACCTGGGCCACCAGCGGCTCGTTTATGGTTCTTAAAATCCTGAGGTTTTATTAATTTGTAGAAAAGGTTCACTTTACGATTTTGTAAGCCTATTGTGTTTTGTACTAAAACTACAGTGTCAACACCATTTATTTAATAGTGAACTAAAGGAAAATTTCCTCATGAACTAAAGGAAAATTTAGTAACCACGCAAATGTTTGATCCTCTTAGAAAAAGAAAAAAAACAATGAAAAGGTACTTTTAATAAACAAAGCAAATTGCCAAATGCTAAACTTTTCAAATATATATTAACTATATGTATGAGTAGAACTGTTTGAGGAAAGTAAATGTTACTTTTGGTTTATTGGCTGAAAAGAATTGAGTAAATCATACACAGCAGGAAAGGGTTGAAAAAACAAATACAGAGCATAAACGCTTTCAAACGGCTTTTCATGTGGTTCTAGCAAGTAAGGGTTTCATTACTTTCTAAAAGGGGGGGCTCTTTCTAAAAGGAGCCGCTCCAAACAGAGCTGGAAACGCTCACGATTTTTTACCGTTGAATAGTGTTCGTGGACCTGTTAAGAGGGTTATAATTTAACGAGAGTAGTAAAATATTAAGAACCCAGCACACTGAACGCCGCGCCGCGCGCCGGTCGCAAGGAACCGTCGCCGCTACTCCACCCAGACAAAGCGCCAACCAGTTACGGCAGTTACGTTAATCGGGCTCAGAAGCTCGTAGTGGCGATTGACGTCAAAGAAAGATATGAGCGAACGGACCAAGTCGCATTCGCCCCGACATAAACATGGGGAAAGGCGGGCGAACCGAGAGGCGAATGTTGGCGATAAAATACATAACGAAGCGGGGGAGGGGACCGAGACCCACATAGTGAGCGACTGCCGCTCGCCGCTCTGGCTGGGCGGTCGTCTATGTGGATGTATGTAGAGGAAATTATTTAGAAGAATGACAATTTTTTAACAATAATTTTTAGAACATCAACATATTAACGAATTGTTATTGCTTAAAATCAAATGGATACATAACGAGAATTTTATGGACATTCACGGACTTTAATGAGTTAGGAAAGATTTAAAGAGGACGAACTCGCACCGAAACATCAAAAGAGAGTATAGACCGCTGTCAAATATAAATTATTAGCTGATATCACAAGTTTCAACGCTGAAAACTCTTTTATTATTCTATCAAATTTGTTACATGGTACTGAAATATCATTAAATGAATATCAGGAAACTATCAACATATGCTCTCATTTGATTATCACCATAACTTTGAACGGCCAAGGATACGTTCTTTCGGTGGTAGTTTTTTTACATGACTTGCCCTAAAGGTTTTTGAGGCAAACGATATACCTTTAATACCTTTAAAGGTATATTATTTGCCTCCAAATCATTTAGGGCAAGACATTTGCAAAATCTGCCACCGAAAGAACCTATCTTGAAAGTTAAGCTGTGACAACGATGGACACACAGAGAGACTGCTTTATTTTTACAAATCACACCATCGAGAGGGAAGAATAATGCCAGTCGGAGAGGCGGACAATGAATCCTACTTGATTATCACTGGCATTTTGGAGTGTATTATATTTAAAATTTAATCATCAAAATTAATAATTCACAGCAACAACCTGTTTTCGTTATTCAAAAATACATCCACTTAAAATTCTGTCTTACAACAACTTAAAGCGGTACACCTGGCCCAATAGGCTAAATGTTTGAATATCCATCGTTGATCGTGAAGACTTTAAAAATGCGTCATTAAGTCAATTATTCTAACTAACATATGAGTATGTTAAGGAAAAATAGTTTTAGATAATAAAGGGTGTTTCTACCCCATTGGCTGTTGCAGTTCCATGACGAGACGACAGTCTGACAGCTTAAGGATCCTACACTCAGATGCGAGCGCACGTGGAGATCATCCTTCTTTCACATAAGCATTAGAAAGGTTCTCGTGCATAAATTTCCCTTTGCGGATATCTCCCCTTTTAATTTGAAATATTAATGAATGTTTCAAAACATATTGCAGCTAAAAGTGTTCTATATGACAGATTTTCTCTTAACGTTTATTATGGAATCAAAGCACCTATTGTTCACCTTAATTAATGCTTGCATGCATAATGGTACGAAACACTTCCTTGTAGATAGGTTTAATTGACATGCAAGGTGTCCCGTAGTTACAAAAAAAAAACTAACTAGTTCTGTTCTTTGGGTCAAATTAAACAAAAAAGTCTTAGATGGTCCTATCTCTCTCTTTGTTTACTGACTGATGATGGCATGTAGGGAGTTTTTCTTAATTTGACATGTTTCTTAACCCCTTGAGGTACAACTCCAGCCTTAGTGTATGTTTATAACCATTAGGACTTATTTTGGTACGGATTAACAACTTTCTACTTTCTATACCAAATCAAATGGAGGCAATTTTTGAAAGTGCAGAACGTTGTCAAGGGATAAAAATGTGCAAAGTTAATGTATTTTCCAAAAATGTATAGTTTTAGTTGGTTTATAGAAATGCAACTGAACATTTTTTAATATTTCTTTGAGCATATTTCTTTGATATTACTGTTAGGAGCGTTTGTCTCTTTTTGGGTGTTGATTCGTTGATTCCCGCCAGCGGTTGAGGAAGAGAGTTAGAATGGTGAATGAAATCTTGACTATTCTGGAAGAGGAAGAGGAGGCCAAACAAAACTAAAAAAGAGAGGAAGAGAGATATGGAGTGGGATAGAAGAGGAAGTGAGATGAGGTCAAGAAACATGAGCGTGAACTACGTGAGCTACCGACAAGGTCGCCCGTGGATCGTGGGAAAGAAATTGTGCTCTTTGTTGAAATCTGCGATCTGGAAAACTGACTGTTACCTAATGGAGCAGAAACACGGGTTGTTTTCAAAATAATTGGACAAACGCAAAGGAATGCCGCTCGTTGAATTTATTCTTAAGTAAACATTTCACATCATTTAAGTCTTTCATGTTTATATATATATATTTCCTGCAAATTATTTCAAATATTTTCGATGGTGAAACTCTTAAAGTTTGTTGATAATGGGATTCCGAACAGAAAAACGTGGAAGACTACCCGAAACCTCTAAAAATCTCCTCAACATCGATATCTAACGGTAAGCAGAGGAACCAAGTCTGACGATAAACAGCCCCTTGCCGTAACAACGTCTTCCTTAAGAAATTCCACTCAAAATTTATTTGTTGTATCCCTCCAAGTCTTAAATAGAATAAAAAATTAATTCAAACCCACTGCAGCTAATTAATAATTTGAAAATTTGGGACGTTCTATATCTGTTATTGTTTACAGTTTAAATGTACCAAAAAGGTTTTAGTGCAGTACTTACGCTTGAGTCAACTTTATAGTTTACCTTCAAAACAATCTAATGACAGAACCTCCAATGAAGTAGAATATTAGTTTGTCTTGTTTCTCTTCTTTTGCTACATTTTTGTAAACCATTACTATAGCATTACCCAAAATCAAATACATCAACACCTATATTTGTGAATCTTTCAACCTTAGCAATTGTAAGGTTACCTAGACTGGATTATAAATATAAAAAAAACGTTAAACCATAAAAGATCGTCCATAATAATGTTGTTAAAGCAAGGTCCAACAATACAACTCCACAACATACTATCTTGCTTGCCGCGGAAAACAGTACACCATAACCCATAAGGTTGGCTGCGGCACGATGGATGCGCGGTATAGTCCAGATAGCGGCATTAGACTTGCAAATGGCCCATTACGGTGAAAGGGCGGCGAGGACCGAGTGCGACCGCAGTGCGGGTCTGCCGAGTGCACGACAGCGGGGAGATCAAAACTACGACTTTCTTTTTTTGTGTGTTTTAACTTGCCTTTGACTTGATTATGTTTTGATAATGGGCAGTTTGAGCCCTGGTCTTTATATAACTAACTAACGATGGCCATTGATCCATGAATTACATACGGTGACAGGGTTCTGAGTTTCGAGCAGTCAAAGTCTTATTTGATTTTGATCGAAATCGAGCTGAGCACCTTCGATGGGTTTACGAAACGATTGTATCACGTCTGTGCCAACTAACCAATCATACTCTTACGTGTGAATCCCTGGTTGGATGAAGAAAAGTGTAATGTGAATTTCTCAAACGTCATTGATAAACGTGAAAACACCAAGAAAAATTATGTTAAAACAGTAAACCGACACATAACATGTTCGGTTTATGAATAAGATAGATGGTAAAATTAGGTTTAGTGATGAAAAGGTGGATTGAAAAGGGTAGTAAGCTTTTGTTTGAAGAAATGTTAGTTTTGTTTTCGTGTTTTCAAATTTAGTTAGTTTAGTTACCTCATCTTGGAAAGAAAGGAGTGCTCTTTTGTATGATGTTTTTTAGATACTTCTTTTACACTTTGAATTTATTTAGCAAAACAGTATGTTCTTAAGGAGTATCTGACATCCTTCAAATCACGCTTGCGATATCTACATATCGCATATCTAGATATTTACTTATCTACGATTTTCTATTACTTATCTATATTTACGATATCTACATAGTGAATATCTTGGTCATATTATAGTGGACAATATCATGTTTAGATAAAAAGGGTCACGCGTTCAAGTACGTACTATGATTTCCATTTTTTTTGCCATAAAGAAAAATCCTAAAAACCAATGGAGTGGATTTCTTAACTAACTTTAAATATATACGCGCGTAGGCATAGTCAATAACAATATTCTAATCCGAATTTATTAGATCTCTCAAGCAATGTCTGTTTAATCCCTTTCTATAGGTATTGAGCGTTGAACCAGTGTAATACTTGTTTTTGGTAATGCCATAAAAAGAGAAAGAAGCCATTTCTCGGCATACTAAAGTCAAAGGGGCCCATGAAAGTAAATTTACATCCATGGCGCCGGCGTTTAAATGTCTCTTGGCGACCGAGTGCCGGTACATTGCCAACTCTGGCTCGATTTCACCTGTTGTAAATACGCGAATGTTACTACCTAATGATTGTACTTATAATTTCTTAAGTAGTAAATTATTTATAATCTTTAAGAAATCGATTTTTATAAGATTAAAAGTAGAGCTGAACTCATGTATTTTTATGTTAGTTTATTTGCTACGTTCAACTAGCATGAAAATAATTGTTAAAATGAACTAGAGGAGAGTGCACGAAATAGGCGGGCGGCAAAAAGTGTAAGTAAACTCATCAAATTGCCTGCTAAACCTCAGCTGAAATGGCTAAATGAAATGTTTTTGTTTACCTCTCAAAACTTTCTTTACGTTTTTCAGGGCCTTTTACGAGTAAATTTGTGTTGACAGTAACATATGATCATATAAGTTGAAAACTACTCAAACAAATAATAAGCAATAATTTCGCCAGCAGCGCACTCACTCCCCCACCCTACTTGGTGCCCGTCATTACAGGCTGACAACTTAAAAAAAGAACCTTTTACCAATCGATCTCTAGGTCTTATTTCCAAAACTGTAAGAAATAAATCCTGAAATTTGGCATTTACAGGTTCCTCTAAGGCCCTAAATGATCATTCTTAAACGGTTTTACAAAATTCCCTTCGGTTTTAGATTGCCAGTCAAAAATGCAACTGTGGGCAGGCTCTTTTCAAAGTTGTTGGCTTATATAAAGAGAGTTTTTACCAAACCACGAGACAAAGCGAATAAAAACCAAAGGGATTAATTTAAGTTTTATGCTTTTAAAATCTTTTCGCCTTTCATTGTAACAGCACGTACATCCTAGTGAAAACAGTCTTATTATAAAATTATTACAATTATATCTCAATATTTTGAACTCTATTCGTGGTGTAAGTTTATGTACACAACAACAGTTTTTAGCAAACCTCAAAAATGAACATACTTAGTTGTTAGCCTCCTAAACACTGGGGCCAGTGTAATAGAATTAAACTGGTTTTCCTCAAAACTCGCTTTGTTTACCTCGAAGTAAAAACCTCTAATCTCCTCTCCCGAACCGTTCCCCGCGAGTTGCCTTGGCGCAGATTGCAGGGTCGGCGGCGGAGGCAGCGAGAGCCACGGGCTGCGGCCGGGCCCCAGCTGTTGTGTTGCGACTCAGCCGGAAGTGAAACCGAAAATTGGGGTGCAATTATCAATTTTCTATCGCCATGCTGCAATTACTATTCATAGAAGAATCTTCGGGAGATAGTCTTCTACGAATACTGCAGTAGAAAAGTTCGCTTACGATTTTTCATTCTTGGAAAGGAATAGAAAAAGTGTAAGGAAGGTATATTAGACCCTTATACGGCCTGGTAAATTTTAGGTTGAATAATATTCTGGCGTTAAACAACAACTCTAATTCACATAATATTTCCAAGTTTTAAGCATTTTAGGTGAAAGAGGTAAATTATAAATCTTCTAAGAGGGACCAATTTTCATATTATAGCATCTAAGGATTGGCAAAAAGAAAAATAGTAATCTTAAATTGTGTTTGTTCGAGACTCACTTAATAGAATTTGATAATTGAATCCCGTTAAACTATTTTAGGTTTAAAAGTTGAACAAACAACGCCTTTAATGAAAATGGGAATAGAACATAAAGACAAGAATCGGGCGTATTGTTTGTATTTCCTACTCAGTAGGGCGGATCGGTCTGATCAGAGATTGGAGAACCGTCTATAAATGATCCGCATCCGGTGCCGGGACCTTCCGTTCCCTTGGCACATGAATATTCTTGTCATCTCCTAAGGCAATCGATAGCTCTAAAAAATACGCCTGTGCTACTGTAACCAATGTTGTTTTTGTGTTTTACCGTACAGCCCAACTGGGAAAACTACCTCTTTTCTCCTTGCAAATGCATGTTTAACCACCTTCAGTATTTAACCACAAAAAAACGCCATGGCAACAAAAGAAAGCTAAATTAATGTTTTTATAACGTAAAAAAGTGATAATTTAGTAATAAATCTAACTCCCAGGAAAATGGAGTGAAAAGTTTGTTATAAACTAATAATCAAATGCTGGACGGAGATTTACTGTGACGGTACAGTAATTAATTAAAAAAGTTAAATTGCATCCTTAAAGCGGACGATACTTTATCCACGTCTGCGATGAATGGCTCACAACACTGTGTTGCAGTTGAAATATATCATCGGTCTTGAACAACGGGAGCAGTCTCTGTATTGTTTGATTGTTTGACGCCCCAGCCCTTCCTCTGAAGTATCGACTTGCTGTCTGTCAAATGAGCTGCATTAGTCTTTCATTCAATTTCAATTTTCTTTTTGAAGGTTATTAATTGTCTTTCTTTGGTAATTTTATTCAAGTCACGAAATTGATATTAATTGTTATACCGTGACACTATTCTTATACCTTGAGATCCTATTTCGAAAGGATTTAAAAAATTAAAGGTATAAATCTTTATATTGTAGCAACCAACACGCATTTTATTATAGAGCGTTCAGTACTTGAGTGCTTATGTAGTTGAATGGTTTATGAAAACTAAGATCAGCATGGATCCTATTAAAAATTGTAATCAAGATGAACTGGTAATCTCAGAAAGCCTGAAATCAAGAAGTAGTAGGAATACTGCATACCATTTCACAACGTCATCCTAAAGCTGTAGAAACAGTAGATCTCTGTTTTGTCTCCTTAACAATATGCCACTCATCGATCACACTCAAAAGTTTAATATGTTTCATTGACAATCATAATGCTTTGTGATTTGTTTCAATTAAAATCAAATAATTACTTAAAAACCAGTCTTTCTTGATCAAGTGACAGTCAATACCAAACGTGACAGTTATTTCAGGGAACTGCCCTAATTTCAAAAATTTCCTTTAATTCCATTTAAATTTCCGCACCTCTTTTAAATATAGTAGAAATAAAATTTAAATTACAAGTGAAGAAACCCTTGCACCTCGCACCATTTTAAAGGGAAGCCCTGGAAAGTAACCTCAACATAAGCCTCGGCTGGTGGAAGTTCTAAATCCGTCGTGGTAGACAGTGACTGTAGCGGGGCAGAGTGCAGCCGACTGTTAGCCACAAGAACAGGTTCTGCAGACTCGTGGGTGGTTCAGTGGGTCAGGCCCCCCTCGCCCCCTAGGGCCCCCCAGCGCCATATTGCAAGGGACAAGGGACCGGGAGCCCATCGCTCCACTCGACTGTGGCGGTGGCGACGGTTACCGTTTGAATTGTGTTTCATGTCGTCATGACTATTTTAGTAAAAGTATGAAGCGGAATCGGAAATGTTACTCTGTCTTTCCTTATCAACGCAGCTGTAACTACGACTGTTTATTTATTTATTTGTTGTTTTTTTTTTTGCTTAAATGTTCCAATAATGTGAAAAGGGGTGAGAAAGGGGAAGAAGTCAAGGGAGGGAAGTCTATATTGCCCCTTTACATTAGATATTTATAAGTATTTCTAACAAGAAAATGGGGGTGTTTTGGGTTTGGTGCAACTCGACGGAACTACATACGTACTACGTCATGGTGTCATGAAGAATATGAAGGTACCAGTAAATACCAGTGCGCTTGGACAGTAATGTTTATTCATTTAAATATATTGATAGAACGTTCTGCAAGAAGGGTCTACCGGAAGGACTTCAGTATAAAGGCTGCCAGTAACTTTTTTCCAGCAAGTTGTAATTTTTTAAGTCTTTTACAGCAGGACGAAAACTCAAACTGCCCCTCAGGCAGGATCCGTCGTTGTCATCAACCCCAAAACTAAGTCATAAAACAAGAACAGGGTTTGAGGCAGGGATGAAATGCTAAAAGTACCATACGCTTAAGTTTAATAATGTGAAATGTTACAAGCATATATGAACGGCTTACTAACGGATGAGGTACAAGAAATGCACTCGGCGTGATACAATTATCAGCTTCGGAATTACAAACAGCTGTTAGTTTTACTTAAATACTCATGCCCTAAATATTATGTACTGTGCGTTACCATATTCGAATTTCTGTTTCATAAATAGGGTAGACTAATAGGATATTAAGGATAAGTATCAAAATACCCCCGTTGCAGCAGACCTGCATACTCAGCGAATTTCAAGTGCAAAACAACATATTTCGATCCAACATAGCGAGATTTGACATGTTTTTGTAAGCTCCATAAGAATAACATGGGGAATGAGTATGGAGGTTTGCTGCTACAGGTATATTAAAACTGGGTGGTTTTAATTCAATATTTAGTAGATCTGAACCAGAAGAAGCCATTTACCAAGTTTTATAAAGATATGTTGAGAAATAAGCGAGATATAGAATTTTACTTATTTCCCATAAGGTTAACATTGGGACAACGTACTGTGTTTACCACTTTCAATATCTCGGCAACCAATGGACATAGAGCCATGATTCAAAATACTAAATTGTTTGTTTTTTGGGGCTGAATTCAATGGTGCCAATAAAAATTTGAAAAATTTTATTTTTCTATGTAAAAGTTTCAAAAAACCCATTTTTGGGGGGTTTACCCCCCTTTACCCCCCCTTCCGGTGGTCCGATCGGGCTGGTTTACGAACTCGTCCGAATAATTACTACTTTACACGTCTATGCCAAATTTCATTCCGATTGGACCATTTTTGCGCAAGTTATCGTGCTTAAAGACACACATATATATATATAGATATATATATAGATATATAGATATATATATATATTTATGAAAGTGAACGAATGGTGTTTTTGGCATCTGAGGACCTCAAAAAGAAAAGTTATGATGGTTTTAGGCTTAGGTCTTACCATGAGACCTACGGTAACAGCTTCTTCCCCATAGGGGAAATTCGCTAATAAATAAATTACGTAGTAGTTTTATGAGGTACTGTTTGTTTCACTATTAGCATACTAATGATTGAATAGTATAAATGAATTCCTATATTTCATGTACTATGATTCCATTTAAACCTCCATTTTTATGGGTTTCCTTTAAATGTAAGAGGCGAAATAATTTATGTGGTTGAAAGAGTTCTGTCCCTTGACGAGGAAGCAGAGTGAATGATTAGTCTCTAAGGACTCTAGCCTGCCACATGATGTGAAATAGTACAAAATCTTCTAAACTAATTTGCTGGTTAAGATGGAAAATACTGTAATTCATGAATAAATATGGGTTTAACATTTATCACAAACCTTTTTAACATTAAAATAACCCATTAAATACATTACTGTATCCAACATTTGGTATTTTTACGTTGTACTGTACAGTAACCATCCTAGGATATCTTAACACTCAAAATGGACTAAACCATATCTCTAGAACTTAGGGCCAAAAATAGAGTAAGTGAAAAAAGAAGGGTGCAAATATGGAGGGAAAGGCGGGCGGAAGAGCGAGGTCAAAGGCCAAGGTGACCAGGACACTACAGCAGTGTAAGGGGACTAAAGGGGGGGGGGGAGTTTTCCTTGGATGTCAGGTAATCAGCCCAGACGTGCGTCATAATTCGTTAATTTACATTTCTTTTTGACATATAAAGTGCCAAAAAAGGTTACCATGGAGTTAGTATGCGAAGTACCTAAACTTGAGTAAAGTTGTTCAATTCGGCCGATCTGTCGAGGATAAGTATCAAAATACCCCCGTTGCAGCAGACCTGCATACTCAGCGAATTTCAAATGCAAAACAACATATTTCGATCCAAAATAGCGAGATTTAACATGTTTTTGTAAGCTCCATAAGAATAACATGGGGAATGAGTATGCAGGTTTGCTGCTACGGGTATATTAAAACTGGGTGGTTTAAATCAATATTTAGTAGATCTGACCTAGAAGAACCCATTTACCAAGTTTTACCAAGATATGTTAAGAAATAAGCAAGATATAGAATTTTACTTATTTTCCCATAAGGTTAACATTGGGACAACGTACTGTGTTTACCACTTTCAATATCTCGGTAACCAATGGACATAGAGCAGTGATTCAAAATACTAAATTGTTTGTTTTTTTGAGCTGAATTCAATGATGCAAACAAAACTTTGATTATTTATATTTTTTTATATAAAAAACTCAAAAAAACCCATTTTTTGGGGGGTTTATCCCCCTTTACCCCCCCTTCCGATAGTCCGATCGGGCTGGTTTACGAACTCGTCCGAATAATTACTACTTTACACGTCCATGCCAAATTTAATTAAGATCGTACCATTTTTAAGCGAGTTATCGTGCTTAAAGACATATATATATATATATATATATATATATATATATATATATATATATATTGAAAAATTGATTATTGTGATTAGGGCTACATATATATCTATATATTTATGAAAATGAACGAATGGTGTTTTTGGCATCTGGGAACCTCAAAAAGAAAAGTTATGATGGTCTCGGGCTTAGGTCTTACCATGAGACCTACGGTAACAGCTTCTTCCCTATAGGGGAAATTCCCTATAGGGGAAATCCTAAAAGGATGAACAGAGCGAGGATAAACTATTAGCAGAAATGGTGAATATACAACGTTGGGCTTTTGGCCAACATTTGCAGTTTTTTTATACCCATGTGTTGTATAAAACGCCAACAGTCCAAAAACAGCTAACTTTAAACTCTGTAAAAATTAAGGTTGAACAATACATAAGGCGTACACACAAAATAATTGGTAACAGTAAATTTGTAACAGACTGCCTTGGATTCTGTTGGCAAAATGATGAAAAATAAAGTCTATGTTAAAACCTACTCATGAAAGAGGACGACTTATCTTTGATGAGAAGGTGTGACGATTTAAATGAAGCCTTAACGTCCTAAATACAATAAAATGAAACTTAAATTCGCTTATAGTTGTAAGATTATGTTTATCTGATCAATTGTATAACATATATTACATATTTTACTCGATTTTTCAGCAAAGAAGCTTACATTTTTCCTAGGTGTTTAATAAACTGTACGTAAGTATTCCCATAAAACTGCAATTTACACCTCTGGGTGCGCTTAGTCAATTTTTGTACATTGGGTAATGATAATGTTACACTGACATCATGAATCATAACCCAGTATCCTATTTAAGTTTAGAGAAGCGACGTTCAAACAATGGAGCGATTATATGAATAGTTTGCCATAAAATGGGTGTTCCTGAGCTATTGATCAAAACAACGTTTGTGTTGACATGGAGTAAACAGCGATTTGTTGAGAGGTTACTTGTGTATTGTCTCTACTCCATGGAGCAAATAGATTGTTGTTTCGGCGATACGAAGAAGGATATAAAATGTATACAACTTGTTTGTGCTGGTGCTTTTGATATCAGTCTGTATTAGTTTTATTGAAGTTAGTCTGTATTAGTCTGTCTGTTTAGTAAGTACTTTATAATTTGTCATTACATTTAAGCTGTCATTGTAAAATTGTAGTTTCACATAAGCTTGTACATAAGATCTTATTCGAACAGTCAGAATAACAAATGTTTAAATTAACTTGTTTGTTTGTTGTTAAACAAACAAGCCAGAAAAAATTAATAGTTAAAAAATTTAAGCTTACTTTGCAAGAAAGTTTTATTTAAATGGAACTGTTGAAAGGAATAAATTAAAATGCACGCTTTTTATGTTTTACGTTCTATGTTAATATTACACTTATAAATGAGTGTTCCCACAATAAACCACATCAATTTGCATATTTCTCTTCAAGTTACCAAAATTAATTACTGTAATGTAGGTCTAGCATTACTGATTCATTAAGTGAGTAAATTGTTCAGGTGTGCGGGGACTAGATGGTCAGATAAACAGATTAAGTAAATCTATCGTATGAAATTCAGGAGTTGGGAAGCTGAAGACATGCGAACACAATTATCGACAAAATAAATAAACAGCTTCACATAGTAACAGTTCTAAGACAGTATGAACAGCTTTATCGTATCCTAATAATCCTATTTTACTTCAATAGTCCTAATTAAAAGAAACGATTATTCATAAAAACGAATACAGTATTTCATAAATTGCTCTTAAAAACTCAAACAATAAAACAGCAAAACAGTGAACTACAGGGTTTTCCCTCAAGATTAATTAGCCTACAGTTTACCTTAATTATAAGACTAATAATAATTACTGGCAACGAGCAGCTTTGAGCCCCACAAACAGCTGAGCGTTTACAAAGAATACAAATAATTAGAGAGGCGATGAGGATAAAACGGTGCTTATCTCTGAGCTGCCGTAACATTCCCGTAATGTTTTATTATGAACAATGACAATTTTCTGCTGTTTAAGTGCCTCTCTTGCGGCTAATATAAAATATTACTCTTTTTTCAGTGACTAAAGCCAATATTTAAATAAAACAATTTGCTGTTACATCTGTATTTTTGTTCTATTTTATTTTAAGGATTTAAAATGATGTAAATGTTTTACAAAGTGTAAAATAATATTTTTTCGAAAAATTTTAATCGCATTATATTTAACAGGGATGACACGTATTTACAACAATTTGAATTTGTGGCTAAATTTTTAATATGGCAAGAGTTAAAAACTCTCAAAAACGATGTTAGTTGAAGGTGTTTTATTCAAATGGTGCAAGACCGACCTAGGCCAAGGCTCCGAACTTCTCGAATACATACATGCTAAGTAAGAGGAGTTACGACCCACCAATGTTTTCACGTGTTTGTTAATCTTACCGATTGTCGTTCATATAAGTTAACAATTAAATAATGGTGAAAAAATTTAAAACAATATTATAAATTCCTTAAATTTCTTTCTCTGCAATTACTCTAGTGCATGGTTCAAAATTCCAACAAAAAGTAACTGGGAATGTATTTTTTTATTTGGAGAACGTAAAGTACGACGATTTTTTGCAAAAATATATTATTAAAAATAAGATTATCTCTCAGGATTGTCATTGCATAGAACTTAATTTATCAGAACATATTAAATCCAACTACTATATGTTGTAATTCAGACCTACTGAACACTTAATAGAAAGAAATAACTCTTTGCAATTAATTTTCTCAATATTTATCCCAAAAGATTCTCTTTATCAAAATGTTCGTGTTTTCGCTTCTCCTAGTCTATTGTTAAATTTGTTTCGGTTGCTTAAAAACTTTACCCATAAAAATTTAACATAGGGCTCTAGGTTAGACCTAGACACAAGGTAAAATATTACTATGAGTGAATTAATTTGCAATCGCAGAAAAACTGTTTGGTTACCAACCGTTTAAATTCCTTTCAGTACAACAAAAAATAATCAAACAAATGTTCTCATTAAACTAGATCAACCCTTACAAACGCTCACTCCTCTGGGTAAATTGTTATGTGCTGTGAATATGCTAAACAATCCAATGAGAACCACCTGCTGCATGTCGGTCCCAGGTGCGCCCTATCCCACAGTCGCGGTGTTTGTGGATTGGCGGTGATTTACAGAAGATGTGTTTGTTTACAACTCTCTCCGAACCACCAGTTTGATGGAAACGCTGTTATTTTCTTTTGATTGCTGAAGTCAACTTACAGCAGCAGTTTCTCTAAAAGTCATCACCGGAGAAGTGTGTTTTATGACTCAATATCCTTACTCCTTTATTTTTATCTTATTGTGTATATTTTTAAGCTTATGTTTTATGGATTGTTGATTGGTATAGTTAGTAAATTTGTGCAGCTAGAGCCCCTCCATTACAAATGTTTTGAGCAGTAGGTTTAACATTATTTCAGTAGTGCATCAATGACTTTTTTCAAGGAAAGATTAAATTTTTTGCAAGGAAAGATATGTAGTACAAGATGAGAGATATACAAGGAGGACTAGTTTAGTTATTTGAGGCGTATACACTGACGTCTACACAGCCTACCTGCTGTTTGGTTAGCTTAGATTTTGTGTTGCTTGTAAAGGTTAAGGGTTTAGTTTGTTAAAGTTACGAAAGACCTCTCATTGATGGTAAAAACTTCTCAATAAAGCTCCCAGATAAGAAAACTTTGGAACTTGAGAACTTTGGTTTGGAATAAGAGAACTATTCCAATAAGTGGTCGAAACGTTTTTAAGTATTTCGTAAAAAGAAATTCGATTTACTTCCTCTCTTTAATTAAATGACTTTATTCAGGACATTGAACTTTCTTCTGTTAATTACTTTCATTAACACAGGCTTTCTGATTGCGATCCTGGTTGTTCACAGAAATGTAAATAAGTTTTTAATTAACCAGCGCCCGACCTCACTCGACCGGGCGGTGATACGATCTGGGACAACAACCCCCTCAACCCCTCCGATACCCCCGATATCATTTCGACTGGGCGGTGATACGATCTGGGACTACAACCCCCTCAACCCCTCCGTTACCCCCGATATCATTTCGACTGGGCGGTGATACGATCTGGGACTACAACCCCCTCAACCCCTCCGTTACCCCCGATATCATTTCGACTGGGCGGTGATACGATCTGGGACAACAACCCCCTCAACCCCTCCGATACCCCCGATATCATTTCGACTGGGCGGTGATACGATCTGGGACTACAACCCCCTTAATCCCTCCGATACCCTGTATACTTTATAGTTTTATACGTCGTTATAAATAGTGGGCAAAATGTATGTTCCGATACCGTAAATCTTCAAAATTGATGTAGAGGATAAACTATTTGTTGTATATAGGCATTCTTAATTTACTAATTTTCCTTGCTTCTACGATGATGATTCCATTGACTTTATCAATGAAGTGATAAGTAAATAATATTTAAATTATAGAACAAATAATTTACTTAATTAATCTCTGCAGAGATACATAAATTTTACTAAAAACATTTCAGAAAAACTAAATTGTAAATTTTAAATTATGATAATAATTTGTCTCTAACTAGTTCGATTCAAATGACCGGTTGCTCAAATTGAAGCCGATATAACTAACTACGTGTTTTAAAACCCTTATGAACGTCATGCTCTGATTAGAATCGGATACATAAAAAAGCAAAAAAGTATTCAATGCTCCGAACATCCATGCAAGGAAGAATCTTCATTCGGGTATTTCTTGAAAATCAAGTAAGATTTTCAAAAACGGATTTCGAAATAGTAATCAGCATGACAATCTAGTTTTTAATTGTATGTAACAATTGGCTATCATGGTTATAAATGAAACAAAATTATTACAATACCAATATTGTCATGTATTACCAATATTGTGTGCCATTTTAGAAATGAGGCACTCCCAGTGGTCAAACTTGTGTTAACTTTCAGTATATTATTCGGCACAAAAATATTACTGATAAACGCAAAAAAACACCCTCTGTTTGAGAAGTTGTTCGTTATCTTTCCTCGACCGTGGAACAAAATAACCCCACATTTGGCCGAGGAGAGGGTTCACGAAAGGGAAAGCTGTTTAGGTATTCTGGTGGTATTGTACTGAAATTGTACGGCATGAGCTAGTTAGATGTGGAAAGTGCCAGCTATTAGGCGTATCATCCCCGGCATCTGCAACAATGCCCCATCTGACACAGACAGCTGTGTGGCCAGCTTTCATCACTTGTTTATCTCTGCTCCATTTACTTTCGGTTGCTTCATATTTAGTAGCGATATCAGGTATTTTAAGAAAGGCCTACTTTTTGGTAGCAAACAAGTTAAAAGTGTTGTTGTCATCCGGTTTCTTCGCAATCCGTGTTTTGAGATTTCCATTTTTGTAGGATGTATAAATTTATTTATGGAGTAGAAAATAAATTTACGAAGTGCAAGATTGCTTTTAAGGTAAGTTTACTTCTTGGTTTACTTCTTCAACAAATAATTTTTAATCACTATAAAATAATGTACATTCACTATGGGAGGGATTCAATTACGATGCAACTAGAAATTACTTTTAAAGGGGGTGGTCCAAAATTTGTATGAAGATGATGAAACAGGACCTGTTCAAGAATTAGTATGTCTGTATAATAAATTTATATTTCTAAAATAAAAACATAGGCCCCAAATAATAATATTGTGACCTAAGTAACCAAAATAAAGAGTGGAAATAAAAAAACCGGCCCACTGCCGATCCTTTGACAGTGCATTAACCCCTATAAAAATCTAAACAACTTGAATAGATAAAATAATTGTTATATTTTAGCATTTTTCAATATTATTGCTTTCTTTTTAATGTTATAAAGTATTTCATTTCGGTGATAAAATACAAATGCTGTATTAAAAACCTCAGCGAAATTAACTTTAATACCTATTTGGATTGCATAAGTTCAGTTTATTTTCAGACGACTTCCCTCTGACAACCCCTCTGTCTCTCAAATGTCCCTTAATTTTTTTGTTTTTGATTATGTCTACATCTACTGCGATTAAATCCAATAATTAAGCGCTACATAAGCTTAGAACCAACATAATAAAGCCTATAAATGGGACACCAAAGTGGGAGACCCTCAAGGTATAAACACAACACGTTTCCGATGCAAAGGGCGACCCAGCCTCCAGGGTCTCTTCCTGCACTACAGACCGGAAACAGGCGGAGGACCTTGCAGGACCAGTCACAACCGGAAGTGGCGCGCGCTGCAGCGCTCCTGGCGGAGAAAGTGGTGCAACTGACGTTGTGTCATGACAATTACACCGGCAACCCGCTCTGCATCCGACACGACCATTGGCTGTAAACCACGAGTGGCCGACATCAAATAAATGGCTTGAAAGGTCATAGAGCAATGCTCCCGCTATGAATAAAGTAGTCGTATATCTGCTGTTGGACGGGAAGTTATGTTTCGAAATATATTCTGGCATAAAAGTGAAGTATTTACGGAAATAGCCGAATGAAATAGGCAGCTCATGCATATCAAAAATTCGTCTCTCAGTTCGTAATGTTTTGGTGCCAAAAGGTTTCCATTTACGCTGTTATTTGGTAGGTTCCGAAAAAAACTCTAAAATATGTTAAAATTCACGAAACCACCAAAAAATGTTAATACTTTACATTAATTAATGAAAATTTTAAAGTCTGAAAATTAATAAGAATTTAAATTATTGATACATGTATGTGTAAGTACTTTAAATCGTTAAGGAATTGAAATTATTATTAAATGTTACAGAAAAAAATCTTTTACTTTTTTTAATATAATGATATAAAAGTTTTGTACGTTGCCGAATATTATACATATTTAAGGCGCAGTTATGCAATAGAAGTACTGCTCAGTTTTTGCCTACCTTTCCCCTTGTTGAAGAAATTATATATTGTTCTTTTTTATCAAAGTACGTGACTGAGAGGTAGCATAAGAAAAAAATAAAATAAACTTAATTAGTTTTTAATGACAACTTACATGTTGCTAAAAATACAAATTAACTAAAACACTTAGAATATTAACGAGAAGGCTGACTAAAGCGATTGTTAAAATGGAAAAACAGGATCGTATTAGCATTCCAAATACAGAATACAGTTGTGAAATACATTTCTCTGCTCTATAACTGAGGTATGCGTACTTGTACATAACAAAATCAGACTCTTTGTTTGAAATTCATTGTTGGTGAAGGTGATTTTATATTTTGATTAGGATTTTTGCGGACATTTGCCATCACTGATTAGTAAAAAACAAGTTTCACGACGTTTCGGAATCTGGAATCTGATCCCGTCTTCAGGTGGAAGAAAACCTAGAACATAACAAGATTAGTAACACATAGCCAGGAAAACCTGGAGAAAAACACAGCTAAAACAGAGAACTGTAAAAGCAGTCACGAAAACAATAAGCTGAAAAGAAAAACAATACACAAAATAACACAGGAATCACAAGTATCAAGAATCACCAGGCAGGAGAGAGCACGTCGTAATCTTGTTATGTTCTAGGTTTTCTTCCACCTGAAGACGGGATCAGATTCCAGATTCCGAAACGTCGTGAAACTTGTTTTTTACTAATCAGTGATGGCAAATGTCCGCAAAAATCCTAATCAAAATATAAAATCAGACTGTTTTCTTCTTTGGTACCAACTTTAAAGTTTCGTAATTTCCATTATTAAACTGATTTGATGCTGGCTTCGTATTTTCCAGTTTTATATTTCACTTATTTCTTAAATGCTACGACATAAGAAGACAAAGAAAGAAAGAAAGAAAAAAGTAGACACAAGTTGACTTATATTGTGGGTTACTAGTATTCGGAGGAAAATATAAGTACACAGTAACAATTATTGCTTTTAGTCATTTCGTTCCAATGATTAATTACTTTTAGCTGCCAGTCAGGTAGCTCGAGAGAAGGGATCCTGTTGTGCATTTACACGACATGATGAAACTGATGAAAGCAAGGCCACAGCATTTTCCAGCGACACTCTTTGTGCGGTTTCAAAAGACACGTTTTTAATGATTTTAAAACTCTGCGAAACTTTAACCTTTCCGGAGAGTCTTTTGAATAATTGATTCAACAAAAAACTGATTAAATTTATCTTGGAGGTAAAATGGTTTTATTTACAAAGTATGCAACATATATGATAGATGTATGTTTACTGTTTAAGGTATGGTAAGGTGTCACGAAATGGGATTGTCAAAAATATCCACTCCTATAGGCCAATAAAGAGGGTTTTTATTAAACTTGTTTACATCTCAACTCTATCCTCTCCAGGTAAATAGCAAATTGGAACTACGGTAACAAGTAATGATATTAAAATTTAAAATTTTATTGAACGTGGAAACCTGGTTGAAAAAGTGACTGAAATCTTAGGGAATTGTTCTACTTAAAACGATTAATTTTTTTATATTCTATAAACTATATGTTAAATTAGATAGGCCTACTTCATAATATTTTGTATCCAACGAGGATGTGAGAGATAAATCAATACATAAGACAATGCTATTCACATCCCAAAACTGTTTCATGAGCACAAAAATATAGTCAATTCAACATGTTTTGTTCTCGAAAGCGGCATAAGCTAGGTAGGTACGGATATAGATCGACCCAAATTAAGTGGCCCAGTCTTCTCATAAGACTAATGTTAATTTTAGCGTTGGTCTTACGAACGGTCCGGGCCACGTTATTGACTCGACCTGTATCATTTTGCGAGCGATGACGTGGGCCACTCCATCACCGTGACGGGCTAGACGCTAGACGCTGATCGAGCCGGCACACATCCTCGGACCGCCTCACAGGGTTACAAGCAGGATCTGTTATTGTGCACATTCTTACCTCAAAATTCGTTTAACCATTTTTTTAGTTAATGTAGAGAGGGTAAAAGACAGATTTTAATGTCTGGTTGTAAAACATATTCACGAATATATAAGTATTCATTGAAGCCACATTGTTTGTAATGTCATCAGTTTTCATAAATTCAACCTTTTTTTATTTATTTCTTTTGACGCTCTTCAACATTTTATAAGTAAACTACTCTTATAAATAATGTGTTTACTAATCGTGATGACAATTGTCCGCAAAAGTCAAAATCAAAACATAAACTCACCATTACCAACAGTGAATGCCAAGCACTGAACTTGTGATCTTAGGTAGGCCTATTTTCTATAATTATGATCATAATTAGTGACTATAATTCTCATGCGTTTTTATTAAGTCTTTTCATGACACGTCTTACCACTAAGGAGTAAAAAGGATCTTCTACAACGTTTAGTTCTTCTTTTGATCTTAAGAAACTGCACCTCCTAACGGGAATTTGGTTTGAGGTGTATTATTATTATGTCTGTTTAGTCAACTGCACCTAAAGGAATACTAATATTTCTAAAGTGTTTCATTACTAAAAATGATGTGTTAAAAAGTTAAACAAGAAAAATGCTTAGAATATTTTTTTTAAGGATCCAGCCATGAGGCTTATAGTAAGAAGTCTTATTATAGCATTATATTTTCTTCGATTCGCACAACTTAACTGCGCAACAGGAGTCTCTCTGTGCGTCTACCGGGGTCAGCGAGAGAGAGGGAGATGCGAGCGAGAGAGAGGGAGTGAGAGAGATGGCCACAGATAGCGCGACGGTCGTGATCCATTGTTGCAAAGAAATGCCTCTCTTGAGGCTAGCTGCACGGTAAACTCTTTGGCTGTATAGAAACATGAAGGTTCAAGTAGCTTTACAATGGACAAAAAGAGAAAAATCAAGTGAAATCTGATTAAAGGAGATGGATCAACCTGTAGTGTCAAATAATTTCAAAAATATGTATTTAAGAACGATGTAATTGCACTTATTTTGTTAAGCATTGAGTAAAATATCGTAACTTTTATCTATTAACAAAGTATATTGTCCAAAATACCAAAATCGTTAATATATATAAAGTTGTCTATTGTCGTTTCTTCGTATCCGAAACGGTTCGATACTTTATACTTCTCAAATAATCTTAACTGGAATTATTTTATCTTGTAGACATGTTGTGACATGTACAAACCTCAAGCTAATGCGCTGACTTTAACACACTTCTTTTCACAAGTCGGGCCCGTTAGCTTACAGTATCTAGTTCGAATTCCAGCACGTTTTGTTTTCAAAACGTATTGCACAGAAGGTCGCCAACCGTCTGCTCAGTATTGGAAAATACTTTATACGGATCAAACAATTCAATACTAGAAAAACTCATGCATTTAAATCATCGGTTTAATTTTTTTCAGACTGAAATGGTATGTGAAATAAGTTTTATACTTTAAAAACAAATGGATATTTTGATATCAGTAAGCAGTCTGACTTAAATTCGGTGAAGTTTAAATAATATTATTTGAAATAAGAAGATTTAAAGTGTACTAGCAAGAAATCTTGAAGTGTTTTATTTATATTTTATTTATTTGTTCATAATTTGTTTTAAATTGACTATTAAGTCGTTAAATTTAACACCCGTTGAAGAGGACTACTGAAACTACTGAATTTCAGTGGTAACTAATACCATTTCTTATTTATTTATCTATGATTAACAAGATTCTATACTATAATATCCGTGAAGATATCTCAGTTTATGACTGCTACGAAGCACTAAACCCTCATTCCCGTTCAATATTGTACTTCTAAACCGCTTACGTACGAGTAAATTTAACGTCTTGTAATTTAGCAGGGCTTAAATTGATTTTTTATTTTCTTCCTTGCTAATGGGTATTTGTTTAACTATCCCAATTTTAATTAGTTTGAGGTTATATAATTACACTGCATCTAGTTTAAATTATTGATCTCAGATAGTATATTTCGCAACAAGGGCCGAAAATGAGGTTTTGCAAGCTCGGAGACAGCAGAGTCGAATTCGAGAACTGCAACAAACGATCGAGAGCTGCAAACCCCTTAAGGCCGAGGTACGAAAGCTATTTTTCAGCCCACCACACAATGAAATACACCCCATATAAACCCTTCATACACCCTGATATTCATTTGACACACTTCAAAACAAAACTTTGAGGTTATGAGCGACGATACAACTTATTTTTCAAGATTCAAACAAACACAGCCAAGAAAATCATATGATCACAACTATCCTGCCTATGGAACCTATTGAATGCCATATAATTATGTGATGTTCTCAAGTTGTTCCTAGAAAATAAACGATCAGGTGACTTTCGGCCCACAGGTGGAAAAGAGCTGGATTCGGTCACCAAATGTCGTTTGTAAAACAGGTGATTACGTCGTAGTGTGGTGAAAGCATTCCTTTATCAACTAGATGTAGCCTTTAAATACTTTAGAGTTTTTTTGCTTTGCTCTAATTCTTTTTAAAGTTTATCTTCCATACTCGTTAACCCTAAAAGATTTAAGTTACTTTAATAAAGTTTCCGTTTTATTATTAAGTAGTACATTTTTCTGTAGACTGTGAATTTTAATTAGTTCAAATGCAGATTAAATTTTACATCATAACTTTACTTTATTCAAATACAAATTTCAAATATTAAATAATTCGACTTCATAACCAAAACTAAAAAGTAACATTGATTTATTATTCACTTTTATTTGATTTAATGCATAGATTAAATTAGCTGCTCTCTGATTGGTTAGGCTTTACAACTTTCAGAATGTTCCGCCCAATCAGGTTACAGCTACAGAGATTGCAAGTCCTGAACCAATAAAACAAGAGAGAAAAGAGAGAGAGAAGTACATGTAATTGTACTGTACATGTACTAGTAGTAGTCTTGCTATTTCCTAACTTTCATATAATTCTTATATTTTATTTCTTAAAGTTTTTACTACACCTAATTTTGTTAAAAAAATACGACAAAATTAAAATACTATTTGCAATAAATTAATTTTGAAGTAAACATTTTAGTTGTGAAGTTAACCAAAAGAAATAAATTGAATTAATGTATTTTTACAAAATGCTACACTAGAAGTACCAAACAGAATTGACATAAATTTATGAAATTAGTGTAGCCTAAAACGAGCTACAATATTGTTATGGGTATCAAATTCACACATATTTATAGGTCACATCAACTGCCTTGGCCCAGGCTTTCCATGAGTCCGATGCTAAATTTAACTTTAGTCTTACGAGTGTCCTTGGCCAAGTTGTATGATTAGGCCTATAAATATGATACATTTCTAAATGTCCATGTTGAAAACGTGAGCGGCCACTAAACTGCGGCCAGTTGACATAGGACAGAGGTGTTTGAGATGGTCCTATGCTTGTTTAGGCCCAGAGAGCATGAAGAGAGTTATCAAATACAAACACCAAGTATACGGTTATGTTTACTGGTTTGATCGAATGTCTATGTTTGGGATACGCAATACTCTAGATTCTAGATCGTTATTTTTGTGAAAATGTTTATTTTATCTAAAAGCAGTGTTTTCCAGTTATTCATTAGAATTTTTTTTCAAATAGGCTTAGGCGTAGAGGTAAGACATTATACCTATCCAAAACAATAAATTGTGTGGGAGGTACACTTATTTAATACAGTATTTTATGTAATTAATTTTGAAGCCATTAATTTTATTTCATCAATTTTACGCTGGACTGGTAATATTTATCTTCTTTTTTTGTCAAAGAGTAAGACGCTCACTAAGAATTGAGTTGTAACTTGGACAATAGGCAGTAAAGGTGACAGCGAGCGTGTCGTGGTGTCGTCGCAGACGTTTCTCGCAAGCTCGCGTTAAGCTGACTTGAGCAAAGCTTCTTATTTCTCCGACGATTTTGTCTTTTCTAAGTCCAGATCGTTTCTCGTATTATGTTTCTCTGCATCTCTTGAAATATTGGTAGCAAAACTCAAGATTCTTATTTAAAAAAATATTTTAAGTGGGTATTATTTCTGATATATCAAAGTAAAGGAAAATGGCGCTAAATTTCTTGTAAAAACGCTGGTTTATTACTTAACTGTTACTTATGCAAAAATGTAAAACTCGGGAATTAAAATCTCTTGAGAAAATATCCTTCAAATGCTGACGGTTTAACTATTTGCAAAGTGTTAAACCATAATTCAAACAAACAAATATTTAGTAATGATATAAATTTATAGCTGGCACCAATTCTTGGGGCCCACGCCGTCCATAAGACTAATGTTAATTTTATCATTGGTCTTATGGACGGCGTGGGCCCCAAGAATTGGCGCCAGTTATACTTCTCACCAGATTAAAGTCCAGTTATACTGTATTGTTTCAATCAATAATTTTAAGCTATGATTTTGAGAGGTCTACAGCTATAATTTAAAAAAATTTTGTTAATATGACAACAATTACTCTCTATTAAAACGTTAATATTTCAAACAAGTTTGTACTACTCATACAATATTACATTAATTAAGTAAGTAAGTTTATTTTTTTACAAAAGGCCTAGGCATAAATGGAAAATTTTCTAAAATATAGTTATACATTTTTACGTATATTACAATGTTAGCATGATCAATTTTAGTTTATGTAAGTTTCTTTCTCTCAGTAGAACAATATAATACCCAAAGGCGGCCGATAGAACAACAGCAAAGTTTGTTTTAGGGTTTATTCGCTTCAAAACAAACTTAAATGTGATGCGATTGTATTGTTGCAGTCATGATCGTGTTTACGTTGGGTGTGCTGAACTGTCTCCAGGGATACTGATGCTTCGTGCGGCGCGTGCTTGTGTTACAACATAGGCTACTCCAGAATCTACTCCTTTGAGCCTTCCTCCATTATCATTTCAATGTAATTTTTTCTTACATAAAATATACATTGAAATGATAATGGAGGAAGGCTCAAAGGAGTAAATTCTGGAGTGTGTTGTAACACAAGCACGCACCATTCTCACATGTTTTTTTGCTTTGTTTATTTTACATAATGCTTGGATGTATTTTATTAAACTATTCGTTTGTTTGTCAAAGATTAAAAAAATGGTAACCACATAGGCTTTGACATGTTCATGTAATGTTTCAACGAATATCTCTGAAGGTTAACGGATGACTGGCATCTGTAAGTGAATAGATCGTGCACCCTTTTTTAAGTGCGCCCAATTTTTTGTTCAGATATTAAAATGTAGGTCCACTTTGAAGATGTAATATTACAACTAAATATATTCCAAGCCCAATTATTGTCCTATTTTACCAATAAAAACATGCCGACCCTAAAAGATATCCTCAAGATTAACTAAGTAACAAAACAGACCAACTAAAAAATCGTCCAAAACGACCGCGAGAAACCACCAAGTTCTAGATCAAGCGTATCATATGATTTAACTTGTTCTAACAAACAATATAAATACAATATCGATTAATTTATTAGCAATCATTAAAACCCAACTTTTTACAGGGTAGCACAAATCTTACCGTACTGAAAACTAATCAACTAATCACCTTCGATTTCAAAATGTACCAACAAATCAAAGTACTTTCGAACTAATTGTTTGGTTTTGAGAGTAAACAGCGGGGAAAGTCAGAGAGACATTCAGGCCGTACATAGAAGGCGGCAACTCCTTGTGGGCGAGTCGGTCGACGGGTCAAAAGTACAAATACGTCAGGTACAAACCTCGCTAATTGTGACGTGACCGAGAAATCGACGACAAAAACACGAGTAAAATGTAATTACTCCATAAACAACGTCGAGAGAAACTATTCGGTATCTTGGATGAAACCTCGTTGTTGCACTTAAACAAAGGGTCACATTAAATTGGATATTATTTCTTGCTATGGCAAAACGTTTTTTAAGCATTGAAAATATGTTGAGAGAAAATAGCATGCAACGTCAAAAATATTATACGGAAGAACTTTGTCCGTTTTGAAGGCACAAAGAAACGCATCGATCAGAAAAACAAAATACAACCGCATTCGATCAGCTTATTAGTGCCTAAGTCAATTGTGTATGAAATAATACTAAACAAACCATCGATACCGAGAAAATATACTTCAATACATTTGCATTATAAATCAGTTTAACCGTTTACATTACTGAAATATTAAAACTGATTGCTGAACATGACGTGCCATGAACGGTTTTGTAGTTTTTAGACTGCGGACTTTTTCAAATTGTTTTATGTAAAGTGTAGAGTTCTCCAAAAAGAGAGATTCAGGTTTTTTCCATTTACTTGAAATCCCCAACAAAATATCAGATGAAATATTCAGAGGCCATTTTTCACCTTTTTATTCGTGCAAATAAAATACATATGTAAATAACTAAATTTCACTTGGATCATAATGAGATGCTTAAAATTTGATTATAAACACATACAATTTTAAAATAAATTCCCATTATTAGCCTACGTATAAAATATATAGGTACCATATCTAATTTACCCTCTTTAATAAAGTCTGAACTGGAACATAAAATAGGGCGAGAAAATGTTTATATGCAAATCCACACCGAAACACGTGAAAAAGGTTTTTGGCGATTTGTCAGTGAGTAAAAACTTAATTAGCCTCTCTAGAGCGATGACTCCATGGAGCCAATGAAGCATTGTGGAGCCGAGCGGACTTTCGCGGCTTGTTTCGCCAATCCGTCACTTGTCTGGATGGCGAAATTGTATTTTTTCCCACTCCTAGAGTATAAAACACGTAGTGTCTGAAGGCTGCAAGGAGTAGAATAACTGAACAAAACGACTAAGCACAATCATTATACTCTACAACGGAAAATGGTGAGTTTTAATTTTACTTAGGTGAATTCCCATAATTGATGAAGTATTTTATGTAGTAGTTTAAGTACAAATGTAGTTTCGAAGATTGCGTTTGTATAGTCGAACTCGAAAGGCTGTTAGTTTTATGTAAAAAGTTCATCGTTTAAATTACTGTTTCGGTTACATTGTTTACTTTAAACAATTTTAACAAACCTAAGTCCTTTATAGGAATTGCATGAATAATGATTACATACAGTAAAACACTACACTTTCTTTGCGTCTTAAGCAAGATATAGTTATTATTATTATTACTATTTAATTTTACAGAAGTTTTAAAGCTCACTTCATCCAAGCCCCATAAGATAAATGTATTGAAACATATTCCAGGCTGCGATATGTAATATGACTCTGATCGTGCCAGATGGCAATACCTGGCATGACACGATCCCACAATGTAAAACCCTGAAACATCTAAAGACGTGTGTTTCGAAAATCAACAACTTTCAACTAAAATTTCATTTTAAGATTTAGTTTCAGAGTGAACGGTAAAAATATTAAATTTATTGTGAGTGTGAGGGTTTACTTTGAAATCCAATAAAATTATAGAACGTAAGTCCTAAACAATAGTTATGTGGAAGAAATATGCACACATTCCTGCGTGGAATGTAACTTGTTTATCGAATTTCTCAGCAAGCCCGGGAAAAGTACCTGTTGAGTCCTGGCTATGCAACAGGTCGACAATGTTTGAGACACCTGACATCGCTTTCTAACGTGTAATTATTCGTGATACACTCACACTGTGTGACTTCAGTTTCATCTGTGAAAACACTACACGAGTTGTTTGCTGCTAAAAGTTTCTAGGATTTATAATGCATTTAGTTATCTTTCGGTCCATAAATTTACATGACTGTTCGTTTGCGAAGTGACGTGCTACACCGAAGAGCATAACTCGCAAGGAAGTAAACTTCATGAGAAGACTTCAATGGAAATATCAAGAGAAAGTGTTGATTTTCATTGTGATGAGTACTCACAAGAACGAAAGAAAGCATGACAAGGGTTCACGCTGAGGCAAAGATCAACGCTCAGTTATTTAGTTTCATTAGTTATACAAAAAGATGTTTAGTAAATACCGTACTAATTTCTGTATTTTAACCATGAATATTCATGTGTTAGTGAACTTTACTTAATAATTTAAAAACTTGAGTATTAGTTGAAGCTGAATTAAACTATTACTTAATATTTTGCAGAGGTATTGCATTCAGTATTGTACCTTTAGCGTTTGAAGCAATGGAAAGTTTTAGGATATTATCTATGTAATCTAAATTATGAAGGGTTAAACATGAAAAACTAAAACCAGGTTGATTTTTCATTTACATTCATAGGTACATAATGGCACTCAAATAACTGAACATTGCAAATGTCTTTCATACAAAAGTAAAACTATATTGTAAAATTAGTGTAGAAGAAACAAGATTCCTATAGTGTCATTTTTATAACCTCGCTCTTGTATGTGAACTTTTCAAGTGTTGGGCGAGGGCAGTGTGATGTAACCGTGTGTTTGCCCAGGCTTTAGAGATAGGCTACAGCTCGGTGCATCCTCTGATAAAAAATGCATTTGGTGTTTTGCCGTGATGTTTTCTTTTTTAGTTGTAAGTAATGTTTATCAATCAATCGGTTTCTATCACAGAAGTTAAACGGGAACGGTTATATAGATTACAAAATAGGTCTAACCTATTCCTTTTCTTAGAAGAAAAATATTTAGATTAATAAAAGAATCATTGTAAAAAAATTAATGTACTGCGCAATTAAAAATAATTCGTTGTGTAGGCATAATTTATTTATAAATATGGTTATATCAAAAAAGCAACTCTAAAACAAGACGAGTGTATAGTTAACTTTATTAATTCTACATCTTAGTTTGATTTAGTTGGACTATTGCTGTATCTAGAAACATTAATTTTACCACAAAACCAGTTGATGTTATAAACCAACCGATCAGGTTGTAAAGAGAGGAATGGAAAAATCAAACTTTGAAACAAGAGTTACCTAATCAAAACTGAACAAATATAAAATACCCATGCAGCCATACTCGTGGACTGATTGGGTTGGGTTTTAGAGATTAAAATGTCAGATTGACAATATAGAGAGAAATAACGTAACGATGTTGGTTTTGTCATTTAATTTACATCTGCGCAATGCATTATGGTAATTCTTTAGGTTATCTTAGAAAAACATATTTATATTAAACTATATTTGGGTTGAAAAGCCTCAGTTTAAAATTAAATATCCTTTACGTTTAAGTATTTCCTTTATCGGCCGATTTTTAAGAACATTTTTTTTTGCTGTTATATATTTTGTGGTTATTGAATTTTTTCTATGTTTTACAGTTCTATAAGCGCGTAAAGCTCGGTTGTGCTGGGTTCTACTTCGAAGACAGTCAATATTTTGCATAAACATTTTCAAAAGTATTTTACAGAGATCGCTTTAAACATAATTTGTTATTGAATTAAAGTAGTTAAGTTGGTGAAAACCCAATGTTTGAACTCACGGGGAGATTGCACTAACCATCCATCACAAGCAAACTTATTTTCGAAAATTAATTTCTTAAACGCTTTTACACTAAGATTTGCCCTACTTAAAACACAAAAAACCGCACTCTTCATAAACTAACACTCATCTAAAGCAGCCGAATCCCTAAAATTAAATAATAAACCAATCACCACAAAACGCCCACAATAGCTTCAAGAACAGACACTAGGATTGCTGATCGGTAAACTATTTTCGATACTACACCGCTCCCACTTCCTATTGAAGCTATTTTCAATTTCTCCACTGCGGTGCGTGCAATCTACAACAAAGGGACGGGCGGTGGTGATAGTTTCAAAACAGCTAAAACACAGAACGCCGAAGTCGCCGGGTGGAAGTGGAGCGGTAAGGAAGAACGGGTCCGCTCAAGCGGGGCGACACTGCGACTCTCGATAGTCGAAACAATATCGATATTTTCCCGTACAAAACAATATGTGTCCCGTGATTCGGAAGTCACGTTAAGCTGTTGGTCCACTTGCGTAGAAAACAAAAACGCGTAGATATTAGGCGAAGAGAACTGCCACTTAATGGGCGGCCTCCCACTATTAAATACGATAATTTATTTATTTTTATCGATATTATATTGCAACAGTAATATCGATAACGATATGGAATCGGAAAAAATACCGATACCCCAAAATTGGGTAAAAAACTAGGCCTAGGTCTTGGATTTACTTAGTTGAACGATTTTCTAATTTGGACTAAGTGTTTTCGGTGTAAGTGTTGCCTCGAGCAAGAAAATTATTGTATGTTTATAGTAATTACAGAACTTTTTGTAAAATTAACAAAAATTTAAGACATAACTGTTTTTATTTTTCGAAACCGACATCCAAACCAGGGCATCGTTACGAGTAAAAAATCGGAGCTTCCGAGACCGGAAACGATAACAGGTGCAGTCGATACCTAATGATACCGACATTATCAGAATGTCTCTCTGGCGATGGACTAACTACTTAATTATATTGTAGTGCAAAGAGCGATGTCATGGGTTCTGGCAGTGCTCCTAAGACCACTATTCTGCAAAAATACAGTTGCGAATTGCAGTAAATTTTATTTTGAAACGCATTGATATTTGGAACTTATTTCGAAGCAAACAATTTTCTTAGTTCTAATTTTGTGCTTTGTTCTCAATCCTGTAGTGGAATAACACAAGGGTCAAATGATTCAATTGTAGAACCATCTGCTTTGCTCCAAAAAGGATCCGGAGTTCCAAACGGTAACCCTCAGACATCTCACGACATTGATATTTGAAGCAATGCTCTCGAACTAGTTATTTTGGACGTTCTATACCTTTACACACAGAGGAAGCACAGCCCTTTCTTCTCTGTGACCTTTGGAAATAGGGAAAATATCTATTTACTTTTCAGAGCTACGAAATCCCGGGATGATACATTGCACCGACATTTTTTATTGGGGACCTGTGGGGGGGCACTAAGTTCAATAAGATTCTTGATTCTCAATTTATCTGTTATGTACCAAATTGTACGCAGTTTGAGAGTGAGGTGGAGATCCAGACACAAAAGTGAAATAATTTAACTACACTCTCAGACAATCAGTAGCTCAGTTTGGTCTCTTTAGAACCCTCTTTGGGTTTAATACAGTCCGTATTAAATTATCATAATCCAAAAGGTTTCGTATATTTTTCAAAGGTGTCCTTCGTGTTTTTGACAGGCCCCTTTTTATGCCCTCTCAGATCACCGGTATCAGGTGATACCAAAGCATTTATGAGTTTTAATAATAATTTCCATCTGGAAACATGAATTAACCATGTTACGCATCCTGTAAAACACAATACAGACACGCGTGCAGAGCTTAGTTGTATATTTTAAGTTTTTTTTGGAAAGTTACCGTTACCGGTACTTCATTTGTTTTGCTAACACATATGAAATAAATCACTTGTAGAAATGAGGACCTTATTGGCCCAAGTGCAACCCAAAGTTCAACGTACCCTTTCAAGTTTTTATTTCAACATTAGTGGTAGGCTATTTTTGTCAGTTAATCGGTAATTTAAATGGCACAGTATTATATTATTTATTTATTTTATAGATAATATTTTGTTGTTAGGTCCACAGTATACTTAGTCACGATATTTTTACATATACATTGCAGTACACTACGTAAAGGTTTAATTATTACATTTTATTTCACCTTGGATTATAATTCCTTTGTGTGATTCTAGCTTGGTCTTTGAAACAAGGATGTATGTGCCTCGTGTGAGATGTGAGATGAAAAAAATTATTAGTACCAACGCACTTTACCCCTTATGGAACACTAAGGATACTTTTCCCAACACCTATATCCTGTGTTTAAGTGACGTAAAGTCCTAACAATTAAATCCAATGCTAGGCAATGACAATAAAAAATTATCTTTTTAATTTTTTCTTTGGAAGGATGCGAGTTCTTGAGACGTCTTGGAACTGATTGCACATACAGCTTTAGCAGTTTACAGTTAGAATATTGACAGTTACATCCTATTTTGAAAATAAAATAGAGAAGACATATACTGTATAGAAATGTACTATAATAAATTCTATAACTAGTTGATATTTACAAAGAATCAATTTTAAAACTATATTACTGCCTTGTTGAAATTTTATTTAGAATCCATTCAAGAAAAAATTTTAAGTTTTTTCAAATACGAGTATTCTACTAATAAAGCGAACTTCTAATAAGTGTAAAATCCAGAATGTGTGTCACAAAAACAGGTCCAACAGCATCAAGCTTACGTGGTTGAATTCTTGTCTTAGGAATAGTTTTACATTAGGACCACAAAAGATATTCACAGCAGATATTTAATAAAATATCATTATTATATTGAGAAATAAGTTTAATTCATAATTGACATATTAACTTAAATACAATAACAAAATTTACCTGGTCATGGTGTGACAAAAAATGAACTGCAAACTTCGGCGATCGTCTAAACTGTTGGACACATAGTTTAAAATTGAAAATGAGCGAAAGAACTCCTGGAGAATAAGTTAAAAACACTGGCACCTCACTGTAACAATAACTTCACTGTCACTGGCACTGTTACTGTTGACCGCTAGCCACCTGGACCGAAACTGAGTAACAGTTCTGCCGTTGATTATGATTATCTCACCTGTCCGCGACACCGACTGCGGCGGCGGCCGCGCCTTCTAGCGGCGAAGCGACGAACCACCAGCAACTAGTGCGCGGCGCGGCCGCTATAGTGCGCCAGCTGACTGTCATTGAGGGGTAAAAATCACATCAATGAAACATGCTTATCAACAAAGTCAGTGATAAAATAAGCTCTATTGAAGTACTGTGATAAACTCAATGTCTGGCTTAGCCTTTGTGTGATAAATAATTTTATTTTTTTGGTTACAATCCCTATAAGCACACGTGTGACTTTACATTGTATAAGTAGGGTCAATTAGCTTCAGATTTGATAAAGATTCATTCATTAACCTCACTGTAGGCCCCTACTTATGACGTTTAAAATAATAATAAGCATGGTCAAGACAGTAAAAATACAACGACGCGTCCAATAGGTAAAAAACACACTATTAACAAAAATAGAACCACAAAAATGTACATGTAAAAATCATTTGACTGTGTTAACCTTTATCTGAAAATGAGTTTCATTATAAAATAGCATGGAAATATAATTGCTCTTTATAGTGCAGAAGCGTAAGGCATTTTCTATGGACGACCTACAGCATAAATAAATATCATGTTACGTATTGCATGAGGGATAGTTTTTTCGATAACCCATAAAGATGTTCTTGAGTTACAGTATTTGATGAACATTAAAAATGTAAAAGTCTTCGAGAGTGGTTTTAGTTAATTCAAAAAACAATTAAATGCTGGATTGCGTTATAGGATAACGTTATCTTATTACTTAGAACAATTAATATTGTTTCTTTAAATCCTCTCTGGATTTAGAGAGATTCTTTTTAGTTGCCTACTTGAAAAATGATTTCTTTATCAAAGTGTATTTAATAATTTGAATGTCAATTATTTCCTTGGTTATTTCCAGTTCATCCTAACAGGGAACAAAATTGTTTTAATATTGATTTGACATACAATGTTAAATTGTGTGTCTTGAAAATTTGTGGTGGTTAGTAATATCCGAGTATTATTTTCAATAGATGCAACTGCCCAAAAGGGGCGAAGTTGGCAACAAGCAATCTGTACTCTTATTGCATAACGACGCCTTGACGCTCCCAAGTATAACGCTACTAGTAGTTATACCACTGTTCAAATACAGTACAACTACAGTATACCAGGTGAGGATCATGTTGAAGCTTGGGTGTTTGACATAAAAAACAGATTGGAATTGATATTTTTGTTTAGAAGGGTAAAAAATTATGTAAATCAAGGATTTTTTTTATTTAACGAAGTACCCTTTTTTCTTCTTCCCAAAATTAAAAAACAACTCAAAACTATTTTTTGTGAACACTCAAGCTTCAATATGTTTCTCATGATGTATATATTACAGTGTGATTCCACATTTCCTCACGTTTTTGTGTACCTTAATTTTTTCTAAAAGTAATTGTTAATATTACAAATTTAATACAGTTCCTTCAAACAACCTTCTGGCAAAATCAATTTTGATTTTTTTCCTTCTGAATACTGTTGTGATTAAGCACTGACAACGGCACTGAGTAATTTTTTTTTACTCTTTAATATGTGTCTGGGAACGTGTTTTACTATTGCTGTAGATAGCTTCACTGTCACTGTAATAATAAAATCCTCACGGTATTAACCATCAACTATAGGTTTTAAGTTGATATAGGATAATTGTTTTCATCTTTCACACGCCCTACTTAGTTAATATTTTCGAATTTATTTACGTAACATTGTAAATTTTTATCAATATCCATTTGATGATCAGGAATTTTTAAAACACGCTCATTTGGTTTTTGGGCTTTGAATATGTAAACCACCTCAGGTTTGCATATTCTGTCATAATGTTTTAAAGACCTTTAAAAAAAGCATTTACTCTCAACCTTATTTATTAATTCATTGCAACTGACTTTTGTTTTTAGAAATATTTAAGTATATTTATCTTCACTGAATTTTTTTAATATTTTTGTCATAGTTAGCAGGAAAAACAAGAAATGGACATAAAAATGAACACAGTTGTTGTATGTAATTTACACATTGATAATGTTTGCATGTTTTTCTATATTTTTTTAATGTAAACTTATATTAATGCCATAGTGTAATTGGCTAAGGCTGTATTATAGCATTGTAAAAATTGTATAAATAAATAAATAAAGTGGATGGTCTGAGTCGAAGTTAGATTTCTAAATATTTTATGATACGAGACAGACTCCTGTGGTCGTATTTTCTGACCAGATGGATAGATTAGCTATATATAGCGCTATAACAGTGTTTCATTAAAGAGTGCAATTAACAAGTTACAAGTTTATTTTAACAAGTATCTTTACCCTACGTAACTTTTTCAACTAATGACATATGCAATGTCATTAGTCCTACTACTACTACTACCCTTGACTACTACTATCGTTGGTCCTTGACTACTGGGACACACGATGATTGTATCCTTTTTCCTTCTTTGACGATCTGCTACGTATTAATTAATCCCTTCGTCTATTGGTTGACCAAACACGCGAAAAAATATTGCTAGGTATTTAACTTACAACTTTTGTATACAATTTTGGTATACAGTGTGTACATGCAAGTCTCAATTCAGATTTCCCTTCAGTAGCTTCCGTTATTTTTATAAGGAATAGTTTCCGGTTAAAAATTAAATTTCAAAATAAGGGTATTCTAGAAATACTACTATGTAATATTTGTTCTGCAATGCAATCGTAATTGGTAATGTAATTACTGTATTTATCTATGTACAGATAGGCCAAGTAAAAGTCTCATAAAATGTATATATTTATTTAATTTCCATCGGTTTTTGTGTTTGTAAAAATTGCTGAAATAATGTAAAAACTAATGCATTCACGATTGGTGTTGGCCGATACCTTTAAACTTTTCCAAGGTATATGGTACAAGGTGATATGATTTTTCAATGGCCTTTAAATGGTTTTTAAACTGTATGTAAATTTTATATGGTCCTACAAAAATAAATATTATTATCATATTTATGGATGTCTGTATGCCAATTTTTGGAGTGTCTAAACCTTAAGGTTACAACATGTTTTTAAATAATTCAGTTTTAACGAATTTCTTCGTTTTTTGTTGGTACTTCCTTATGGGCCTAACAAATTCAATTGTCAATTTTACGGTGGAACTGTCCAGCCGCTGCGTTTCTACTGGCCCACGCCCAGCCGCTTGTATCTTGGCGTTACTGTTATAAATTTAACGAACTTTTATGACTTACCTACCTCCCTAACTTCATGATTTCCTTCGTAATCGTCTGGTTTTAGTACCGAACTTTTCAAATTTTATCTTCGATATAATAAACACATTTATAACATAGAGAGCATTTTAATTCATCCCATTTGTTTATTCCATTCGTACCCCATTTAAAATAAAATGCTCTCCAAGCTATAAAGGTAGATTGTCATACCAAAGATAAACTTTTAAAAGTTCAGTACTAAAACCAGATGATTACGAAGGAAATTATGAAGTTAGGGAGGTAGGTAAGTCATAAAAGCCCAGTCATCAATAAAAATATAATAAAACTGTAATTGGGTCACTAACGATTTGTCATTAACAGGTACATGGAACAGGAATTGCAAGTTTTTTTTACCTTTTTGGACATGGTTTCAAAGTACTTAACCATAACAACATTTGCTTTAAATTAATTTTCTCAGATATGACGTTGTAATGAAATTCTAGTTATTAAAAGTAAAGCTAAGCAAATAGTTGTGTTCATGCAACAATAAAATATCCTAACTTACTTTGCATGAACTTTTCAATTCAAACAATTATAATCCCAAAGGATGTATTTGAAAATTAATTTCTATTGTTGGCCCTTCAGCAATAAATACAAAATGTACTAGTCATCATCAATGGTTTGAAGTGTGGTCGTCCATTCGTATGATCATAGGCCAACGCATATAGGACATTCCTGTTATAAATCAAGTAGGTAGGTAGCTGTTTCTTTTTTGAAACATTTTTTTGATTATAGGAACACTTCTTAAAGGTAGCAAACAATTTTCGTACTTTACACTTGATAAGAGAATGGACAAAGTTTTAGGAGTACAGAAAAAAGGAAAAAATGCTCTTTCAAATATAAAACATTTATTTAATTATAATTATAACACAAAAACTTATATATTCACAGGTAACAAAGCTTTTATGTAACAAACTTATAACTGTACATTAAAAATATACACAATTTGTCTGCTAAAACAACAAAAGTGGTGGCAAGATTAACCGAATTTTTCAAAAATCTTCAAAATAAAACCTATATACATGTTTTGAATCAAAGTTTCACACTTGTATTTCATACCATCATCATTTTTTACAAATATTAATGCTGATTTGAAGTTGCATAAAATTCTGAATGAGTACATATTTACATAAGGTAAACACACCACATATTTGTACACATTGACAATTAGTGATTACACAAAAATATTATACCTGGATCAATCTATCATTGTAAAAAGCTATATTGTTTTTAAATCACTCCCCTGAAGGAAATATCACAATCATTAAGATTATTCACAATTAAAAAAGCTAATTTTTAAATACAGTGTATTATTATATTGTAAATGAAGTTGTTAAGGTATTGTAATAAAGCGTATCTTATAGAGCTGGTATAAATATATTTACTCCATTAAATTCAAAAATACAAGGATTTTGATCTATTATTTTAGTCTATTTTTTTATTGATATAGTAAAATTCATTGACAATAATTATTAAGTAATTATGGAAAGAAAAGTTTTCATTAAAGAAATGTTTAAAAGTAAAGCATTGAATTTCTAGACTTAATATTTCATATTACAGTATTTGAAAACGTTTATGAAATAAAAACATCAAGTTAGACAAAAAGCTTGAAATGTAACTGTTAAACAAGAACAAAAAATAGAAAAATAATTATTTGTACGAGTTTTACTTTGTGATACTGTAGTAATACTTTCCAAGAATCGAGAGGATCACAAGTAGATCTTTATAAATTATTTTATAAAATGTCGCCTAAAGAGCTGAAACTGTCTGCTAACGTCAATACAAAAAGATTCAAAATTATAGGAAGAACTATCACCGAGCCTAGGAGGGATGTTGTCAGAGGAAGGGTTCGGTCCAGTAGCGCACGATGGAGCCACCAGGGGCAGCACCGGCGGCAGCGGCGTTGTTGCACCTGTCCACCACGGCCGCCGCCTTCACTCTACTCCTGTGCTTCACGTCCTTCGGCTTCATTACGCTCTTGTGGTTGCTGAACAGTCTGCTCGGCGTCATTATAGACTTCTGACTCAGCCCCGTCGCCTCGAGGAAGTTCTCGTAGCTGATCCTCGACTCCAGAACTGCCGAAGGGACGTTCATCCTGGTCTCCGCCCCGTCTCCCTCGGGCCTGCCGTCCCCGCAGAGGGCGTCCATGTCACACTCGTCGAGACGGAACTCCTCGAAGTTCTTCTGGATGTTGTCGGAAGTGTCTTCTACTTTTCCTTCAGGTTCTTTCCCGGGTTTGGAGCCAATCTCTTCGAAACGTCTCACAATTTGTGAAACACTCGGAGATGTTTTCTTCTCGGTGTTTTCTGACGGTGGATCTATAGCGTCTGCGCTGTTGAGTAAGGAAGAAACGGGGGAGGCTACTTTAATGCAGGATTTCGGTGATACGATCTTCTTCAGCGGAGACTGTTTTGGAGGTGTCCGAGGTGATTCGTCGGTTTTCGAAGGTGATTTCTTTATCACAATTTTCGGCTCGACAGGATGTTCTGGTTGCGTGATAGGTGGTGTCGGAAGAACAGGTTTTGGTGGAGGTTTATGTGTGGGGTGCGACATTACGGGTGCGTAAATACTTTCCCTAGACTGACTCAAAGGTTTGGATCTACTCAAGGCGGGTGGCAACTCCGCACAACTTTTAATTCTTCTTCCTTGTAGTCGCTGAAGGAGCTCATCATCGATGGCGGAGTTGGATATGACATACAACTCGCTGTCCGGTGAAGGATTCGGTAAGGAAGATCGCTTCTTCAGCAATTCGATGGGATCAGAATCATCCCCTTTCAGAGCAGGAAGTAAAGTGTTCAGTAACGTCTTTTGGTCTAAAGATTTGCTCAGAACTAATCTTTGAGGTTTCGGAGGCAAGGCTGGTGGCACGATTTTCACCTGTAAATTGTCTTTGGGCAGTGATAGTTTCTTAGGTGTAGGCAGTTTACTAATAGATTTGTAATGATCCTCTTCAAATTCCTGTTCGGTCGTTTCTTTTATCGCTTGTTCTATCACAGTGTGATCCGAGACGCTTTCGATCGGCGGGTATACCTTTTTCATAGGACTGTGCTGCACAATAATCTGATCGTTTAGTAACGTGAGGTTCTCCGTGCTTTTGGTCAATTTTTTGTTGTTTAACTTAGCTTCGGCTTCTTTCTTCTTCTCTTGCTCCTTCAGCCGCAGAGCTCTCTGCTCTTCCAGGAACTCCTCCTGGTCGCGCAGTAGAATTTGGTTAACACAGTTAAGAACTGGATTATCTTCGTACTCGTTCCGCCCCGATATCCTCACTTCTTGCAGCAAGGTGCTGGGCGATGGCTTACAGTCCTGAAAGCCCACTTCGACCCGCAGTATTTCTTCCTTCTTCTGCTCTTCGCCAGGATTACTTCTCGATGGAGAGTTGCAAGTGGAAGGTATACTTATTAGACTCTCCTCCTTTACCGGACTCAGAACGTTCTTCTGGGGAGGATAATGCTCCATATGAACCTTCACCTCGAGCTTTTTCATGTTACTGAGTTCTTGACTCCTAGACATACCCAACTCGTGGTAGTGATTGTTATTTTGAAACATTCTTTCGTTGTGATTCTCCAGTGGACTTTTCAAAGGCGACGTTCTCGCCTCGAAATCCTTGCAAGGATCACAACTGTCATGATCTCCGTTACACGACTGCGTGCTCAGATTCGACAGAAGCGACTCCGGCTGGCTCCCCAACTCGTAGAAACTGAGCTGCAGAGAGTCCAAGTTACTCTGGGAGTCTTCGTTGTCCGTGGTAGTGGGCGTGGTCGACTTCTCCTGACTCCTGAAGTGGGAGATCCCCAGCGAGCTGATGAGGTCGGGCTTGACGTCGCAGTCGTACTGGAACACCGGGGTGGGTTGGGCCGTTTCCTCAGCAGGGGTCGAAGTCTTCATCTCCTCCCTGGAGGTCAGGTCCAACGCCTTCCTCAGCCTCGCTATCTCCTGCTGCTGGGCGTGGATGACCGCGTCCCTCTCCCCCAGCAGCGACCGGATGTTCCGCTGCTCCCGCCGCAGCCGCGCCTCCAGCAGCATCAGCGCGCGGGTCACGTGACTCAGCTGGCGGTCCCGCAGCTCCCGCCAGTTCCGCGCTTCCTGTTCCGTCTGCTCCAGTCGCCGGTGCAGCGCCATGTCCTGCTGGCGCCACTTGGCCGTCCGCGTCCGCAGCGTGTGGCGCGCCGCCTCCAGCTCGCGGCGGAGCGACTGCTCGCTCTCCTCCTGCAACAGACCAGAGAAGGTTGTTAGGAAAAAGTTTATCTGAACTCAAAAAGTTGTTTTATGCTTTTGTTGCTGAGAGATGCTATAAAACAAAGGGTAAAATTATTATTGAAGTTCAAAAACAATATTTGCATCCTTATTGCATTGGAATTAATAGCCCATCCAAGGCAGATCAAGCCTAAGTCTTTTAGACCACCCCAGTCTTCCTTTCTTGTATATCACTCGCCTGCGACGCAGCAGGCAACCTGTTTATTTTTTTCTTCGTTTCTTGTTCTGTTTTATTCATTATGTTTTATTTAGGATATTTTACATGTCACAAGTCCTTGACAAGATTTTATTACAACTCAGTAGTTATCATTTAAAACCCGAATTATGAAATGAAATATATCTTTATTGATCTGTAACACATACAGTAAAGGAAAACATAAATGGACACTACATTAACTAAACTTACTAATTTTTTACATAAACAGTTCTTACTTGTAGAACATAACATAAAATAAATTATATTCCTTAGATATATTTTTTAAAAACTACATTTAGATCAATATCTCTTTGTCCCTAGGTTAAAAACCTGTTCGGGACATTGGTCATCTTAGAACTAATTTACAGAGCTTTGAGTGGAGGGTCGGTCTACTCAAACATTAAAAAAATAACACCCAGTTTCACTGCAACTATTTAATATTCAAACTAACACATAATTGGGCACAATGATCTATAGACTAATTTTACATTTAATTGTATTTTAAACATAGAATTAAAAGGAAATACATATTTAATTTATTTTATTCCACATTAGAAAAACAATGTGCACGCGTTGCTATCCAATAAAAACCCCTTTAACTCCTTGAGGTATTTATTTTTTCTCTTTATTATTTGTAAATCTCGCGGCAGACTATTAAAAAATGTTGGTGCTAGGTATGAATAAAACTTTTTGTATATTGTTAGATTGGGCTTGGGTACTGGGGCGTTGATATTTCTCAGTACTCTTGGTTTACTGTCATCAAATTGATTCCCGCTTCTTAGAAAAAAAATCTTTAAAACTTTAAAAACATACAACATACAAATTACGAAGTGTTAAAACTTTTAAATTTTTAAATAAAGCGTCTGTATGTTCAAGCCGGGGTCTTTTACACGTGATTCTTATAAAACATTTTTGAAGTATAATAAGTGGTTTTATATTAGTGTAATAACATCCGCCCCATACCGCTAAACCATATTCTAGTTTAGAATTGCCGATCAAACGTGTTCCATTCACTCCGTGTTAGAGCTGAACTTTCACGGAATAAATGAGTAGTTTAATCGCAATTTACTTAAATGGTTTAGGATGTAATCTGTCTACCATTTAGGGAAGTTTATATAAAACGAAATTTTTTAAACAAATTAACATATGTTCTTATTTAATCATAACAACTAAACCCAGTTCTGCCTTGACTAAATTAAACAAAAGATCTAACTGCAGTCTGGCATTTATCTTTTATCTATACATAATGTTTAGGCATTAGTTGAAATAAAATGAAAATTTTAAACAAAATCCACTTATTGTATGTTTTTTCTTTCACTGCTTATCCCAATTTTGCCTTGGCTAAATTAAACAAATTGATTATAGTCTAACAGATATAAAAAAAATTCTCAAAATTTTCTGAAATACAAAATTCTCATCATCTTCGGTGGGAGCTCGAATTCATGTTAATATTAAATAAGAACAAAAAGAAAGTGATAATAAAAGAGCATTTTCAAGAAGTACTCTTCATTACAACAAAGCCCCTTCATTAAACCGTCTCAAGCCGCGCGACAGACGGGCTTGCCGCGCTGCGTCCTAGAACTGCAGGCGTTGTTTCTATACTAGAAATATTGACGATATTACGATTAATTACCTCATGGAAAGATACAAGGAAAACCTTTTTGAAAAATTCCCCTAAAGGGCTGAATTTATAAGATTTAACATGGAAATATAATTTTAAGGAACAAGAAACAAAGCTGCTGAGCAACGTGTCCGTTAATATACTTGTACAATTCTGTAAATGTACGATGTACTATAATTTTGATGTAAAACGAAAAATTACTAAGTATGAGCAGTTTGGCTTACTAAACATAGCAAGAAATAAAAGTGCTGTTGATTGTTCGTCTTTCAATTCTTTTTAGAATTGCAGTACCATGGTTCCGCGTTGGTTTTTATTAGGCCCTAATTGTTTATTCGTAATATTTTGTCTTCACTGTATTGACTAATAATTGCACTAAATTGTGTTTTACATCCTACAAGCTCAGCTTTAATCGAAAATATTAATAGGTTATTACAATTTAAAGCTATACATTTTACTACCTAATATTTTAAATAATTTTAATAAGGTTAAACTTTACATTAAGCAGTACTTTTCATAGCACCTTATAGACATAACAAAAGGCGTTTGTTTAAAAGTAAGCTGATTAATGAAATCAAAAACTACTGTTGTAAATTAATGACTGAAAAGTTTTTTGAATCCTTGGTCATCATTGTTCATAAGCCAGAGGCAATGGTGGGCGTCCTATAGAACAATGGGGCTATTCAGATTGGGCGCAGCTTCTTAGCTACAATATCTTCCTCTTGGATTCATTACTATGATAGACTTCATTGGAATTTATAAACTAATCAGCGAACACAGAATAATGTTACGGCGGTGGAGATAATCAAAATTTGAATCATTTTTAGGATCCTAAATAAAAAAGTACACTATTTGTACTAAGACCATGTGTACGAAAAAGGCCGTGCTTGAAAAACTTTAGTGGGAATTCGTTAGGTACTGTATTCAATACGTATGTGTCGTCCACAATGGGAAGTTGTATATCAATATTGAGAAGCAACCCCTTTAGCATTGGTTGAGAATCATCAAAATAAGAGTAATATAATTAATTATTAAAATAATTAAGGTGATGTAATAATGGGTATTAATTTCTATTGTGTTAATTAATCTTGGGGTTTTTCTCAATAGTCCTTCATTATGTTCTAGCAATGTACTGTATTTATATTCTATCAAATCAAATCGAATCAATCAAATCAATTTTGTTTTGAAACTAACCATTACATAAAAAATACAATAAAAACAATGCTATCTGCTCAAGCATTGCCATTGTAACGAGACATTTGAATATTCATCGAGGTAATAAATGTTAATTGAACGATTCCCGATGCCATAAAGGATTAGGTTTCACGTCACACTCCATTATTCGCAGCCGCGGCAGTGGTAGCACTGAGCATTGTTTTGTTTCTGAGTTGGAAGTTTGGCAACCCTGCGCCCGGACCGGTTCAAGACGCTTGCATAATACTTTTTGGCCCTTTTATCGTGACCGCTACTCTCCCAATCGTATTCGCTTCGATTAAATGAGAAATTGTGGGTTTCGATGAGTAAAACAAAACATGATTTTGAGCAGCCGCGAAAAGGTTTAATTGCAGTGTGTGTAAGGTTTTGGTCTATAAATGTAAAAAAACTAGTCTTGATAAATTACATGAAACAATCATATATTAGGGTAAATAATGAATGTTTACATTATTTGATTTGATCATGAATCTGTATTTATAGCATCCAGACTTACTTTGCTAATTAGTTAGTATTTGAACGTCCTAAACGACTTCTACAAAGAAATGTGTTGATAAAATAAAAAAAAACTGAAGTATTTGTTTATCAACGCTGCTTACAAGTTCTACTCATTCGGAATTCCATAACAACGCTAACTCTTAACACGCCCCTTACATAAAACCTGTGAAGAAATTTATGCAAGACATCGGCGGCAATCTAGGTAAAACCTCAAACTCATTCTGATCACACTTTTTCGTACAGAAGAACAAAGTGGGCAAATCTGAATTGTGTAGTTTTTCTGTGTTTTAAATCAGAAATATTCTTTGTTTGAAATACTTTGATTTGGATTTTTGTGGACATTTTTGTGGACTGATTATTAAAAAACAAGTTTCACGACGTTTCGGGATCTGGAATCTGATCCCTTCTTCAGGTGGAAAAACCTAGATATGTTCACCGCCTTTCAGGGGTATTTAACTAGAGTGACGTTAATGCAGTGCTAGACATGGAACGTAAGGAAAACCAACAGCTAAAGTTAACCTCTTTTACTTCAAGAAGTTTTTTGATACCAATTATGACATTTGTTCTTGAAATAGAAACATGTTTGAAAAAGTAAAAATAGACTTTTTTTGTTGTAAAAATTAGCTTTGCGGCATGGCGGTGAGTGAGGAATGTGATAGCAGGTGAGAGGATGTCAGTAGGTTGGCGCCTGGGGCGACGCATTCCGTGGTCGAACCATCACTTTCCTGGCCTCAACACGCGGCACGCTGTACAGGCTACACCACGTGGTACACACTGCACGCGGCGGCGTTGAGGACCACAGCACCATGGCTGGCACAGTAGACCTATATACCTATTTAATGTCTTTCATAGTACAAGGTAACTAAAGCGGCCACTACCTCGCGGCATAGGAATACACAAGCTGCCGGTATCAAACACCACGGCATTGTGGACCTCAAAACCTTGGGTGGCTCGGAAAGCTATCTGAATTTTATATTACATGACAGCAAAAGGAACCACTACCGCATTACGGTACATAGCCTTCAAGACTATGCCACGTGTTATAGGTATAGGTATACACAACATGCAGCCGGTATTAACATACATGGATATGTTGAAAAAATTGTTGTGTTTCACAGTACAAGAAAAAATCGGGGACCTCCTCGCGCCACGGTAGTCGCGCCTGTGAAGTGGTATATACCTACGCTACATATGCCGAAGTGTACGTGGCAGAGGCCTAGCCGCTACCACAAGGAACTATTTATGGTCTACAACTTAGAAGATAGAAGATCTTGTACAGAGTAACAGAAAAAGCATTTATCGCTAGACAAATTTATCAGAGACTTGAACGAATGGACTGCAAGATGACGGAACTTGGGCACGATAATAATTATAGTCCACGCAATATAATTTGGCTCCGTCCACCCATACAAGACTAATGATACTTTTAGCATTGAAATTTAGACGGCATGGACCAAGGAATTTGACTTGGATTATGGTAAAATAATTAATTTCTTATTCATTTGTATGTATAAGTTGACAAGGGTCCCACAGAATTAATATATGATTTCACCAGTATGATAAATAATATAATTGTAATAAATTTTATATCTATTATTAAACTTATAAATAATTAATTTATTATATCATTCGTTGAGTGGCTAAATGCACTATACAGTGTTACTTATTTTAAATCAATGAGTACATTTATTTACGAATAACATGTTACACGGTCACTGATTGCACTGGCGTAAAGATACACTTTCAATTATTAAAAACTCGACTATAAATCAACGATTTTTTAAACACAAATAATCAATCCTTACCACACTGAATTGTAATAAATCAAAAATCACAAAGGCAAAAGGCATTTAAGTCAGGTTCCCACCGAGAACGGGTCTGTCCCCAGGGGTGGGCCGGGGGCGGGGCGGCTATCTACCCCTGCAGCGACGGTATCTGACGTCTGGTCTGGGGTCAGGTGTGGGATGCTACCCGGGGCAGGAGGTGTGCGGCAATGGCGGAAGTGGACTAGATCTTCTCTCCAGATATAAGGTTTGGCAGGTTCATTCGGTATGTCGATCTTACTTATTGGGGAGGATAAATAATTCGTTCTGTACTCACTTGTTTGAAAAACGAAATTCAGTATCTATATGCTCCTATACTGACAAGTTAACTGAACAGGTTAATTAAAAAAGCATATAGCCCATGTAGAACCGTGCGTTGTCATGCAATATTTTTGGATGTTAAATCCGGTTCTGTATAGTGTAAGTGTCCCGTATGTTTTAAACACAGTATATTTTTCAAAGGTAAATGCTGACGTTTGAGGTTATAATTCAGCGCTTGTTGTTTGAAAAACCTTAGCAAAATGCGGACTAAGAAAAATCAGTGACTTTTGAATACAGATTGAACATCCATAGAAAGTTGTTTGGATCACTTTCGAGATGGATTGATTAATTAGTAAGTTTAAACAGATCTTAAACCTACTTAAATCATTGAACAGTTTTGTTCGATTAGGTAGGCCAACTAACAGCAAGTCGACCCGCAATGCGCCGTGCAGGGACACGGAGGGTTCGGTAATGTAAGCTAATGTATGCGGCAAAGTTGACGTGAGAGAAGCGATACTATCGGCGCCAGTGGCCCAACTGTTGGGCCAGTACTGTACTGTACAGTACAGTACAGTACAGTACTGTACTGTACTGTACTGTACACAGTGTACAGTACAAGTACAGTGCACTGTGTACAGTGGCAGTGGAAGGGGCTAATAAGGGCAATAAGACGGACATGGCACTCTCACTATACTGGCCAACAATAGCATGGGTTAACTGCATATAAAAGAGGTTAACATAGTGAAGGGTTCCAATATAAAAGCAATATAGCATGTATCTACTGTACGCAATAAAGCTTCATAGCAGTGAAGGATTCAAATATAAAATCATATAGTAATCAATTATAAAATCGTAGATTTTTCTGTGGGCTATCTTGTTTTTAAGGATGGTTTCTTTAAGGATGGATTAAAAATATTATAATTTCTCCGGTATAATCTTTTTGAGAAAATTTACAGGATCTTTTACAATCCCATGCATGTCACATACGTAAGTATAGCAAACATATTGAAAACCATAACTCAGAGTATATTTTGCTTCAATAGAGGAATTAAATAGAGGAAATTGTGCCAACAGTAAAAAAATACATTATAAGTTCTTGACTATGTAAAAAAGAATATACAGAAACAAATGATACAATCCCGTATTTAATTTCTCTCAACACAAGTACATTCGTACAGTGAAACTGTAACAAATAAAATGAATGTCCTGCCCATAGTTTTCCCAATGAACTTCATTGACAGTACTACAGGAGAACCTCGATAGGAAGAAACAAAAATAACACTAAAGTCTCGATAGCAAGTGCACTTTTTACTACACTTATATCTTAATAACACGACCTTCAATAAGAGGATTCCTTTTATAGCAACACTGTTTTCCAAATCCCCTAAAAATCGTCTTATCAAGGTTCTTTTGTACTTTGCGGTATAAATTACACAGTTTTTAATCACTAATTGATAGATTTTAATCTTTATTTTATATTTAAAGAATAAAAAAAATGTAACGGCTAAGGTTAAAATATTTTAGCGCTAGCATTGGTATTTGCAAAGTCACCCTTAGGAATCGTGTCTAATTTGCATGCGAATCGAACCCGACGACGAAGGCAAAAACAAGCGCGTCATCAACCGGCAAAAACTGGAGGTGAGACATTCCAGCACGGTCTGAGTGAAAAAGCAGGAAGAACTTAAAACATTTTTATATGTGATTCTCAGAAGAATTTGGAATCTTTAGCCCCAGCATTTCTCTGCGCATGGTAAAAATTGTAGCTCGGGCAAACGGGCGTAGGCTGGGACGGGCTATTTCTAATTACCAGCTCTCATAATTTTTGCTTATTTCAATGCAATCAGCCAGCAAGTAAAACTTATTATATATAGTTTTAATTGAATCTGTTAGAAACATTATTCGACCAAATTGCGAATGGTGCTTGATAGTATTCAACCCCTTACAGGATCGTGAAGTAAATGTTTACTAACTCACTAAACATAAATGAGTGACTGATTAATGTTTACTAACTCTATTTGTTTTCTTCCGTTATAAATCTTGCACGCAGAAACTTTGGGTCAACTGAACGCAGTACAGAACGCACGCAGCATTCCAATTGGATCGAAAATCAAACCCCTCACTGCTCATAACCACGATTCAGCCGACACTCCCTCAAATCAGCTTTTGTTCTCTTTCCTAGCGAGGGACAGACGAAGGAAGCCGGAGCCGGAGACAGTCGAGGGGGAGGAACAAGGAGCGAACCACGAACCGCCGGCCTTGGCGCTCGCCCCACCTGGCCTGCAGCGGCTGTGAGCACTTCCGTCTTCCAACGGCTCCGGACGACGACTATGTATAGACTTCAAATCTACGCCTTTAGGATTGAACTCTGAACTGTAATTTTTAAAACCATTGGATGTAAATTTGTTCACAAAAAAGTTTCGAGTTTTTGGTTTTTTCCGCACTGTTAGAACCTCTTTTGAAAACTTTACCTTGCTTGCAATCAGAAGTTAATGCTTATACAGGTCTACGGTCAAAAATGGTCTAGGTCTACTTAAATTTAAGAAGTATGCTTCAATAAGTATAAATTTTAACTTCAACCCAGTCACAAAAATAACTAATGTGTGTATCTTTTTTCCAACGGTCTATATATTATTATGTGACCTTTTAAAATAAAATTTGCTCTAAATTTTAGGATAGATAGTTTTACGATTATTTTTAACTACAGATTACCCATCTTTGCGAAAGTTCACCATCCTTTACAAAGGCAAAGGCATCAAGCGTTCTTTTTTATACATAACTTACTTTTGTAGCCGTAGTCTATTTTGTTTCACTCAACATTTATCCCTCTGAAAACTTTACCGAAAACAATTTGCATACATTAACACCACCACATTCTACATTAATTACAATTTATTTTCTAACTACAGATAACGTTCGAGGTCTGCCCATATTTAAATAATTCCACGATTTTTCCTGGTCGATTAGAGGAAAATACGAGCTCTCCCTGATTCCTACCTTGAATCTAGTCGTTTAATTCAGTTGAAAACCCCCTTCAGAAGACAATCTGCATCGAGCAGTAAACTAGAAGGACATAATTAACTAGATGCAGCGCAGCGTCGTTGTGCGCATGCGCGAGCGTAAATCTGCACATGGTAATTGAAACTGGCGTGTGTGGTCGGGCTCAGACGAGGCTGCGGGGGCAAAAACTGGGTAAAATATGCATTGGATGTGTAAACGGGTGAATGCTCTTCTTAATGGCCATGACAGTTACGTTGTATTAACCTACTCGGCGATTTGAATTTGGATGAAACCAGATGAGCGAATTGATCTAAAGTCTAAATAAGAAGCAAATTTAATTAAATTGGAGGCTCAGAACTTCATCATTTAATTGGGGAATTGGCGACTAGAGAATTCATGAGTAAATAATTTTTTACAAGAAAAACTTCGAGTTTAATATCAAAGCTTATTGTAAGTTACAAGTCAACAAAAAAATCGTCCAATATAGACACTGTTAGATTTTTATTCTGACCCCAATGTGGAAAAAGGCAGCTTTAATATCAATAAAAGTTGTAAACTGAAATTTAATTTGGCAGATGTTCATCACCTCTCTTCTCTAAATCTATATGGGCCTATTTATATCATATAACTAAATACAAAATTCCTATCAACGGCGCCAAGGCCTAATCATGTATCTATACAACTACGAAGTTGCAAATAGGTCTACACTTCTCTTATAGCGCAGTGCTCCTACGAATAAGAAATTTTTCAACATTCTTATTCCCTCTAGAGGGTTAACGTTAGTGTATTTGAGTTTATAAAGAATATTTATTTTGATTTTTCAATTTTTGATTTTTTTTAATAAGATAAAAGCTATTATTTAAAAGAAATGTAAATATCTAGCGAACCGGGTTAGGATCTGCTACAGTTTTATGTCAATTAAATTTATACTATTGTAGAGTTAGTGTACACGATTGAAACTTTATTTTATCAGCCCAGAGCACCGAGTTTTTCGGTTGTACCAGGCCACGTATGACCGCTCTGACCGACACACCGGCCAGTTCCTCCGCATTCCACATGCAGTCCCATTAAATACAGAGGGAACCACGTGCTACCAAACCAAGCACCACCGTAAAACAGGCATCACCGCTGCACCACACGCGTTTCTCCAAGTGAAACCCGGGGACAATGCGACGTCTGGGTGTCGCTGTCGCCGTGGTTGTCGTGGTTGTCGTGGTTGACGGTTGTCGTGGTTGACGTGACACTCGCAGTCGAGTGTCAAGGACAGTCGCCACTCGCCACTGTACCACGCTCCGCTGCGCCCGCCTTTGTCCTGAGCCACTCCACGCTACTGTATCTGTTCCATTATCATGTGTTCGTCTCACCTCAGGTGACAGCTTGTTTGGTTCCAGTCACAAAGTTTATATCATTAGACTCTTCAAGGTGACACGAGTGTGTCTTGAACATTGTGTATAATTGGCACTACTGACCTGAAAGTTGATGATTTAACTTAAATGCGTATAGTCATAGTCAATGAACGCATCAACGTAATTGCTTCATAATCTAAAATCGCAGCTTCGGAGGTCCTAAGAATAATAACATTAATAATTAAAGACCTACATACGGAAACAATTAATTTTTCTAATGGTTCGGGACTGTACCACTGTAACCATACGTTATGGCTTAACTACGTTATTAACATAAAATAAATAACTAAACTTCTACCAAACTTTTAAGGACGAAAATTAGTATTGTACCAATAGTTGAGATGAATTGTTCATTACGAATAAGTTGAAAAATAAAGTAATAAATTTGTTTATCCCACCATTAAAGTAAAGTTATGTAATAAATTTAAACACTATGGAATAATGGAAATACGTTGATAATAATAAACCTTGGAAACTTTCGGGCGAAATCTTAAGTGGTACAGTATAATAAAAGTGAGGAATCAAATAAAATTGTTAATACATATAATCGTAGTTACGAAAGTGACAAGAGAGAGGCATTTGGCAGTCAAAAGAGATTCTCATTACATAATTAATTATTGTAGGTAGTGTAGCTTCTGATCAGGATCTATACCACTGCATCATAGTCTGCGAATGATATTTGTGTTTAATTGCCCAACTTTAAACGATGCAATCTTCCCACCCACAAGATGACGTTGTGAGCTGTGACGTCACCGCTGGCTGGTACAAAGCCGCCGGTGGGAGTGAGAGGGAGTGAGAGGCGGTCAGCTGGAGCTTTCCCCGCGCCCACTCACTCACTCACTCCGATGGCGCGGAAACAATCCGACCTTAAATCACGAGAAAGTCCGGCCCGTCGTAATTATTTATCTCGCATCTTCACTTTTTATTTGGCAATGGATAAAATCGCGCGTTAATCAGTATAAATTACGGAGTTAATTAAGTGTGCACGCTCTATTTACCTGAGTGAGTTGCGAACTGAGGTGGATTTCAGATCTGCTGACTTGTTAAGCTGGAATTGGTAACGCAGCTGGAGGGTATACGGAGGAGGCGATGGCCTCATTTTTTACGATAAGGAATGACTCAGCGCGCGGTGCGCTGATGGCTGATGGCAGGATATCCCAGGTTATTTGTGGCTAATGAGGAACTGTGGCCGATTGCTCATTGAATAAGGCAAAAGCACGAGCGTCGCGCGTGACAGTAATGTAGGTTTCAACCAGATTGCCTTAAGCATAAAACCCGGTGAATTATTGCACCAGTCCGGGTTATATGTGGCACTTACCCAAACGTGTAATTTTCATAAAAACGTGCAATTATTATACAAACGTGTAATTTTTTCACATTTCGAAGCTTGTAGCGATTGTAATTTAGAATTAATAATCTGTTGATTTAATTAGTTCATTGATAAGCTATTATGCTGGCAAAAAAGTGTACTACGATAAAATAACTGTAAGCAATGAGACCAAAGATTAAGTGTCTATTTAATTCAACGAAAATTATTCAAAATGTAATATACTTTCTTGTCTATATATAACATGATAGAGCGATTGAGTATGGATTCTTTTAATGGGTCTGACTTAGTTACATACTATTAATCCTAACTATGTCTGTTAGACAACTCAGTTTACGACTATTGATGAGTTGATAAATCAGTTTGTATACAAAAATACATAGATTCCATTGAAAAAGATTATAAAAATATGAAAAAATGATTTTGGGATAAACGTATGGAAATTGTAAGGGAAACAAAAAAACGTGCATTAATTATCCATCATGGCGTGTGAACGTTAACGTTAGTGCCATCATGCAGCGGGTGTGAGGAGGCGCCGGCGAGGAAGGCAGGACATGGGGGCTGGCTGATATAATGACCGGGGCACACGCCACACGCCACCACTGACCGTCACCAAAGTCACCAACCGTCAACCGACACTGATACTGTACACTATGCGGGCCCTCCTGCTCTCTTGCGGCAATCCCTCCAACTGACTTGGAAATAAATTAAGAACATTGCAATAAATTATTTAACTTGGCGATTCAATATCACTTCGTCCATCACGTAAACGTATATTTTCCTGCATGCAAAATATCAATTCCTTAAACTAATATGAATCATAAAAGCTTTACATATGTTCATATATGCAAATACGAAAGGAAAGGAAGAGAACTTGTCAGTGACATGCCAGTTGATTCTGACTTAAAATTAGGGTTCGATGACAATAAAAAGGTAAAAGTTTGTTTAAAGAGATGAAAAGTGTTGGTTTCTAATAATAATTGTAAGAATTAATTTTTTATCAGAGATACAGGAAAAATTTTAGAACGTGATTTTTGATGGACAATTCGAGCTACGATTAGACAGTTGTGAGTAGGGGATTATAGCACAGATTATGCTTGTTACAAGATGGACGAACAAGAAATCAATTCGTAATATTGACACGTTTGAGACAGTAGGCACGTTCCAAACAGCGAGCACAGTTCCAACCTCTATCTTTATTTAATTGCTGGCGTCTCAAGCAAATAACCATCCCGACGCCCGAGCTCTCGGCAGTTTATCTGCGGGTCTGAGTGGTCCTTCATGGGACTGCAATTATGGCAATGTCGAAACCGGCTCTGAGCAACGTGTGCCTTGAACAACTCCCTTGATATCAAATCGCAACCAATTGTACAAATGATATTTTTATGCATCCGAAAGTTTAAAATACTGATGATTTGAGTGTTGAACAGTAAGTTGAACATGTTCTACGTTTGCTCTACTTCTAAGCCCCCGCACTCGTTTGAAAATCTTCACAAAGGCCCGTGTCGTGGAGGAAACAGAAGTACACTGGGAGATGGAATTATAAGCCCCATCACCGAGTCTGGGGAGCGTGACGTGTCCGGTGTTTTGTTGTGATTACCTCCAGAGGAGTGTGTGGTTCTGAAGGCTCGGTTGCCCCGTCTTGGTCGTTGATTCTCAACGGGTAGTGCTCAGAGAGTAGTTTTCATCTCTTCGTCCCAAAATTATTTTGTTATGCAAGTTTAACACTTTCTCGCAAATGCATGACAATGGTTGTGGTTTACCTGACTCATAGCTGAAGGATATCCTGTTACGAAGGAAGTGGTGTTTGGTGAACCAAGAGGATAACGATCTTAAGTTATTAAAGAATTCGATTATCTTTATGGAAAAACGTTACAATGCGGAACCGAAAGACATTTCCGGTCTAATATAACGGTAACGCAATTGGATGGCGGATGAGTAAGGTGGTTTTGGTTACGGTTGAGAAGGTCCATGAAAAGGAACCAGATTCGCCAATAGTGATTACAATCAACGGTCATGGCAGACTGGCTGGAGATACAAGGATTGTGAAGTTTGAAGTAGAAATGGATTACGTGGCATATGTAGATTTAAAATGGTATGACCTGGTAGCCACAAGAAGTCAACTCAAGAGTGTGAGGCTGTGGTGGCGTTAGGGATTTTTTATGAACTCAGGAACACGTGGTAAAATATGAGGCAAAAACACAGTAAAAAAGTCAGTAAACGATAAGCAGACCAGGGTTGAAGTGACAAGAAATTTTTAAGGATTTGAAGAACGTTATCAAAATATATTATTGCACTCGTGCACATTGGCTGAAGAGTGTTCCCCAGCCTTGATGCGTAATAGTAGTTTCTTTGATGGAAAAGGGTGAAGGTAGTTTGAAGGCACGTGTTTACAGAAGAGTAGAAGAGTATAATGGACACATCAAGAACGTATAAATCTACCTAGAGTTATACATCATTTAGGTGGCATAATGGAAGAGGGTGGGATGTGAACAAGAATCAAGGGTGAGGATAAGTAAGAAGTAAAGCCACTAGAAGCAAATACTGCCATTCCCTGTTTAACCAAAACATTGAAGGACCAGTTTTTTTTAACTCGCAAAGCCAGTGTTAGAGGCTAGGCAAATCAATCATAATTATTAATAATCCGTGCGAAATTAATCAGCTGGTCTTCCCAGTAAGGCTTTCATTCCATCCATCCTACGGTGAATTTTGTGTTCACTGATCTCACAATCATATACCCTTCCCGCATATTCGTGTTAAAATTCGAAGCCCTCAGTGCTGATACGTTCCGGTCTTAACCAAGTATTTAAAAACTGGGTTCATTTCGCCGAATGAACTAGGTCCCATTGGTCATGTTGCGCTGGGATGCTGGGGTGGTGCGAGGGTGCAGGTGGTGGCAGTCAAGGATCAGTGGGCCAAAGCCAGCGAGAGTGGTGAGCCAGCCAGGTGGGAGTGAGGCGACCTACAGCCAGGAATGCGGTCACCTAGTGATCAGACCTACTCTTACTTATCAAGGCCCCGATTGTCTTCAGCAACGCTGTGCGTGAATTTCGTTTATGAATAGTATACTACTTTCTAGCCCGGTAAATACCGTTTTACCGTGCTAGCATGCGGGATTTTCATGCGAGTACGGAAAAACTTACCGGGCGTGTTCCGTACGATACTTTACATCAAACTACAGTACACTCTTGATTATCCGAGCCCCGGTTATCCGAGACTCCGGGTTATCCGAGATTCCGGGTTATCCAAGGCAGCTCTAAGCTTAAATATGTTTTTTTTTCTTACTAAGCATCTTATTAATACGTAAAACAAGTTTCTTTATTTTAAAATTCTATTAATTGCAACTCGAAAGGACTTTCATTGCCGTATTTATTGGTAAATACTATATCTAATAAAAAATTTGTAAGCGGTATCCTTATAGTCCAACCTCAAAACACACGTAAACTCCGTATTATCCGAGGTTCCTGTTATCCGAGGTAGCCTTGGTCCCGAAGACCTCGGATAATCGGGAGTGAACTGTACTCAGAAAAAACGTATTTTTAATCATATTGTATTCTTTGCATAATCTATTACGTTTCTTAATTCTTCAAATCTAGCCTATAATAAATAAACAAGCATTAGCTACTGCCACCAGTGCGGCCACTACATTCCTCTGAAGTAACCAATGTACGTGCATTAAACGGCGGTTTACTGCAATCAACTTATTGTTTTGATTGTTGAATTCCATTACTTCCGTTTCATAGTGCACGGTAAATTTACTGTTCACTTCACGGTAAATTCACCGTGCAGTGATCGGCTAAGAGTAACTTTCCAGCCAAGAGTAAGGTACAGAAAACAGTTGTTTCTGTGTAGTATGATGTAAAGAATATTAGGCAGTCCTTTTAGCTGGTAGTATAATCGAAAATTGAGATCCTGTTTTATAGGAATATGCTTAAGAATCCCGAAAAATTGTTTTGGTACTTATAGACCTCGTCGAAAGAAATTTACGAGCGTCTAGTCTTAAATAATACTATGCTAAACCTTCGAAGTAGTTCAATTTCTTTAGAGAGAATCGACTGAAATTGCTCAGTCTAAAAATTTCTATGAAAGGTTTCTAATTTTAGATTTTGGATCTCTCGCTTGATCAGTTACGTTTTAGACTGACGAATATTAAATTTGAACTAAATATTTGAATTAAATTTTTTGAAGTTTGTCAGGAAAACTTGAGCAAGGCTCAGGATAAAATAATATGCTTCGTAAATTATAGCTACAAACTTAACTAATCTAAACTTATTACTAAAACTAAAACTAAACCAAGTTGTAGCTATGCAGTTTTAGCTTTGAACTATATTAAAGGTATTTCGGATGTGAGCCTTTGTATGGTACAAGGTTCAAAATTCAAACATATTACGTTAGAAATTAATTCTTTAAATTTTAAATTATTTACATAAGTTTTACGAAAACTGTAAATGAAGCATATACCCTACGTCAATTTTGGATTAACAGTTTCAATTTCATATATTATATCCATGTCAAAACATTTATGTAAAACATTTCAAGAACATACATAATTGAGCATTACTCTAAATTTCAATCTTCTTTACGTTGATTGAGCAGGAACATAATTTTAATGTTACCGCCCTTATTTGATTTGGAAGAAAACTATTCTTAAACACAGAGAATGTTACAAGCTGTGATTATGTCAAAAGGGACTGATGTTGATACATGAGTATTTTGTTTACTTTACAGCTTGGCACGCCTGCTTAAAGAACACTGGTTGAGTGGAACTATTAATTTACTGTGTGGTGTTTTTTTTATTTGGAAGAAAATTATTCTTAAATACGCTGAATTTGTTTTACAAGCTGAGATCTGAGATAAAAAGGGATCGTTATTAAGCCTACATGAATACCATATCTATTTAACTAGCTTTGTTTAGCTTGGCACGCATGCTAAAAGAAACCGGAACCCAAACCACAAACAAAGTTTATGAGCACACTAGAGCGGACGTTTAACACTAAATAACTACATAAAACAGCCATTATTATCACTCCACGGGAGGAAAGAGCATAACAATGCTAAAAGTGGAGGAGAAACCATCGCACACCAGGGACTGAGTAATCTACGCTGATGGAAAGAAGTGCGTGAAAGTTGAAATGTTATGATGAGATAAACGTGACGCTCGGTTCCTCGCATTGCGAATGTGAGTGTGGTGGATGTGTGTGGAAACTGCGAGTGTGTGTAAGATTGCAAATGTGTGTATATCTGTGTAGTGGGTGTGAGAGTAAGATTGCGATTGCGGTTGTGGACATAGAACCGCAACCGACTTCGTCACTCAAGACGGTCACGAAAAAAAATTGCGTCTCGACTTGCTTCTTACATAAGAATATTGTAAACTTTCAAGTTCCGAGCAGCCTCCTCAATTCATACTAAACTATCGATTTATACAATAAGATTATTGTAAAGGACAATTCGTTGTCTAGTTATATTTCAGTGAGAGCACAATTTTACGTCATGAAAAATACTAAATACACTTCCAGATAGACCAGATATCTTCATTTTTGCGATCTTTTACAATTGTACTGAAAGTGGTATTCAAATACCTCTTCGTTGAAATTATTAGCTAATTTCGCCCTTTAAAAACGAACGAATCAAAGACTTCGGATGATCGGTTCAGGCTGGACTGAATCTGGAATGCTTTCAAGTTACGGGCTATTATCAACTAAGTAAAAACGATGATTTTTCACACTAAATTTCTCTAGAATAAAGATGTTACCTGTCTCTGGGAGATCGCGCAGTATTGTAAGTCTTCTACAACCTGTCTCGCTAGAGTCTAAAACGTGGTTTCACGATGTACAAGGTTTCTCAAAGCGTGTTTAAGCCCACAATAAAACTAAAAGTGCAATAAAAATCCAACTGAAATCTATGTGGTTTACAATGATGGCTTATGTTCAGAGCACACAGATAATGTATTATCACGGTGATAGGGCAACTTTATTGCTGTTGGTAACAAACCTTGTGATAAAGCCACCTAACCCACTTGTATCGTGCTAAATGACATGTACCCTTCATTTACACGTGTTACCTTGGAACCGATATTCAACAAACGCGTATTAGACTGCAATACAGAGAGTTTGTAAAGTTTATGTTTGCAAAGCTTACATCACTTTAAAAAAACTTAAAATACTTGCTATTTCTATTTTCAAATTGGCAAAAAAATATAAGGCGTTATATCTTAACCTGGCCTTAAGCCATGGCAATCCACGTTCATAAAAACGTTTGGAATAAATGCTTTTGTTATTATTTGTAGAATTGGGACTTGTTAGCGAATGAGCAGGACAGCTAATATAACTAATATTAAAATCCGATGTTGTTGTGTGGCAGAAACCCGTTAAACGGAAAGTGAAAACTATTAATTTGCATTAACAGCTTGAGTGGTAATAATATTATAGTGATGTAATTTCTCTTTGAGATTAATAACGATTTAATGCATGCCTACTGTTGGTTAGCTTTATTACATTCTTAAGGGTAATCAAATGAATATAATATCTCGTAAAAATCTCCAAGTACATTTTAGAGGAACGTTAATTAACTTTCTCTACTCTGAGATGTTTTTATTGCAAAACACGTTTAGCTCTCTTGATTTGCAGACACGCCAATACCCCCCACAGTGCAGTACTTCGACTTTCATCATTACTACAAT